>PVJX010000051.1:0-476656 GCA_004027295.1 Dolichotis patagonum
ACTCTATGCATGGCTTTATACTATTGTGTTATGTTTGATATTATTGTATTTGAAACTATGCTCAACTATAGCAGAGTAAGAGATATGGTGTTAGCTACTGTTGATGTCCAGTTGTCTTAATGTAAAGTACTGTGTTGCCTATGTTGTCCTGTTCTGATTTGCTCTGTACTGCCCCCTTTTGTTTTATTCTCTTTCAAATTAAAAAAAAAAAGATATATATATATAAAAAAGTTTGATCCTAGGCTGTGTAACTTAGCAAGACTCTGTCTCAAAATGAAAAATAAAAAAGGGCTGGGGATGTAACTCAGTGTGGAAGCCCTAGACTCAATTCAGTAATACACACGCATATACATGAGCATAGGCACATATACACATATGTGCACGTGCACGTGCGCGTGCACACACACACACACACACACACACACAAACTTTAAGTCTGACCACTTCCCTCCTCTGCTTCCAAACCCTCTCACTGCTCCACCTCATGCAGGGTAAAAACTACCCAGATCTACATGATCTCACCATTTGGTCCCCTGCAGTCTCTATGTGCTAGACTCCTGCCACTGTCCCTGGTTTAGTCCACTTTAGCTGCAATGCCATAACCTGCCATGCACATCCAAATCCCCCCAGCCTCCACCCACTGTCCAAGTCCAAAGCCAATTCCTCATTTTTACATATTTGCTGCAGCAACAACCTACTTGTACTCCCAGAATCTGTATTAGAATGCCTAGAGCTGCCACAATACAGTACTCTAAATCAGTGGTGGCAAACTTATAGCACAGATGCCATAGCAAGCTATTTGTTATCACTGAAAGCTCTAAAAGGTTCACCATCACTGCTCTAAACATTGTCACATATTTGAAACTAGGAGCCTAGGATTGAACCTAGGATCTCCACACTGAGTTACATCATTATTTTTTGTTAAAATTTTAAATTTTGAAACAGAGTCTTTCTAAGTGGCCCAGGCTGGGTTCAAATTTTGCTGTCCTCCTTCCTCAGCTTCCTAAAGTGCTAGGATTATAGGCATGTGCTACCACACTGGGTTTAACTTGATGACTTAAAAATAGAACTTCATTTTCTCAGTTCAAAGTCCAATAGTCCTAAGTTAAGGTGTTGGCAGGGCTATACTTCCTATGATGTCTCTATGGGACAGTCATTCTTTGCATCTCCACCTCTAGTGGTCCCAAGTGTTCCTTGGCTTGTGGTTTCATCACTCCAATCTCTATCTTCATTTGCACATAGTTTTTTCTTTTCTTGGGTTTCTCTGTGTTCTTATAAAGATACTTATCATTAGATTTGGGGCCTCAAAATAATCCAGAATGATATTATTTTGAGATCCTTAATTTATAGATATCTTCAAATGAGATGGGGACATACCTTTCCATAGCTGTCATTTGACCCATTACATTTCCTAATTTACTTTAGGCCCTTACTCAAATCTGACCTTCTAGGAAAGATTTGCCCTGGCCGCTTCTGTTAGAATGGCACCCCTCCCCCACTCCACTTCTGCCCATCTTCCCTCTTGGCTTGATTTTTCTCTATTGCACTTACTCTCTGGTACAGCATGTGTAATTTACTCATTTATGGATTTTTATTGTCTGATCCTCTACTAGAATATAAACTCCATGGAGAGAGATTTTTATTCTCTGCTGTATTCCTGATGCATAAAACAGTGCTGGGAACAGAGAAAACAGTAAATAACTGGAAGTAAGGAATGAATGGGCAAACATGTAGAGCACTACACGCTGCACAAAACAGAAGCACATGAGTAGTACAGCAGGCTAGGGGCGTGGAGTGTGCTACTCAGTTTTTCATCACTGTGACCAAACTCCCTGCTGTAAACAGCTTAAAGGAGAAAAGGTCCATTTTGGTTTGTGGTTTCAGAGGTTGCAGTCAGTGGCTGGGCTCCCTTGCTATGCCTGTGCAGAGGCAGAAACAGCTTATTGAAAGGGTGTGGTGGAAGAAAATGGATCACACTGTGTTGACCAGGAAGCAGGGAGAAAAGAAGGAGTCAGAGAAGAAGGAGAAAGGGACAAGATATACCCTTCAAAGTCATGCTCCCAATTACTTTCTTCTTTCAACTGGGCCCTACATATCAACTACCCATTTAGTGGCCAATTTACCCTTCTTGTGAGCCAGTGGCAGCCATGCGGGGTCCAGGAGGAGAAACAAGAAGCCAATTTGTCCTTCCTATGAGCCAGTGGCAGCCATGTGGGGCCCAGGAGGAGAATCAAAAAGCCAACCCATGTCTTCCCATGAGCCAGCTGGCATGCAGGCCAGAAGACAAGAAGAGTAACTGCCCCACCTCCACCCCTCAGGCAACCTGCTGATTTGGAAGAACACAGGCTGAGTGGATAGCAACTGAGGTACAAAAACAACTTAATGCTCATATTGTTTGATTGACTTTGCAGGCCAAAACCTGGTAGTCTGAATATCTATTTAGAGGATAACAATATGCAATATAGCAACTATGGTGGATTTCCTTCTGTCTTGTTTCTGAAATCCAATATTTGTTCACTGTTTTGTTCCATTTTATTGTTTTGTTTTATTCAGTGTTCTGTTTTGATTGGTTTTATTCTATTCTTTTTTTTTATTTTATTATGTCTGATGGTATGGGCAGCAATTTTGAAGATAACAAGAGGTATTATGGTAGCCATTGTTGATTTCCTATTATCCTGTTTTGAAGTCCTGTATCACTTTCATTGTTTTGTTTTGATTGGCTTTATTCTGTTTTATTTTGTTTGGTTTTATTCTCTTAAAAATAAAATTTAAGGGGATTTAGCTCAGTAGCATAAGCGCCTGCCTTGCAATCGTGCAGTCGTGAGTTTGATCCCCGGTACTAATAAATAAATAAAATTTAAAATAAAATTTTAAAAACCCATTTACCTACTAACTCATAAGTGAATTAATCCATGATGAGATTAGCACTTCAAGACTGGATCATGAAGTCTAGACTCCACTTTTGAACATTGTTACACTGGGGATTGTCTTAGTCATTTTTGTTGTTGGGACACAACTCATGACACTCACAACTTAAAGGAGGAGAGATTTATTTTGGCTCACAATTTCAGTCCATGGTGAGCTGGCTCCAAGTAAGACACAGGATGGCAGAGGGGCATGGTGGAAGAAAAGGTGATCTAAGCATCCAGGAAGCAGAGAGGGAAGCAAGAGCTGAAGATAAGAATACAGCCTTCCAGTGACCCATCTCCAATCAGGCCCCATCTCTTAACAGCATGTTTAGCTACTGAACTCATCCATTAGTGAATCCACTGATGAATATAGTGTTCCCATATCCAGTTATCTTTTAGATACATGAGACATAGTGGGAGGTGCATTTTAGATCTACACCATAACAGGCAACTCACTCTCAGTACCTAAGTCTTTGGGGGATTGTTGTATTTAAACCATAACACAGAGGAAGGATGAAGTCATTCTGTCTGGAGTCTTATCCTGCCATGTTCATAAAGAGGGCATATTTGAGCTGTATCAGGTGGGAATGGGGAGGTGTGAGAATCCCTAGAACCAAAACCCAGACATGATTGGGAAAGGATGAGGAGTAGAGAGGTATGGAAGGGCAGTAGAGGATGAAAGGAGAGAAAAGGCAAAGCCCTGTGCAGAGGAGCAGGAGCCTCTTTAGCCCATGAGTTGCAATCTTCCATCTCTGCTGCTGCTGCACCTCCACCCCAGTTTCTGTGCCTCTCCCACTGTGAGACCCTGTTTGATGATTTTCAAAGTGCACAGGCAAGGAAAGCCCCACAAATATTCTCAGTGACTACATTTACCAAGGCTCCTTGGTATGCTGGTCCAAGTTCTATTGGTTGCAAGCAACATAAGCCCAAATCAGACTGACCCCTATATCTGAACAGTGTGAAAGTGATCTCACATTAGGCAAGATATGTCTACAACTCAAAGCAGTGCCAGTACAGACTCTCACTTCTCCGCTGGCTTTCCACTGCAGAGGCTCTCAGGTCTTACCACCCCCAAAACAGATGCCAGGATGGCAAGTTGGTGTCCAGTAGCTTAAGACCCACAAGTCCACCTACCAAGTAGGTGCAGCATAAAGACTACCTTTGATGGGACAGTCTTGGATCCTATGATCATCTCTGAACCAATCATGATGGCCAGCAGGATGGCATGTACTGATTGGGCAAGCCTAGATCATGTGACTAATCTTAGCTTTGAAGCCTGGGACCAACCACACCCTGGGCCCAACACCCTGGGCACAGAGATTGACAGCCCAACACTGGCTACAATTCCCCAGAGGAAAATCTGGGTGCTGAGGAGAAGGCAGGATGTGTTCTGGAAAGGCATGGGTCACAAGCATCCTTGGTCACTGGGCCTGTAGCAAATGTGAGCTGAGCTGCTGGACCACAGATTTCTTGTACTTGCCGTGTCTCCTCGGCTCTATTATTTACTCTAAAAGACATAATGGAAAGACAAGATTATAGGGTATGGCTGACACTGTCAGATCCCCTGCTTTCACTGGTCTAGGCATGCTAGGCCAATGTCCACCGGGCAGCTAACCTGCATTTCCTCTGGCTGCAAGATCAGGCTCTGCCCATCTCATACATAGCTGTCAGTGTCAGGGAACATCCCCTCCCTTCCCTCAGAGAGCCCTCTTCCAGTGACTGCTGACACTGGTGTCAGGTTGGATGACTGACGTAGTGGACAAACCATCAAATCTTTCAGGGTGTTCCTGTGGGATTAAGCTCCCCTTACGCACAGGGGTAACTAGCTGGATAGCATGTACTTGGTTTTCTTTCTTCTCTTTTTTGTGCTACATCCTCATTGGTGCACTGGTCTCCCTGGATCACCACTAATGGGCTATGAAAGTACTTTTCATGGAAAACCTTGTCTGGGGCCTTCTTGGAATCTCAAACTAAGACATAAGAGCAACCTGAAAGCTGCTTTAATCAGTCTTCAAAAAGGGAATCACTGATGAACTCATGTTGAGACAGTGCAATTATGTGTGATGAGAAGCCAAAAACATTCAAGCCTGGGGCATTAGTGTTTAAGAAAAATCTTTTTGAGAACCTTTGTGGAGGGAGATAGGGTGGAGATGAGTCAGGAGGAGTCTCAGCAGGGCCTTATATGGGATTTTGTTGGGAATAGCAGCTGTAACCCTTAACTAAGAGAAGAGGTTGCCTCATCTCCACACAGATCAGCAGACACGTTAGCTGATGGTAGCAATGGTGCACACGTGGGAAACGGGCACTCAGAACAGCAGTGTGAAATGGGGCTACTTCTGTGGGGGCAATTTGTTGCATTTAAAATTTGATCCAGAATTTCACTTTCAGGAAGTTATTTGAAGTTGCCTGCAAATGCTAGGAATTATCATATAGGCTGAATATACAATAATCTTCGATTTCCCGAAGAGAAGATCAAAACAACATCATTTTCATTAGGATAACTGGTATCAAATTCAAACAAAACAAAAGAAGATAAAATATTTTTGAGGATGTTCAGAAACTGACACCATTTTGCACTGTTGGTGCAAATGCAAATGGTGACGCCAACATGGAAAATGATATGGCAGCTCCTCAAAAAAATTAAACATGCAATTACATAGGAGCCAGAAAGGTCATTTCTGGACATATGCCCAAGAGAACTGGAAGCAGGGAGTAAAAAAAAAAACCCGCTTGTATCTGCATGAGCCAAAAGGTGGAAGCAACTCAAGTGTCCAGAGTAATGAATGATTTTTTAAAATGTGGTATATCTATATAAGGGAATAACATTTAACCTATAAAATGAAGGAAGATCTTACACACATTACAATAGAGATGGACTTGGAGGACATTTGAAGTGAAATAATCTAGTTACAAAAGACAAATACTGAGTAATTCTACTTACACGATGTCACAGTCATAGAAACATAAAGTAGTATGGAGCCTGGCTCCACCGCACACAGCTATACTCCCAGCCTACTCGGTAGGCTCAGAGGGATGGGAAGTTGCAGTCCAGATTGGAAAATTTAGTGAGCTCATCTCAACATTTAAAAAGGCAGAGGGTAGCATGAGGGTGTAGCTCAGTGACAGAGCATTTGCCTAGCATGCATAATGCCTGGAGTTCTACTCTCAGTGCTTAAAAAAAAATATCTTATCTGGGGATCTTCAGGGCTGCCAAGGGTAGCTCAGTGTTGGAGAGCTTGCTAGCATGTTTGAGGTCCCGAGTTTGATCTCCAGAACCACAAATTAAAAATCCTTAATGTATTATTTTTGCTCCAGATATATTTTTAAATCATACATTAGGCAAAATAATACATCACTTTAGAAACATAACTTTGCTCTCTTGTCATTCTGTCAGACAATCATGACTGTTTTTTTTCCTTCAGTACTGTGGATTTAATGCAGGGTCTTCTAAGAGTCTCACTGAGTCACCAAGTTGCCCAGGCCAGGATCAAAGTTTTGATCCCCCTGCTTCAGCCTCAGTTATTGGTATGACAGGCATGTGCCACTATGTCCTTCTCTGACCTATTTTTTTGCTAGCCTTCTGCACATGTATCTGTCATCCATTTGTCACTGTCACTGGGATCACATAGCTTTGCAGTGTTACTGCATATAAGTGGTTGCAGCAGATTTCTAATATCCCTTAAACTTAACCTGAGAAATAACTATTCATTTGCAAAACATTAAGTACTACAGATAAATCTTATCTATTTACACACAGACAAATCTTTATTTTTGCGGTACTAACAATTGAACCCAGGCCTGTCACACTGACCCACACCCCATTCCTTTAAAATAAAACAAAACATCACCTTGCCTCCCTCTCTCTCTCTCTCTCTCTTTTTTTTTTTTTTTTTTTTTGACACAAGGTTGATGCTAAGATTCTGAATTCCCCAGGCTGGGTTCACTTGCAATCCACTCGCCTCAGCCCCTGGAGTAGCTGGGATTACGAATTGCATCAGAGGATCTAGTAGGTTTGAATTTTACCACCTGAAAGTCCAGGTGTTAAAGGTTTGGCCTGAGCCAGTGGTGCTATTGGTGGGGAATCTTTAGAAGATGGGGCCTTGCGGGAGGAAGTGAGGTCAGAGGGGCGTGGTCTAAAAGGCGTTTGGACCCGCCCTTCAGCCCTGCTTGCTGTGGTGAAGAGCATCCTGGGAAGAGTGTTCCTGGTGAGGTAGGGTGGCGTCTCTGCAGATCCAAAAACATCGGACCCTAAAAGACGCGAATGAAATGACTGAAATCTGAGACTGTGAACCAAAACTAGGCTTTCCTCCTTTTCAGTTGTTTATCTCAGTATTCTGTCGCAGCGAGGGGAAGCTGTGTTTAAACTTTATGTAAGTGGAATCACCCTACCATTTGGAGCAAGGCCTCTGCCCACGCGCAGAAGCAGTGCGAGGGTGCTGGGCTTTTGCAAATAGAAGTTTTGACAAAGCTGAGTGGCAGGGACTGGTGGCAGCGCCTGTCTTTTTTCCAGCTGGGCATGGTGACACACCCGTGTATCTCCAGGCCTTGTAGGGTGACACCAGAGAACCACACGTCTGAGCCCAGCCTTGGCAATTTAGCATGATCCTGACTGAAAAAAAAAAAAAAAGCTGAGGATATTGCTCAGTGCTCAGTGCTTGCGTAGACCCACTAGGCCCTGGGTTCAATCCCCTACATCAAATAAATAAATAAATAAATAAATACAAATATAAATATAAATATAAATATAAATGAAAAGTATTTTCTTTACCTGGTTTGGAGTAAAGGTTAGCTGTTTCCAAACCAGGTGTGGTGGCACATGCCTGTAAACTCAGCACTCAGGAGGCTGAAGCAGGAGGATTGTTACCAGTGCGAGACCAACCTGGCCTACAAAGTGAACTCAAGGCCAGCCTGAACTGCATAGTGAGACCCTGTCTTAAAAAGACAAAAGAAAAAAAAAAAATTTTGTTGCTCTGTATTCTTGTCAGTACTTGTTACTGTCTGTCTTTTGTACTTTAGACATTCTGGTGAGCAGGTTGTATTCTGTTGTCTTAATCTGCCCTTGCCTAACAGCTAATGAAGCAGAGCACATTATCATATGTTTCTCGGTCCCTGGAATAGCCTTTCTAAATGAAGTGCTTGCCAAGCCTTTTATCCATTTTTTCCCACAGGTATCTGGGGTCTTTCGCTTATTGTTTAGTGGAAGTTCTTTATATAGTTTTAGATGTAAAGCTTTTGTTGGACATGTGTATTGCAAGTGTGTTCTACTCTGAGGCTTGCTTTTCATTTTTGGTGTCTGTGAGTAGAAGTTCTTAGTTTTAAAACATTGCTTTCTAAAGTAATCTTTAAAAGGTTTGCCTACAGTGTCATCTAACACTTTGCAACTGTTAAGTCATATCCCCTGGAAAAATTACTAAATCTGTGTTAAATATCTCTCCCACCCCAAGGAGTTCTGCTGGTCAACCGCCATCAACATCCAAAATTAGAATTCACTGAGGTCATTTCAGGCTATTGTGTCTTCCCCAAATAGTATTTCCTTGTTTGAAATAAATGAATCAGAAAGCACCAGGTAATAGGTGAGTCTTTATGAGTGAGTCCTTGTACATACAAGGACTTTAGAGGATTTTGTAAGGGTTGGAGCCGTAGTTCAGTGGTAGAGTACTTGCCTAGCATGTGTGAAGTCCTGGGTTCAATATCCAGAACAATAACAACAAAATTTTTAGAAAGAACTAAAGATTGCCTAATATTCAAACATGATTGGTTTGTGTGGAGGTATTCATCGTTCCACTGTTCTGATAGAAAAAAGAATCTTTTTTCTAAATACTCAGATGTCCTAATTGGGTCCTATTCAGTGAAATACTAAAGAGCTATCTTAAAAAGATGAATTTATGTATAACTTTATAGACTTAAGAGGGAAAAATGGAAGGAGTGGGACAGAATATGCATAAAGACAGGTGTGTACATCCCTGCTTGTCTATGTACCATCTATTTGAAGCATTGCAGCCAGCGATGGAAAGGAGATGAGAGCAGAGGTGGGGAGGGCAGTTACTTTCCTTTGCAAAACATTTTTCAATCCATACGCATTTATTATTGAATGCAAAAAGCTAAAATATTAAAAATTTTAAAATTTGGGAATTATAAAATGAATAGTAATTTTCTTCCCAGGAAGTATGTGCTGTCATTTTGTCTGAGCCCTTCCTGTTTCCCTGTAGAAGTTCTTCCTGCCTCCCTGCTGAGAGTTAGGGCCAAGGGGAGGAGCTAATCATGAGGGTCGCCTTCCGGCTCTAACCTCAGCAGTGGAAGAACCGGTTTCTAGCATACTCAGGACCAGCAGCAGGCCCAGTGCAAGCAGCTCACTTTTCCAAGGACCATTTTTTTAAATCAGAAGAAAGAATGAGAATACAATCTAGATTTGTTTATTTTTATGATCAACAAGAGTCATAAAATTTTAAAATGTGTTTGTATATAAATTGTATGTACACAATTAAAAATTATAAGTACATATCAATTTTTTTTTTAAATGAGGAAGGGGCTTCTGAATACGAAAGTCTCTAGAAAGTTAAAATGTGACTCTGGGGCAAACTTTGTCTGTAAAGAGTCAGATAGTAGAATTTTCAGGTTTAGAGCCACATGGTCTCTATTGTAACTGAATTCTGCCCCTGTAGCAGGAAGCAACTATGGATAATATGCACATAGATGAACACCTTGCAAAAACCAGCAGCGGGCTCGGCTAAGTCAGAGGAGCATAGCTTGCAGTTGGTGCCCTTAAATGTCAGTGTTTGGTGAATGAATGAGTGCAGTACAGAAGGGGTTGCAAACCAGGCCCGATTCCTGTCCAGTGGTTGAGTTTGTGTGTGTGTGTGTGTGTGTGTGTGTGTGTGTGTGTGTGTGTGGTGGGGGTCTATTGGGCAGGGGTAGTCTGTTTTCATGTTACTCCAGGCCCTAATATGGTATGTGACCCTGGGCAAGCTGGGGCTTTGAGCTTCTGCTGGGCCTCAGCTCCCTGTCATAAGAAGGCAGCATTGGCTGCACTGTGTTGAGAGGATGAAATGTAACAGAGGCTGTGGAAGTGCCTGGGATAGGAAAAGGAGATTCCCGCTGGGCAGTGCAGGGCAGGAACTGCTTGCTCCTTGGAGGCCTAGCAGCCTGGGGAATGTCAACTTGGCAGAAGAAAGAAGTGGGTGGGGCTGGCCAGCTGGTAGCCAACCCGAAACACAAACAGTCCCTGGAGAGGGGCTGAAACTGTCACGTTGGTGAAAACAGGCTTGTCAGGTTTCTGTCCTTCCCCTGAGCCGGACAGGAGAAGGTGACCCAGGCTAGTCAGTGGCTGGCAGTGACCTTCCTGGGGACAGACACCCAGACAGAGATGACCCTCAGAGCCCCTGTGTAAGGACTGTTGACTGGCCAGGACATGCTCTCTGAGCCAGAGGTTGCACCTCTGGCCCCAAGAAGGAAGTCCATGTCCCAGTCTCATTGCAGGACTGCCCACTGGCCTAGAAGGACAATGTGAAAGCAGCCATTAATGGGGACACCACACATTTCCAGGACTCTTGAGCGTTTCATCCTTTCCATCAATATCAGGGTACGGAATTCATTCCAGATGGTCCCGAAAGTAGAGTTTTCATGACTTACAGAGTTGTGATCAGGGTCATTGAACCCTACCAGGGATGTCAGGGAAGTAGACTGACGCAGTGGGGCATGATTGCCACCTCAGACCTAGAGGGCAAGGGTCAGAAAAGGATTTAACAGAACCCAGTGGATGCTGGGCCAGCTACAGGTGACGGTCAGCCTGCTCAGATCTGTGTGAGGAAACCGCCTCCACTGCCAGGCTGTTTACTCATGCAGAATGAAGCAGACACAGGACCCTTGCATCTCCCTTCTGCAACCTGTCAGCCTCCTGCTGGCACCTCCTACTGGTGGAACCTAGGCTGAAGCAAAGGACAAAGGCAGCTATTAGGGAATGCAGCTCTCTGGGAGCAGCCGGGCTGGAAGGTCAGGGGAGCAGAGCAGAGATGCCAGTAGGGGGACCAATGAGAAACTCCCAGGGAATGTATGAGGAAATATGTGCAGAAATAGGGATTTCACAGGAGCTGCCGATTGGTGGAGAGATTTGTTGGAAGTTATACACAGAATATATATATTCTGTGCCAGTCAGGGTAAGCAAGGTTAAGCTGCAGAAACAACTTACATCTGAAATCCCTGTGATACAACACACAGCCGTACTTTGCTCGGGCTGTGTGTCCAGCGCAGGTTGAGGTCCTGTCCTGCATAGAAGGGACTCACGGTGAGAAAGTCTTGGTCTCATACCAGTAATTCCTACCATTTCAATAGGGACCTCAGGGATTGAGGAGCCAAGCAGAGGCTATTAGGGGAGCAGCAAGAGGATGAGGACCCGCCTTTCCTTTAACTGCCTCTCACTGCAGGTGACCTTTATCACTTCTGCTCATAGCCTTTGGCCAGATCTAGTCATTTGGCCACACCTAAGTACAAAGGAGGTGGAAATGCCTTCCTGTGTACTTAGAGAAGCAGGAGATCTGCTACCTTTATCCCTGGTAATCTTTGCTACTCAAATAGGCAGTGGCTAATAGAGGTAGATTTTAAACTGGGTGCAGTCCCACATGTCTCTCTAGTCCCAGCTATTCAGGAAGGTGAGACAAGAGGGTGCTGGGCCTGGGCAATTTAGGGAGAAGACCTTGTCCCAAAAAATAAACAAGCGCTGGGGGTGTTGCTTGGTGATAGGGTGCTTGCCTAGCAAATATGAGGCCCTGGGTTCCATCCACATTGCTGGGGAAGGGAGGAGGGGAACAACATAGTATTTATGCTGAATCAGCCCCAAATAAATACTGTATACATTGTGAATGTACGCATGGATATGATATATAAGTACACAGGTATGTTCCAGAATGATGAGTAAGGAAATGGAAGTTTTTCAGAGGATGAGAGGGATCAGAATTTTGTCTTTTCTGTAATGTCTGCACTTCCAACATAGAGCTTTGTACATGCATTACACACAAGAGTGATAAAGAGGTGTGAATAACACTTTCCTCTGGGGTTCAGGGACCATGTCTGAGTCTAATTTGCCATGAACTTTTATTGTGACAGTGGGCAAGTCATGGACTCCTTTTGGGCCTCAGGTTTCCCAACTAGAAAATGGACCAGATGCCCTGGAAGGCCCTCACTTGGCCCATCCTGCAGTGCCTGGAATCTATCTCCCTCCTGATTGCTGTCCTTGGCTGCCCTGCTGGGATGTTTGGGGAAATCGGCTGGATTGGACCTTTCTGGAAAAGCAGATAGGCGTGTCCTGAGGGCTGCCCTGGAGACCCCAGTTCTGTGGCCCAATTTCACATTCCCAAAGTGTTTTTCCGCTATCTGAAGCATAGATGCTTTGTGACAGCTATGTCTCAGATACCCTATTCATCCTTGCCTTTGTGTGCTGACTTGTGCCTTCTTCCTGCCAGCCTTGCCTTGCCTTTATTTTTTCCAGATCTTGCCATCCTGCAGGACTCAGACCGTATGACCTTTCTCTAGGTCTCTTGGTCTGTGTTCTGCTGTTCTAACAGGATACCACAGACTGGATAAGCAATACAGGTCTATTGGCTGCCCATGGATGTGGGAGTCCAAGGGCATGGGGCTGGGCTCAGGCAAGGCTCTTGTGCTGTGGTATAACGTGGCAGAAGGGAAGGGGTCATCGATGAGACAGGGAAAATCAGGCAGACCTCACTTTTTTTGTCAGAAACCTACTCTCTCCATTGTTCACTCACTCTGGAGACAATGGCATAAGTTTGTTCTTAAAGGTTCTACCTCTTAATACTATTAACAGTGCTGATTAAATTTCGTGGGACATTCAAACCACAGTGTCCTCTTACCCTACAAAAAAGCCTCCTGTGCTTAATTACCTGAAGCATAGATCGGCTGCCCTGGGATCTTTGGTCCTCAGTTACATTTGTGCTTACTGTCCTTCTTATCGTTTTATTTACTTTTAACTTAGACAGTGGTGCTTCATTTCATGAACTTAATTTGTTTTGTGATTTTGGAAAAGATGGCCATGTTTGTGTTTGTGTGGGAAAGATGGCGTTGCTGTGTTTGTCACCAGATGTAGTGTGCAAACAAAAGTTTTTGCCAACCGCTTCTGTTTGTGAACCTAATTGTTTGCAAACAAAAGCATTTGTGAACCAAGGTACCACTATATATCAAAATATTTATGCTGTCTTGTTCCATCAAAGAATCAAAGCATCTTTTTGCTCATCTATCTCTATGAAAGGCTATTTTTTAAAAACAAGCCAGGTGTGGTGGTGCATTCCTATAATCCCAGTACTCTGGAAGGCTGAGGCAGGAGAATTGAAGGTGTGAACCCAGCCTGGCTAATTTAGCAAGTTGGTGAGATGATGTCTCAAAAAAAAAAAGTGCTAGAGATGTATCTCAGTCTGAAGGTTATGGGTTAAATGCCTAGTATTGCATAAACAAACAAATAAAAATTTAAAACACAGAATAAGTGAGACTGGGGTAAAACACAGGTTTACTGCATACATGAGGCCCTGGATTTAATCTCTAGCCTCAGAAACAAAAACAAAAAAACCCAGTGGAACCTTTTCCATAGTAAAAGCAGCAAAAGCACATTAAGATCAAAGAGAGAGGAAAAACTGCCTGTTATCCTGCTGTGCCAATCTAAAATTTAACACTGCCAGAATTTTTCTTCCTGATTCTTCTCCTGTTCATTTGCACTTTCAAAACTGTCATTGTTCAACTTCTGTCCAGTTTTTTTTGCTTAAAGTTGTATCAAATTCATTTCCATATTGGTGCATGAACTATTTCTAGAATCACCATCTAAAAATTGTTGTCTATTTCATCAAAGAGTAATGGCACATCTTACTTAACCACTGTTCCATTATTTGTCTGTTTCTGGTTATTGCCCCTGCAAAGAAAGCTAAATGAACATTTTTGTATACAAGTCTTTCTTTCCTATGTCTCGGAAATACCTGGGTATTTTGTTTTGTTTTGTTTTGTTTTTCAGCATTTGGGATTGAACCCAGGGCCTTGCACATGCTAGGCAAGTGCTCTACTACTGAGCTACACTCAGCCTCCCTATCTTTGTGAGGTACATGGCCTAGCTAAATTACCCAGGCTAGGCTTGAACTTGGAGTCCTCCTAGTTTAGCCTCCTGAATAGCTGGGATCACAAGTATGTGCTACCACACCTGGCTTGAAACAATATTGATTTCCAAACTCTATATGATTCATTTATGAAACTGAACAAGATCATGTGTTTGCACAGCTGTTTGTTAATTTACAAGTTTACACGGATTTGAGGGAGAATGACTGGAATTGTTTATTTCATAAGCAAATCCCAGTGAGAAGGACCGTTGTCTGGGGACAGGCATGTCTGAGCTTCCAGGGTCCTACCTCTGGGGCTAGCTTGTAGTGTGACCTAGGACAAATCTGTTCCTTTGCTTTAGTCTTAGACTTTGGTGATGCAATGAAAGGACCTGATTAAGTGACAGAAATAGGTAGGTAGGTAGATAGATCAGTTAAAAGTCTCAAAAATTCTGTCTTAAACTAGGTTGATCAAAGAAAAGGTGTTTATTGGGCACTTAGAAGTATAAGCGGCACTGACTTCAGGTCAGGCTGCATCCAGGGCCTCACAGAAGATCATCTTTCTGTCTGGTTGCTCTGTGATGCTCATTTTAAGACAAACTGTTCCCCTCTGTGGACAGAAGAGAGAGATGAGTTACCCCACTGCCCATCATTGGAAGAGATGGAGTTAAGGTAGAGGACTGAGTCCCCCACCTGGATCCCATCTATCCCTGGATGTGGGGGCTTCCTAATCAACACATGAACTCTGAGTTGGGGAAGGTGGCTCCCCAGAGGAGATCAAGGTGTGTAGCTGAGAGATGGGAGGGTGAGTACGGAATAGGCTCAAACCATAATAAGTATAGCCTGATGTTTGCACAGATTTAACTCCACAGCCCTTACTTTTGCTGATTCACCCACTGCTCCAATGTACATTTGAGGGCGGCTTGTACCACCAAAACAGATTGCTGGCTTGTGGTAAGCATGCACCACGCTGCCTAACTGAGTTCTGTGACCTCTCTTGCTATTGGAGATGAGGGGAAAACAGCCCCGCCCCCACCCCAGGAACAAAGCTCTGTGTGTTGGGCCCCACTCCTCCATGGTGACTTCTACACGCAGAGCCACTTGCCTGCACAATGTCTTTTCCTCCACTGGAAGACCAAGAAAAGGCTCTGATGGGGAACTAGGGGTGAAGCCCGGGTAAGAACCTTGTAAATACCACAAGGGACCACAAGAGGAGGGGATCTCTTCTGGCAATAAATGAGGTTGGCAGATGCTTCCTTCTGGAACCAGCATTCCTCTAAAGAACTGACCAAAGCTAGTACCCATTCTTACTTTGCCTGGCTGTACATGAGGAGTTTGAGCTAAGACCTTTCCATCAGTAGAAGAAACACCCAAAAGAAACTCGGGCAGTGGGGCTGAGTGGGCAATTATTCCTTCCCCATTAAAAAAAAGAACAAACCAAGGGGTTAACAACTCACCTAAGAAAAAAACTAACCTATGAAAAAAAGCAATGAGAACAAATAAAACCAACAAAATATTGGTCCCACCAATCGTATTGATGAAGGTGATTGTGTGCCTAGTGGTGACAGCATGGGAATGCGCTCTCAGCCACTCAGAGAAGCACGTGTCCACTGTGCTGGGAGGGTGGCTTGTCAGTATACGATATGAGCCTTAGGACACTGGCTGAAACTCCATTTTTTCTGATGTTCTATGAAGGCAGGAATTGTGGGTGTTTGCAAAAGTAGTTTAGCAAAACATACAGTAGCCTGAGAAATAGTCTTAAAATCATAAATCATGTCATCTTCCTCCAAGGCCTTATAGTACTCCAGAGGATTCTCATCAGGCACAGAACTAATCCAGCTCCTTACTGTGTAATCTGGCCTAGCTCCTCCTTTTCTCCTCACCCTTTCACTACCTCCTTGTCTCTTTTCTGTCCTCAAAAATGCCAGTCCTGGGCCAGCCTCAGGATCTTTGTGCTTGCTGTTCTGTCTCCTGGATAGCTGGCTTTCTGGCCTAACCCCTCCCATCAGTTGGTGGTCACTGAATATTGATGGTTTGTCTAAGAAGATCCTGAAAGTCCATGTGTTAAAGTTCCCAGGGTGGTACTGTTAAGAGGTCATGGCAGCTACAGGTGGTAGTACTTTTTAGGGAGTCTCTTGGTTTTGGGGGATGTACCCTTAAAGGGATTATGAGACTTCAGTGATTTCTCTGCCTCTCTTTTGCTTGTTACTTTGCAGTGAGGTGAAAAGTTTTGCTCCGCTACAGAAACCCACCATGATGTGCTGCTTCACTACAGGCCCAAAGCAATGGGGTCAATCAGTCATGAGTGGAACCTCCAGAACTAAGCTAAAACAAACCCCTCCTCTTTGTAAGTTGTGTCCCTCCAGTATTTTGTTACAGTGATGGAAAGTTGACCGACACAGATGTTAAGAGTATGAGCTTTGGTGTAAGATATGGTTATAAGCTTGATTCCACTTGCTATGTGGGCTTGGGTAAGTTCATTCACCGGTCTGTGTCTGTGCTGTGAAGTGCAAAAGAACAGTCTTGTGGAGGTACAGTGTGAGCCCTTAAGAATGGTTTGTAGTGAGTACAGACATTTCCAAATATTGTCTAATTGTCCTGCTATGGATTAAGGGAATTCCGGGGCATCCACAGATGACATCCTAAAGGATGTTGAAGGAAACAGTCTGACACAGAAAAAGAGTTTAAAGTCCACTGTTAATCACTTATCTCATCATTATGGGCTTGTATTGCATGCTCGTAAAAATTCAAGCAACAACTGCGTTGCCGTTCATAATAGCTAAGCTACGGAGTCAGCTGAGGTGCCTGTAAGGAGATGAACAGGAAGAGAACTATGGTGTATATACACAGGGGAGTATCAGTGAACCATAAAGTAATGTGAAGTCATGTCATTTGCAGGAAAATGAATGGAACTTGGCACATAATGTTAAGCCAAGTAAGGCAGACACAAATTTTAAAAGTTTAAAAAAAAAAAAAAAAGATGACCTGAAAGTAAAAGAGGGACTATAGGGAAGGGGAGCTGGGGAGAGAAAGGATAGAAGGAAAGTTAGATATGATCAGAGCACAGGATATGCATAGATGGAAATGTCACAGTGAAACCCATTAATTTCTACAGTGAGTTTGTGTTAATAATAAAAAAACTCAAGCAACAAAGTAAACAATGAGTCCCTTACATTCTACAATTTCTCATCTAAATTTAATGCTGTTTTAAATGAAAAAGGAGGTAAGCAATATGCCAGGATGAACTCACCTTTTAAAAATAAAATATTAATATATTCCCATAAGGAAAAGCCTGGGGGATTTGTATAAAACTGTTAAGTGTGTTTGGTGGCAAAGTAGAGATTGCTGGCATTTTTCCACAGCCTCCTTGGCTTTTCATGGTCTCTTCAGTGCCTATGATGGCTGACCATATTTGAGTTTTTTTGCTGTCTGAAAAAGTTGCCACCTGCTAGGTTCTGCCCCTATGAGATTCAATGTGGCGCCTGCCCCACATGGTGCTAGGCCCTAGAGCAACAGCTTGTCCCTTCAATATTGATTTCTGCATTCCTCTTCTAGGCCCAAAATTGAACTTCCTGCTTTTTGTGCATGCCAGCATTCCCCCAACCAGCTATTAGTACATCATTCTGCCCGACCCTTCGAACTCCACCCCCATCAAACCTAATAAAAGCACAGAGCTTCTTTGCCTCCGAGGGATCTGAGGGATCTTGCACTCTTCTGCAGCCCTCCCATGCCTGCAGTAAAGGCCTTTTTTCCCTTTTCTGCTCTTGCTTCTCTCTACGGTGCCAAGGAAAAACCTAACACCACCCACTCCCTGCCACCATCTGGCTACTTGATTTCCAGGGGCTCTTGCGAAGACCCATAGGCCCTCTGCTGTTGTGCCAGAGTGAGCCTTGAGGCTCAGTAAACATCAAAAATGGAAAGGATGTTTGTTTTATGATTCTAGGGTTTGCTAAGATGCTAAGGAGTTCTTCATGGCCATGGAGAATGCAGTAAGCTACGTATGAGTTTGGAACTGAAGTGTACTATAGGACGTTCAGGACAAAACAAAGCAAAAAACCCCCTGTCAACTCACACCGAATGAAGAAATAAAAGGAGTTTATTGGTATATGTAACTGAAATGCCTGGAGCCTCTGAGTTTCAGGCATGGCTGGATCCAGGTGCTCAAATGATTCTTTTAGTCTCTTCAAGCTGTTTTCCTTTTCTGGCCTCACTCTGAGACACCTTTTTTCTGTGTGGTGCTGAGATGACCCTTCAGTGGCTCTCAGTTCACATCCTAACAGCTCAGCAATTGTAACCAACAGGATTTCATGATTCCAGGGAACCCAGCAAAAGTCACAGAGTGGGCCTGATTGGCCAGCATGGGTTTCTTGTTCACTTCTGAACCATGCACCAAGGTACTCATTGGCTAGTGCTGGATCCTGGAGCCTGTCCATCTCTTAGGGCATGGTGTCAGCTCTACCAGAATCCATGATGGGGTGGCAGGGGTGGGGCCTCACAGGACACTGTGGGGCTATTGGCAGGGTGGGTGGGGGCTGCCGAGCAGAGCTCCCCTGTCAGCTGGTTTCGAAACAGAGGCACAGAACTGCCTTGTCAGGAAAGCTGGACACCTCTCCACACCCTGCCCTCAGCTCTTGAAGAACAGATGAGGGGGGTGTTACATGGGCTGGCACAAGGAGGTAGGGAGAGTCCTTTCCAGGGATCGGAAGAAACACTGAAAAGACTTGGGAGCTGTGGCCGCATCCCCCATCTCCAGGCCTCAGTAACTCCATCTGGAAAGGGGGTCGATCTGGCTAGGAACTACAGGTTTTAGGTTTACTCCTGGATAGAAAGTGAGGAAACAGTGCTGGGTATTTTACAGGTGAAATGACTGGAGTACAGCCTTCCCCTCTTTCTCCAGGGACTCAGGAAGGTTTCTTAGTGGATTCCAGTTGATTGCTGGGACTGTGCTGGGTGGGGACAGTATTGTTTGTCTGGGAGGGGCCTGTTAGCTTGGCTGTAAGCCAAGGGGAGGGTAGAAGCTATTTCTGGAAAAGCCTGAGGTGGATGCAAAGTGTGGGGGCGGGAGGTGTGGGGGCACTTGGAGGAGAAACCTGAGCTGGAGCTAGAGCTCATGGTCTGGAAAGCCTGCAGGGCTGGGGCTGCTGGATGGGGCTCTGGGCGAGGCCCCTGGCAGCTGAGAGGGGAGCGGGTGGGACAGGAATGTCCCTGCTCCCAAGCACCTGTCCTGGGCTTGTCGACCTTTGACCCCACCCCACAAATACTCCTGGATAGAAAGTGAGGAAACAGACATCCTGCACACAATACCTGCACTTCCCGTGGGGATGTTAACGCAACTCAAGAGCCTCCCTGAGGCCGGAGTCTTGGTCACAGGAGACCGGTTCAGTCAGGCCTCAGCAGTGTGAGTAGGCCAAACTCGTCTCGCTGGAGGAGGCCAAACTCGTCTCGCTGTGCTGTAGACTGGCGGCTTGGGCTGTGGTGAAGGGACTGTCCAAAGGCTCACAGCACCTGAGTGCCTGAGTTTAGGGCTCGGAAATAATCGAGAGTGCATCCCAAGTTACGGTCCGCCTGGACAGGTTAGCAGGACTGTGTCATGTAGCTCAGTGGGAGAATACCCCTGGGCTCCACCCCTCCCTCCTACCAGCAAACAGACAAACATGCAAGTGCTGGCTAAGCCAGAGGTTGCTTTCGGGAAACTCGGCCACCACCACCATGAGGAGGGACGGCGGGGCTGCGGAAGAGACAGGCTGTAACTGGGCCCTGAAGAGGGCCTCAGAGGCAGCAACTTGGCCAAGGTGGCACATGGGATGGGGCAGGGCTGCTGTGCAAGGCAGTCTGATCCCAGCCTGAGCTTTCCTCACTGTGCTATCTGTGCAGTCTGAACAGGGTGAAATCTGCAGGGAAGGGCTTTCCATTGGGAGGGAACAGCAGAAGCTAGGGCATTGAGGGAAATAAGATGGGGGCATTTGGGACAGGGCCAACACGTTGGCAGGGGTCTCTGCCAGCGATCTGTGGGTCATGGGCAGTGGGTTGGGGGTGGGAGCCCCAGTGTTTGCTGCTGCTGATTCCTCACTTCCTCCTGTGGGTTCTTGGGTGGGGGGAGGGGCACACAAAGCCCGGCAGCATGGGTCTCCAGAGACAGGACCAGAGCACACAGAGGGGCAAAGCCCTGTTCTTCACGGACCCATACTGAGCGTCCCTCTTCAGCTTGGGCTGCTGTGGATGGACAGGAAGCGGCCATTCCTTCCGTGAGCTGCAGAATGGCCTCTGTGTGCACCACAACAAAAAGGCTTTTCTGCCAAGTCAGAGGGGGAGGAAGCCGCCAGCTCGGCCCAGCCTTGGCCTGAAAGGAGGCTCTGTTGGGGTCTTGGATGCACAGAATATAGGGGACAGGAGACGGGTCTCCTCGTTGCTGTCTGGTTTTCCACAGCACCAGGTAGGGTGGGGCTGGGCTGTTGTGCAAGTCTGTGTGAGCCAGCGTGAGGCTTTCCTCGCTGTGTGACCCTGGTCGGGTCACTTCCTCTGAGCTTACTTCTCCCAAGTAAAATGTGTGTGGGGAGCATGTGCTCACAGTCACAGGCTTTGCCTGTCCCCAGTGCCAAGCCTGTTGCCAGCACCTGACAGCTTCCCACCCTCTATTCACCCGTGACAGCCTAAGTTAGGTGGTGTCACGTTCTCCACTGTACCCCAAGTATTGCAGGTTGGGGTTCAAGCTCTGGATGTTTTATACTGCAATTCCAAGCTATGCTAACACACAGAAAATAGGTTGGAAGGGAATGCCAAATTATTTTTGTTTGGTTTTTTGAGAAAGGGGCTCACTATACAGCCCAGGCTGGCACTGGACTTGTGATCCTTCTGTCTCTGTCTCCCAAGCACTGGGATTACAGGTGTGTACCACCACACCCAGCCAGAAATGCCTGTTGACAAAGCTGTGCTGATTTCTATTTTTCTTCTTGTCCTTGTTTAATGTCTTGATTTTCTTTCTTAGGAAATAGCAAAATGTAAAGAAAAAAAGGTGCTGAGGGAACAGGGACCATGAGGGGCCCAAGTGGAGTTTAGCGTAGGGTCACATTAAAAAGGTCTAAAGATGCAGGCTTTTGTTAATCTGGGGAGGAGTTGGAGTAAGGTCCCAGGAGGCACCCCTCTCCCCCACCCCCCAAGAGGATAAACAGGGCTCTTCCCATAGCCTGTCCCTCTGGACACCGGCTTTCTCTGGGGCTGCAGCTGGGGACCAGGGGTGGAAGGCTCAGGCTTCCTGAGGCGCTGAGGCCTCTGCCAAGTCTCTCCTCTGGCCTTGGCGCTGAGGAAGAGTGCAGTGAGGGAGGCCTCTCACCCTCTCCTTTCTCACCCCCGTCACGCTGCCACGCTGCCATCTACTTGCCTGGGGACCCTTGGCTTCTGGGCAACTCTAGGGCTACAGGCAGAGGGCAGCCCTGGGTGGGACCCTGGATGGCCACAGCAGGAAAGCTGCGAAGATGGTGTTGGCCCTGGACCTGCTGTGGATGCCAAGGCCTCTGTGGTGAGGGAGCTCACAGGCCACTTCCTAGATGAGCTGAGAGGCTGTAGGCTTCCTAACGCCAGCACTTCCTACTCTCTGCAGCCAATTCCCACACAAAGAGAGGAAGGGGTGGGATCGAGGGGGCTGGGGCCCAGAACAGATTGCGGGACTCTGTGGAGGACTTGTGGGGACCCAGCCTGCTCTGCGACTGGAGCCGGGCCCCTCCTGAGGCTGACCTTTGCATTCCGGGGGCCCAGCCTTGTACTTATAGGTGTGGCTGAGAACATGGGTGTGGGTCTGAGGTCCTCCCAGCTACCAGCTACCACCACACATGCCCAGGGGTACCACCTCTTGCTCTCTGTGCTTCTGAAGCAGCACCGTATGCAGCCTGAGCAGGTCTCTGGTGGGATTTTCTGCTGCTTCCAGGATGAGATGTAGGTCTTGGTGTCCCCTTATCCTCTGAACAGTGTGGCTAGGGGAACTCTTGGAACCAAAGTGGCCTCATTTCCCAACTCCCTTTGTGCCCAGCTGTGGGCTCTTGTTCAAGCCAGCTCCCAGGCTGCCCAGTACCCAGTCGGGGTCACTGGCCTGGCTTGGCTCTTCCCACCTCCTAGACCTGGAAGGCACGCAGGGAGCTGCACTGTCCTTTCTCATTACCCATGAATAGCAAATAAGTTCTGTACTCCTTCCCAGCCTCACCTACCAGGCTGATCTGCTGTTCCTCCTGTGGTCTGCTAAGGGTAGCTGCCTCCCCTGTCCCCCAAGCCCTGGCCATTGGGAAAGAGCTCCACTGAACTGAGATAAAATCTCCTTCCCATTGTGGGTAGGTGGTCCCACTGTAGCTTGGACTTGAACCCCTGACACTTATGGCCCCTTCTGACTGCACACTGCAGCCCAGGGCCTCTTACAAACAAGGCCACACTTGCCGGCTGTATGTTTAATCAGTGCAGATTATTTACAGAAATAAACAGACGGGGTGGACACCACACCCACACCCCCACCCTTTGCTGGCTCTCCAGTTCCGCAGAAGTGACTAGGGGGAGCCGCTGGACCCATATTCAGTGCCAAGTGACGAGAGGCAAGGACAACCTCCTGCCCCATGGCCTTGGGGACCCTTGGTGGCATACCCCACTAACTGCAGGGAAGCAGAGGGGATGGAGCCGGCTGTACAGTACCATTTCCCACAGCAGCCTCAGCCTCCTGCTGACTTTGGGAAAGAAAAGAGAAAGGAGCATCCCTGCCCTCCCTCAGGTGGAGCCCAGGAAGAGGGGTCTCCCAGGCCATAGCGGGCTCCTTTTTGGGGATGAACTTCTGGCCTACCCCCACCATTCTCCTGGGAAAACAAGGAGCTAGAGAGAAGGTAGCCCCAAGATAGTGTGTATGGTACATCAGTGGAAACCAGTCTGGGCACCGACCAGCCTCCTTCCTCCCCAAGGGTCAGGAGAGTCGCAGGAGAGGCCAGAGACTGGGTGAGCTCTGATACCTCTGAGGCCAGATTGTGGGGGTGGGGCTTGGGAGTAGGCCCAGGGAAGGAGCAGGTGGGTCACAACTGAGAGAGGGAAAGTCTGGGCAGAGCCAGTGCCAATGCTAACATTTGGGGGAGGGCATTAACAGACTCCCTTTGGTCCTTGGTCAGGAAGGCCCAGGCCCCTCCCCAGAGAGGGTGGGAGGCATGGGCTGAGGGGTAGGTGGGAGCTGCCCATTGGCCAGATGGAGTGGGGTCCCCAGGCACAGGGAACAGGGCTCCTGTCAAGGTGGGCTGGGAAGAAACCAAGTCTCAATGGGCTCCATCCCCTGAAAAGGAGCTGCCCCTGGGTAACAAGCTCTTCCTAAGGCAGAGAGACTCAGGAGGTTGGAGATCCAGCTAGACTCTTTCAAGGCAAACAGTGCCCTGGTTATAGCCCTGGGGCACAGGCTAGGGAGGGGCCAAGGCTGGAAGAAGCTCACAGCTCTTGTTTCACCTTCTGGAGGTAGGCCTCTGTTTGTCCCTTGTTCTTCTGGCTATGGCCAAACCACAGGTGGATGGGGGCCTGATTTTCTGTCTGGAGCAGAACTGCATTAAGAAAATTTAAGCACTCTGCCCTAGTCAGGAAGGCAAAAACAAATGCTGAACTAAGGTGCCAAAAAGAAAAAAAGATACCTGGGCTTAAGTAAACGAGAAAGGACTCACAAGGGATGTATTGGCTGGGAGGGGCCCCCACCCAGACCCAAGTCCCCAAAGGCCCTTGCTAGGGTGCTCCAGGGAGCCATTGGGAACCACAGGCACTGCCCAGCCCTCAAGCACCACATGCACGGAGCAGGAGGCCCAGGTCAGACCCACTCCTGCAGCGAGCGCTTGCAGTAGAGCAGCATGCGGGGTGCACCCTTGCGCTGCATCTGCACCAGAGCGTAGGCAACACCCAGGACGCAGAGCAGCAGCAGCAGGGGCACCAGCACCATTACCACGTTCACCGTCCGTGCCACCTCCTCCATCTGCACCACCACACGGCTGCCCCCATCCCTGTCCTTGTCTCCGTCTGCCCCTGTACCATCGTCCATATCGCCCTCTGTGCTGTCACCATCCACCCCAGGCTCTGCACCCCCATCAGGGTTGAAGGGTGGACGGGCCACATCGGGCCATCGGGATCCAGGTTCCACATGCTCCTGGCAGCCCATAAAATCCCGCAGGATGGACTTCGGGTAGCCAGGCTCCATCCGCAGGCGCTCATTGTCAAATTTCCAGTACTTGGTGCCCTTGTAGAAGTAGGTATAGGCTGTGGGGACAAGCATGTCACAGTAGCTTCAGGCCAGGGCCCACCTGCCACCAGGTGGAGACTCTCAAAGAAGACCAGGGCGTACTTAAGGGGCTTTAACCTGACAGCCTTGGAGCTATGGATATAGCTCATTGGTGGAACATATGCTTAACATGCTCAAGGCCTTGGGTCTAGTCACATCACCAAAGAAGCCTGCACAAAAACCAAACAAAAACCCCAAGTGCCTTCTTTCTCACTTCTCTGACCATTTTGAAATACATTATTTTCCAACTTACAGCAACCAGACTGAGGCTCAGAGAGGTTTGGGTCAAGGGCAGACTCCTGGGCCTCCTGGGTAGGCTGACAGGGTACAGGAGGGTCCCACAGCCTGCTGGGTTGGGGCCTGCAGTCAGAGAACCCTGCTGCTCTGTCCTCGGATTGGCTTCATTCCAGAGGCCAGTGTGGCTGTGTGGCCTTGGGCCTTCATGAACCTAGTAGCTACCTTGGCCTGGCTCTCTGGCCTTGGGGACCTTGCCTGCATCCCACTGACACTGGGAAGGGCAGCTCTGAAGTAAAGGGCGAGTCAGAGCAGCTGCAGAGCAACACCCAAACACAGAAGCTGGGAACCAGCCCCAACACTGGCAAAACAAGCTGGGTTTCCCCTGAGCCTGAGAATCCAGACTATGAGAGAACCAAGGCTAATGCACCAGAGACCCTGCTAGAGAAACAGCCACAGTCCCTATAGCTTGGTGATGGTGACAGAGACCATGCTTCCCTTCCAGGCAGATATGTGACACCTCAACACTGAGCCAAGCCCATTCCATGAAGTGCAAGGCTCCCCAAAGGATTCTTGGCCGTGGGATTTGAGGCATATAACTCAAGGTCTCTGGTTTAGTCTGTGCTTCAGTAAGAAGGGGATGATGACAATGTAGGAAAGATCAAGTGGTCAGGAAGCCCCCAGCCCAGGGCCTGACACCGCTGTGGCCTCCCATACATGCCATCGCAATCCTGGGGGACCTTGGGCAAGCCGTTGTCTGTGCGGGTAGTAGGGCTTGTGGTGAGTCCTGAGGTTACCTGCATCATTGCTTAGGAAGGCCCCCTTGGGGGAGGCAGGGATCCCCTGCCAGACACTGATGGGCTTAGGGTAGCCGGGATCTCCATGCTGTGTCTCCTCATTGAAGCGCCAGTACCTGTGATCAGAAGCAGCAGGCTGTGGACTCAGAGACCTGCCTGGGTCAGCACTGTTCCCCACCGGCAGTGGGCTCTTCCGGGTAGGCTTGAGGGGAAGGAGCATGCTGGAGGTCTTCTTCCTTTAGGGGAGCAGCACTCACCTGTCCTCCTGGAAGAAGAAGGTGTGACCTGTAGGCTCCCACCAGATAGCTGTGTCAATGCGGTCATAGGGAATGCCCAGGCCATAGCTGGTCAGTGGCTGTGGGTAGCCAGGTTCCAGATTTGCCTCTCGGAAGAGCCAGTAACGGTCACCTACAGGCGGAGCGGGAGGCTGTGTGACGGTGGCCTGGGGGCCAGGGGCGCAGGAAATGCTCCCTCACAAACCCACTCATACTCGCTGTTGTCCGTCTTGGCACTCACATGTGCACAAGATCACTCACGCTGGTGTCGTGACAGCCTTGACTCCCCCCCACCCCCAGGACATACACAGTGCTGCTCACAACACCTAGACTCTGAACACTCACAGACACCGGTGACACACTTATTTCCAAGTGTGTAAGTCAGCTGCTCATACCCAACACACCCACAGACTACACATATAGATGGGCGGAACCTTGTCCCCAGCGGGGGCAGCCTCTGGAATGAAGCCCCACTGAATCACCCTGGCCTCTCTCTACTCCCATCACTACCTTGCTGCCAGGTGCACCAGGCCCCCCAGGTGTCCCTGTCCCCTCCAAGGGAGCCCACAGGATGAGTCATGAGCTGCAAGCGTTTGTCTCACTTCTCCCTTTAGGTTCAGCTAGGTCAGAAGTCTGGACGTGAAGGCTGCCCCGCCTCCCACCCCCAGCTCACCTTTGAAGAAGACGAAACGACCATCTTGGCGCTCATAGGCAGCACTGATATCACCAGGCAGACCACGCCAGAAGTGGCCGATGGGCATAGGGTAGTTGTCCAGGACACGGTTGTGCCGGACTCGCCAGAACCAGCGGCCCTGAGCAGGGAGGTGTGGGCGTTGGTGTGCAGCAGATGCAAGCTGCCTTGGCTGGGGGAGCCCTGAATTCAGAATGCCTCTCCCCAGGTCAGGGAGGGGCCAGGAGGAGGTTGCTGGGTGTCATCAAGTGCTTACTGCTGGGCGAGTCAGGACAGCCCTAGGGAGAGAGCTCTGGCAGTGAGCACCTGGGTTCGCTGTGTGACCCTATCGTCCTCTTGGGGCTGGCTTCTCATCTAGGGTCTGGGGTCTGCTGGCCCTCCAGGGGCTGCTCAGTGAAGGACAGGTAGAGGTGCCTGAGCATCTAGCAGGGCAAGACCCTGGATGGGTGGGGTGGGAGCTTGCCTGTGGGGGCTGAGGGGACACCAGGAGGGTGGGACCAGACCTTGAATACGAACATCTCCCCTCGAAGCACTGCCACTGTGTCAAAGTTGCCGTCACAGATGTTGGGGCCATACTGGTCAGGGCGCTCTGTGGTTCGGGGCTGGGCTGGAGGGCCTGGTTTTGGGGGCCTCTCTGGCTTCCCGCCTGGTGGTGGTGGCCGGGGGGGCCGGTGGTCTGGCCGTCCTGGCCGCCGGGGTGTCATGGTGGGGAGAGGCCGTGTGGGCTGAGGCTGACCATCTGGGGTGCCTAGAGACAGGGAGCAACAGTGAGAGACAAGCAGCCCTAGAACAAAGCCTGGAGGCCAGATTCTGCTACTCAGAATCCTCAGACCCCAAGTCCCCAGCAGTAGGGCCACCTGAGTGAAAGGTCCTGTCTGTCACAGCAGACTCCTCTCCTCCACCCACCATCACCCTCCGTGATAAAGCAGCAACACCCAGGAGAGGCAGACCCGAGCTAGGCATGGGGGTGAGGAGGGATGGGTTCTGGTACTCCGGGACACCCTTGGTCTGGAAGGAATATGCTGAGATTGAGGTGGTAAGGAGAGCCACCTGTGTCCCCTCATAGTCCCTGCCTGGAACCACAGTGTGGGCTTGAGGGACAGACCTGGGTTTGACCTCCAATACCACATGGGCAAATCCCTAATTCCCACTGGGTCTGTTTCCTCATCTACAGAGTGGTTTAGTAGCAGTGACTGTGTGTCACAGGGCTGGGAGCTGGGAGTAGGCAAGCAGGGCCCACCAGGGGCAGCTCCCTACCGTAGAGCTGCTGGATGCCCCGGAGGTCATCCTCAGGCAGCTGGAAGTTGTCGATGTCCATCCACTGGTAGAATGGTGCCATGATGGCGCTGGGGTTGCTGGAGTGTTCCAGCCCCAGTGCATGGCCCAGCTCATGCACTGCCACCAGGAAAAGGCTATTTCCTGTGGTGAGAGCAGAAGCACAGTCACTCTGACCCATCCCAGCACCACTCACCTGGGCCCTCTGGCCTGAGGCTGCTTCTCTAGTGGATGAGGCTGAGCTGCTCTGACTTCTGCCCTCTACTTGCCCCATCTCAGAAATGGATACAACCACCCTTTCTTTTTCTACCTCTCATTGGCAATGGTAGGAGAGCAGATCAAAATCTAATGCAGGGCTCTGAGACCTAGACAGAGGAAGCTCTTCCCTTCCCACTCCGCAGCCACTAAACGCACTGGGAAGGGCCCATGCCCACCTCTGGCACTGCCTTCACCCAGGCCAGCCGTCCTCACCTTGCAGGTCAGTGCTAGAGAAGGTCCACGGTTCATCTGCGTCGAAATGGGTATCTCCACCCAGGCCAGGGCCAGGGAAATAGGCGTGAGCCAGAAAGCCACCCATGCCATCAAATGGTGAGCTGTCACCATGGAAGCCAGAAGCAAAGAGAACCATGATGTCCGCCTCCTTCTGCCGGCGCAGCCTGATGTCCTCGTAAGGCACCTCCTGGAAGACCAGGGGCGTGGCCTGCTCCCACACGCGGAAGGCCCTGCGCACCGCCTCCATGGAGTGGTACCAGCCCAGCTTCTCTGTGTAGTTCTGGATGCTGACGTAGGCACGGAGACATGTGAGTGGAGGCTGGCCCTGAGAGTTACTCTGTCCCCATGTCATTGTCAACTGTTAGTTTACTGTGAGTGAACTAGAATTTGTCAAACCCTTGTAGTTCATTAAAATATCACTATGTAAGTTTGCATTAGGGAAGACAAACTAATTTTAAGAAAGAAAGTAAGCAAATAAAAGTACAGGAGATTTGTGGCTAGACCTAAGGAATGGAATCAGACAGCTGAGGTTGAGAAACCCAGGCCAAGCAGTTCTGAATGTCAAGCCCAGGACCAGGCAGACCCCAGTTGTAGGCCCGGCTCTCACTGTATCTGTGTGACCTCTGACAAAGGACTATATCTCTGAATTTCAGTTTCTTCATCTTTAAAATGGGAAATGGGAGCCATACTTCCTTCCTGAGGTCCCTGTGAGGATTAAATAACTGATGAGGAATACAGCACAGTGTGCACATAGTACAGTGTGAGAAGGCCCACTCCTAATTAAGCTCCTAAATAATTATACATCTGCATGCTGGACAGACATCTATGAAATGGAAAGGGGGGATTTTGGCTGACTGGGCCTGAGGTCTAAGTGATCTGATCGTGAGAGCTGCTTTTTCTTGGCCTGGAGGTGGAGTCATGGCTCTACTCGAACAGGAAGGAAGCCCTTAGAAGCCACCACGTGGCTCAGGGGCTTTTGCTCAAGGACTCAGCAGAAAACAGGGGAGTACCCGAACTGGGGTTCTTGTAGGTGCCTTGCTGCCTGCCCACTTGATGAATGCCTGGATTCCCACACCCCAGTCTTCCTCCCAGCCTCCCCCTGAGAGGTGCTGTTGTAGGAGCCCACAGAGCCAGTGTGGCCAGCCCAGATTGCTGGCTAGTTGGAAGCAGGGAAGCACGGAGGCAAAGCAACTTGAGAGTCCCAGCCTTCTCTGGAGTGAGACTCCAGCGTGTGGCCGGTCTAGGCCAGGCCCCTGGGGTTGGTTGCTGGGACCGGAAGCCTGAGTGAGGCCCTGCCCACTGAGGGGCGGGACCACTGGCTGGACAGCGGGGTCCATACCTGAAGGTCAGGTGGTGGTTGTTCCACTTCCTCCCAGTTAGGGCATAACGCTTCCGCCGCCGCCGCAGATTTGCTTTCACTCGCACCCCAAACTGGTCTGGCACCCCACATCGAGGCCGCTTCATCCACCTGGGCCATAGGTGTGGAGGGGTGAGCCTGGAGCCTCCCCTCAACACACCTGCTTTCTTTGGCTCCACTTCTTCCTTGCAGTCTACTTCCTTCCAGCCTCCGCCCACCTCCCACCTGCCCCTGCTAAGGATGTGATAGGGGTGGGAAGACTCAACTTCCACTTCCAGTAAAACAGGCAGAAGGTTCCTGTACTGGAAGACTGTGTGCCTGGCAGTGGCTCAGTAAAGGTGAGCCCCTTCTCACCGGTCACCCAAGGACGGGACAACTGCTCTTGAGGCCTCCTGTTCTTAGTGTGTTATATTCTGTGCTTCTAAACAGATGTGGCTTTTGGTTTACTCACTTCTGTTAGAATGAGAGCAAGGTCTAGCAAGGCCACCCCTTCCAGGGCTTGCGTACTGGCCTCCCATCCCCATGCCAGCCTGGGATCAGGTCTCAATGCAAGACTTTAGGCAGCCACTGCACCCAGTCCCAACTGGCACAGAGAAACAAATCATCTGTTATTTGTTACCCAGGCCACTCTTTTCTGGAAACTCCATATGTCAGGCCCCCCTTAGAACAGGCAGGAGGCAGAGAGGTCCTCATGGGGGCTGGAAGAAGGGACTCACGCCTTGGTCTCTTCATCAAGTACACCCGTGACGGGGATCCCGTAGAAGCGCTGCATCTCCGCCAGGGCTGAGGCCAGGATCTGGGCAGAGCGCATGGTCGACATGTGGCGATTGGGCTGGGGCAGGTAGCCATAGAGCCGCAGCCAGTTCTGCAAAGAAGCCACGGTCCTATCAGCCAGTCTCGGCACTGCCACCTCCAGACATGCACAGCCTGCTCCCAACACCTCTCACCACCTGAACCACCACTGTCTGTCTGAGCGGCCATTAGCCCTGGCTGGGTGACCTGTGAGCCTCTGGACCGACCTCTCTGCTTCTACCTTCCTTGTCTAGATTCACGCAAGAGGAGAGCAAAAGGTGGGGCAAGTCAGGTTAGTTAGTTCTCTGCTTGAAACCCTCAAAAACCTCCCATCCCAGAAGAAAAGCCCTATCTTATAGGACCACAAGGCCCTCACTTCTGACCCCACCCTAATTCTCTGACCTCACTCATACCATCCACCTTAGCTGGCCATCCACTCTGTTTCTGGGCCTTTGCATGTGCTGTTCCTGCTGTCTGGAGCACTCTTCCCCCACTCCAGGCTTAGATCCTCGGTTCTTTAAGGTCTCTGCACCTTGTGGGAGAGGTGCTCTCTGATAATATATAGAAATGACCCTGCCACCTCCTCACTCTACCTCTTCTCCTCTCCCTGCACTTGGCTTTCTCTGACACACTATCTGCTTTACTAGGTGATACTGTTCATGTTCCCCCAATGGGACAAAGCTGTGTGCCTAAGGACAGACTGCAGTAGCTCGCTCATTACTGCACTGGTCTCACCAGGGTGGCCCCTGTCACTTCAGGCAGACTGCTAGGGACCCTCAAGGGTTCAGAGTCTCCCAGTACCTCGCCAAGTAGGAAAACCCAACTTTGGTGTTGCTCCCCAGCAGGCCCTAAGTCTTCCAGGAGGAGCGCAGACAGACTCAGGCAGCCCACCTAGACCCGAGAGGGTAGAGCAAGGGCCTGAAGCCAAGTCCTTGCTCTCCACACAAACTGTCATCTCTGGGCCTCTGTTTCATCTGCAAAATGGGAGATAATGGGGTTGTTGGAATGGTATTTGAGGGAGACAGGGGAAAAGCATCTGGATCCATCCCTCGCTCTCCACAGGTGGCTAGTCAAATCTCATCCATCCATCGCCACAATTCATCCCTCATCCTGCCAGAGGTTTCTGAGCACCCTCTTTGTGCCAGCTGGGAGGTGTGGGGGATATGGCTGAGGTGTCCTGCCCTCCAGGGCTTGCAGTCACTCTGTGAGACCTAGGGCACCCACAGAGGAGGACTTCATACCTTGCAAGTCTGTGAGTAGCTAAGCATGACTTGCAGTCATGGTGGGCAGGTGCCGGCCCCATGAGCTAGGCAGAGCAATGGTGAGGAAGGCCATTCTTCTCAGCCTGCCTGGTGCCCTCAGGGCCACAAAAACATGGCAACCACAGTAGGAGCAAGGAGCGAGGCTGGGGGCTGCTTGTCACATGCAAGCACGTCCTTTGTACCTTCTGTGGTCTCCGGAAAGTCTGCCCTGAGTGGCTCTGGAAGATGAGGGATCTCATCTTCATGTACATGCAGGGCCCCGAGGCAGGACAGTAGCTGACACAGTGGCTTTGGACTAACAGCCACATGTCTGGCGCCCAGGGCCACACCTACACAGCTGCCTAGCACCACTGTCCCGTCTAACCCCTTAGGTGCTGGGGTCCTCAGTGCCATTTGTCTGCCCCACCCAACTCAGCAGCACCCTGGCTGCTATGGGCAGGGTAACTGCGGAGCCCAGGGAGCAGTGCAGAGTAGCTGCCAGAGTCGCAGTCTGGGTGCACAGCCACTGCTGTGCAGAGCAAGGGATGGAGGCACGGAGCTGAGAAACAGCAGGCGCCTCTGACACACTGCTGGGCAAAGCCTGGCTTGGTAATCCCGCACGACTCCATGCTCCCTGGGCCTCAGCTGGCACCAGTAAAAGGGGGTTAATTTAGGGCCTGTCTCATCTCCTGGGTTCTGCAAAGATTAAATGGGATAGTGTTCAATGAATGTACCAGTGATGGAGACCAGGGGGCCTGTCTGGTTGTCCTGAAGCTGGCAGTCTTTTGAAAGGTTCCAGCTTCCTGTCACTGGCGACTAGCCAGGCACAGCTTGGGAAGGTAGGAGCAGCCCATGGCCCTTCCACCAAAACTTGCTCACCATTCCCCTCAGCTCTGGCCAGGTCATGGCACAGGGCCTGTTCTTCTCAAGCTTTTATGGTGAGGGGGCAGTGGGTTCACCCCCTCTTCCTTAGTGGACAGAGTTCCTGAAGGTGCATGCAGCAGTCAGAGGGCAAGGCTGTGTGGCAGGGCCAGCTCTAACAGCAACAGGCAGTCAGCTGGAGGCAGAGGCAGAGTGGGGGCCGGCTGCTGACAGATGAGGGCACCTCTGCGTCACCTATTTGCATAAGGTAAAAATATCTCTGGGAGCACAATCACAGGCCACCGAGGGGCTGATTAGTGGTGTCTGCAGAGCGACAGGAGGAGGGGCAGGCGGGCGCAGGAGGCTCAGGCAGGGACCTGGGGAGAAGAGAGGGGAGGGGAGGGGAGGAAAGCTGAGGTAGCTGGTCTGCAGTGAAGAGCTCCAGAGAACAGCAGAGGGGATGGGCAGAGGCACTCTTCACTCCCAGGACCAGCTCGGGGGCTTCCGGAAGGACCCCCAGGGGCCTGTGGCCCCTCCTTCACAGACAGGCACTCTTGGAGTCTTTAGGAAGCCACCAGCTTCTCACTCTCAGCCTAACCTCAAACCTTGAGCAGCCACTGTTGGCCTGAAAAGCCAGAGGTGGAGAGCCAGTGACACCCCTTGGGCAGCAGGGGGAAGTAATGGGAACCATGGCCTTGGCAGAGCAGCTGAGCCTCCGATGACAAGGTGACGCTGACGGCCTGCCTGGCTCTGGCAGACACGTGCTTGGGATGGCTGATTGCCAAGTGCCAATAAATCTACCAGGGCGGCAGCAGACACCACCCACAGGGCTAAGGGCCTTTTCCTCTCTCAGTGCCACTCGGCCATTGCGCTAAGGGTGACAAGCTGGGGGTGGTGAGGACAAGTTAGTAGGATGACAGCTTGGGGAGGGGACCGATGGCATATGGTGCTGTTGTCTCCAGGGGAGGGGTAGCTTCAGGCAAAACCCCAGTTCACCAGGGGGCTCTGCGGTGAGAGAAAGGTGGGAACGAGTCCCAAGGCTGTGAACTTCCAGTCCCAGAGTGGGGCAGGGCTGTGTTCAAGTCCCTGTAAAAACTGTCACTTGTACAAGGTACCTCCTTTTCCTGTCACTCAGAATCTCACAGGAGAAGTGAGCCAAGCAGATAAAGCTTTGTTGCTCATGTGGGGAAACTGAGGGTCAAAGAGGTCCTGTAAGAGGCGGACTAGAGGGAGTGTATGAACTAGGGCCTGGTTTCCCCTCCACAAGGGCTCTCGTGGCTGTAGAGAGGGCTGCAGTGCCTGGAGGGCCCCTCCCCACTGCAGCTCAGGGTGGGGACTGGTGCACAAGACCCCAACACCGCGGTTCTCACAGCCATTAGGTCTTCCTCAAGCTCCAAACCTCAGCCCATTAATAGTATCTATTAATGCTACAAGTGAGTGGCTGGCCCAGGTAAGAAGACAGGGGCATCAGGAGTCAGAAAGGGGATTCCTGCCCCCAAGGGAACAGGAGTAAACACAGCCATCAGGCCAGGCTGTCCATTTTCTTCGCCCTGTCTAATGCTCACAACCATCCTTGAAAGGAAAATGTGCCACCATTCCTGTTCTTACAGACAGCAAGGCTCAGAGAGGGTGAGTTACCAGACAACCAGAGTCACACAGCTGATCTAGGCTAGATCTGGACTCATCAGCACTGCTATTAGACCTCAGGCTGTTGCTGAAGTGCCACCCGCTTCCCTTGGCTTGAAGCGGAGACACTGGGCTCTGGCCCTTCTCAGGAACAGTGCCCAGCCCAGCACTGGGGAGGGCATCTAATCCTCCCCCTCCAACATCCCTGGCTGGCTCTGGGCACTGAGCCATGCCTGCCCTCCCCCAGGAGTGCTGAGACAGTACGGAGGCAGGCCTGCAGGGAGGACTTGTCTGAGAAAGAGCTGCCAGATCAATACTGTACAGTAAGCAGCCATAGGAGATGGGGGCGGGGGCCAGAGCCCGTTCCTGCCTAAGCCAGCTCTTTAAGGGCTCCAATCAGTGGACTTGGCCTGCACACAGGCAGCCCATTCCACACAGCCCTTATCAGACCTGGGCGATAAGGAAGCTCTGCTTTGTTTCTCACCCAATTCTCTGCAATCTGAGCAGGTCTGGGCAGGTCTGCCCAGCTAGGGACAAAAGGAGTCTTGTCAGGGCCACCAGCGGTGAACTCAGCCCCCAGACCTTTCATGGCCTCATGAGGTCCTCAATGTGCCCAAACCCCGACCCCATACTCCTGCCACTGAAGGCTCTTGGAATTGGGCCAAGGTTCTGCTGGCTCTGCACACTTAGCTGAGCTGGGCACTGTGCAGGTGCTGAATGGAATGAGTCCAAGGGCTGCTACAGACCCTGAAAGAAGCAGGACATGCACTCTAGGCCCATGCGGCCTGCCTCATCCAAGAGTCCACTTAGCGACTGAGTGACCACGAGCAGGTGCCAGACATATCAGGTCTGAAGGGGCTGCAAAGCCATCAAGCTCCACTTAGACCTCCATAGACCACAGCTGGGCCAAAGACCCATCCAGCCTGAACTGGCGGACAAGGGCCCCTCTCTGCTGTCTGCAAACCCACTCCATCTGGAGTCAGCAGTGACTCTTAGCAGGCTTTTCCTCACTCTGACTGGAAATCAGCTTTTGAGTGACACCTCTGCCCCTGGTCCTGACTATTTGTCCGTGTAACAGACTTTTGAATAACTGAAATGGTTAAGACAACTTTTCTGACCCTCACTTCTCTCTTCTGCAAAATGGGATCAATTCAGGATAGGGGTAAGAGCACAAATGAAACCAGTCTCAAGGCCAGTAAGAAAGGGCACTGACTGACCAGGCCACCCATTCCTTGGTGGCTTGCTTGATAGCTTTATCTTGATATTTAAGCAGTTCTAGCTGCAGTTGTGTCCTTAAAGAGAGTTGCAGGTGGGGGCTAAGACTCTGGTGATTGGGAAAGTCCACTGGTGAGGAAGTAACTGCTTGAGTTAAAGCAGCCTCGGGACTCTGATGGTTGGGATGTCCAGTCAGGAAAGCAGGAGGGAGGCACATGTCCCAAGTTCTTGCCATTTCTTTACCTTGCAGCTGCCCAGCTCACCTCCACACTTCTTAATCTGGAGGAAGAAACAAATGGGTCTTTTGGCCAGTATGTATGCAGGTGCAGAGTGAAAAGAGGCCTCTGTTTGCCAGGAGTTTCAGGGCTGGAGGGGGACCAGGCCTTATAGCTTCACCTGGAACTGTCCCTGCAGGTGACTCCTACAAGAGGCTGCCCATAGGGCAGGGTCCAAGTGTCTGGTGGCTGGGGATTCCCAACTCACACAGCTCAGGGTAGTTCTGGTTCCACCCCTGAAACCTCCTTCCTACCTGGCTCAGGCCCAGCAAGGCTCCTGCCTGGCGGAAGCTCCACAGGAGCTTACCGGATGGCACCCTGGCCTCTGACCTGCAGCCTGGGGGTGGAGACTCTGGCTACAGTGGGGTAATGTAGCACCCACACTAAGAGTTAAAACCGAGAATGAAATGTGACAACATTTACAGAGCACCCCTAGGCTGTGCCCAAGACAGAATATGTAGAAGATGCTCAAAAATAACACCTCTCTGGGCCCCATCTGCAGCCGCTGCACACAGCTGTTTAGTATTTTATACATAAACACAACGAATCTCCCCAGTAACTCCATCACATAGGTTCTACTCTTTTATCATTTTATAGACAAGTAGACTGAGCTCACACAGGTTCAGTGATTCGTACAACAGCAAATGCCCACTGCTTCTCATAGTTACTACTTTTGCCCCTATTTTGCAAGCACTTCCTTCCTGTGTACAGGTGCCATGCTTGTAAGTGCTAGCCTTGGAGCTGGGGCCCCTCATTCCTCCAAGGTGGGAGTCACTGCTGGGAAAAGGAAAAGATAAACCCAGGACTACACGTCAGTCCTGGAGAGCCGACCCCGACCTTGGACCCCAGGCTTCACAGCTTTGGTGGGGCCACCATCAGGTGGCAGGAAGATGGGGAACATCTACAAGGGCTAGCTAGTGGCTGGTACCCAGGTCATCCTCTATCCATCCTGACCCCAGAAGTCGGGGTGTGTCTTCCTGCTTATTTCCTCCCCTTCCCTCCAGGAGGATGGTGTCTTATAAGAGGTCTCCCTCTTTGTTCCCCTGCCTGGGCCCAGCTCACAAATCTCTGCCATTCTTGCAAAGGACTGTAAAATCTGTGCCACGTCCAACAAGGCCCAGGATCTCCTGGGACTCCTGGAGCACATGTCCTGCTGGGGAACAGCCCCATGGAACACCTCATTCTTACACCCTGGGGTGGGGTTGGGGGTTATACAGCCATAAGGCGCCCACTGTGTGTCTCAGGTCCTCACATTTACCTATGAGTTTCCCAGGGCTGTACTCTCAACCGCTCTCTGCTTCTGCTGGCTCTCCATGCTCCACAGTAGCTACGGGGTGTTGCCCTAGACTGAGTGTCTTACAGTACTGTCCGAGTAAGTCTCAGAAAATATTGAGGATGCTAACTTTGATCTGAGCTAGGAAACATTGATGTCACCAAAATGACCACCACAGCTTGCCTCTGGCAGACACCAAACTCCAAGTTGGACAGAGGTGACAATGGCAGACAACATCAGGATCAAGCAAAAAAGGGGAAAGGGTAGCCAGAACCAAGTACTGGCAGGGGGAGCTTTTCCTTGAGCTTGTTCTGGTGACCCAGGTGGCAGATACTAGGCTTTTAGAGGAACTCTTCTTGGGGAGTTATGGGTATGTGTCTATACTTTCCTGTCCCCACATTTAGGGCTGTCTTTTTAAGTCTCTACTTTTCATGGATTGGGGCAAAAGGGGCTTGTCTGTGGGGGGGTCACCATGGGCAGGTCAGGACCGTATGGTGCTCCCCACAAGGAGATGACTGAGGACTGGACCCCGAGCAGCCCAAACACAAGGCCAGGGCAAGGGCTGGTGTGGAAGGCATGGCCCCATCATCTCCCAGTCGCCACCATGAGTCTTGAACTATAGCAGGTAGAGAGAAGCTAGTGAGCAGCAAGAAAAGAACATTCAGCTTTTGTAGGTTCCCAGAAACAGGGCCCTCAAAAGAACCCCTTTTCCTTAAGGGTGGGAAGAGAACAGCTGTAATTTCTGTTCCACCAGGGGCACATCCAGGGATCAATAATGAAATCTGAGTAGAGACAGATGTACAGAGAACCTGCGGCTCACCCCTCAGGCCTGTGGGTCCAAGTGAGAACTCACGCTGACTCCGCTCCTCCTTTTGCTCACCCTGTGGGCCGGCAGGGGCAGGAAGATACTCTTGGGTTTATTCAGGAAAGGTAGTTGTGTCTGTTTTGGTAGTGGTGACACCATGACTGTGTACTCTGACAGCCTGAGTCATTACCTCTGGGTGGGATAAGAGAGTAAGGTTGTAACTGGTGGCAGGGGGACAGATAGCTTCTCCCAAGACCCTGAAGTTGGCCAGAAACTCTGGCCAGAAAGGGCAGACCTGACTCCCTGATGGGTTTGGAGTCTCTGCGCATTTAGCCAGAGCTATAACTGGTACCTCAGCCAGGTGGGTATATGGTTCCCAATAGCTAGCGACTAGGATCTGACTGATACCCAAGTGTGGGAGTGAGAGAAAGTAGAGCAGTTACTCTGGTGGCTTCCCCAAGGGAGGCAGTCTTCCCTGGGTGAGGGCCTGACAAGTTACTAGTATCTCTCAGGTACTGGTCAGCCTTCCTGATTCCTCAGCCTGATGAAACTCTTATAGCCTCCGCACTGAGAGAGTGAAAGGAAGAGGACAGGGTTGACCTTGGTTCAGCTGCCAGAGTGTTCAGAGAGGATCCCAGCCATAAACAGATCAGAAGTCTGAAGCTGTGGACATTTTGAGGTGAGAGCCAGTGTCCTCTTCCAAGGCAGGAGGCTCTGGACAATGTATAAGCTAGGTCCAAGAGTCTCTGAGCAGATGGGCTGCCTGCAGGTATCACTGGACACTTTTGGCCCTGATCTGGCCAGACCTGATGGGACTGCAGAGGTAGCTTGTAATCCAAAGCCAACTCTAGGCTAGGTCAGTCCACCTATCTCTAGCCTTCCAGCCACAGTGTCTTCTAACATTCAAGGTTCCTTAAACCTCCCAAGTTGACTCCCAGGAGTGAGGCTTTGGGCCAGGCAGAATCTGTAGCTGGTGCTACTTCCAGCTTAAGGTCATGGCTTGTGGCCTCACTGCAGCCTAGGCTCTCTTCCCTGGTGGTACTGTGCTTCTCAGCCAAGAGGATAAGTGGGGTAGGGGTGGGGTTGGAGCGGGAACCGACTTGCAGAAGCCAAGGGAATATGAAGGATTTCAAATCACAGACCCGGCATCCTCAGCCCCTGCCAAGTAGAATGCCCATTCATGAAGCACTAACTCCAAACTCCAGCTTGGTCTGTAATCACTAGGGAATGGAAACGCTATCCCTAAATAGATTATGAACCTCTTAAGGGTGAATCTGTGACTTGAAATTGTTTGGTACTCCGGTGGCGGGTGGGCCCCACAGCACTCTCCGCCACCAGCAGGTGCCCCTAGTAAGTCTCATCCTGCTGCCTGTGTGAAGACAGTCGCAGAGACTGGGCAAGAGCTGAGCTCCTAAAGAGAGGGCCTGGCTCCCTGCAGCTTTCCCTGGCTTGGCTGTGGCAGGAGTGCAGAGCAGGTAGGGAGCTGGTTGGAGGTGTAATTTGAGCCTGGGAGGAATTCCCAGCCCTTCCTCCAAGCTTTTATAAAAGTAGGGCGGGGAAGGAGCAAGCTTCCAGCGGAAAAAATCTCCCAGGCAAACGGGGGAGGTGGGGAAGCCTCTGAGGGCTGAGGGCTGGGAGGGAGCACCGGCCCGGCTGCAAATAGCAACAGCGCTCAGGCGCTCGCTGGGCCCGCATCCCGAGCAGCCCAAGGGCACCAAGGCGGGAGCCTACCCAACCCGGCGCAGAGGAGCCTTCAGGGTGGTCCTCTCGTACCTGCGCCTCGACCATCTTCACATCTCTATGGGGCAGGTAGCAGCGACCAAGTCAGGGAAGAACTGACCCTGTTTTTGCTCTGGGGCGACGGAGATGGCGCTAGGGGACCCTCTGGAGCTATAGGCTCTGGGCCAGCAGGGAGGCCGTGCCTGGTCACCCGCGGGACAAATACAGAGAAAAGAGAAGCGAACTCTTCCCCCTCCCATCCAGCCTCAGTAATGTCAGAGGCGAGAGGTTTCTTTCTCTTGGCGCTTAAGCGGGCGCGGAGAAGCTTCCGAGCCAGAGCGCAAGAAAGTCGCCAAAGCGCCGCAGCAACCTGAGTCCGCGGCCTTGGCGATTCGCACCCCTTCCCCCACCCTGGCCCGCCGAACGACGCACGGTGTCACCCAGGCCACAAACAACCTAAGCAGAAGAGCTGCCCACTTCCTACCCCGCCGGAGTCCACACCTCCAGCAGCCCCCTCCCCACTTGCAGAGAGCGCCACGGCGCGCCAGTTGGGCTCTCGAGGAATCGGCTGCCTGCGAGGGAAGGAAAGACTGGAGGAAGGGCTGGGGGCGGCGGAAGAGGCTCCTGGAACTCGGACTGGGGAGGGTCAGTGCTCAAGGCAGCAGCCCGGGTGGGGGCCAGGGTGAGTCCTAGGCCCTCCGCGCTTTCGAAGAGGTGCGCCGCAGCAGGCGAGCTGGGAGGGGCGGGTCCCGATCCCTCCTCCCTAGCCAACCCTAGGCGGGACGCGGGCGCGTCTGCGCTCCCCAATCTCCAGGACCCGGGCTGCGAGCGTAGCTCCCGTTTTCCTTATTTCTCCGCCAAGGGGCAGGGCAGGGGTCCTAACCTCCGCATGGACTTCTGCGTCCTCCGCCGCTGCGCCGCGGCCCATGTCGCCCAGAAGCACCAATAGCAGCAGCAGTCCGGGCCGCGCCGCCGCCTCCCGGCCGCCAAGGAGGCTGCCCGGCCGTCCTGGTGCGCTTGGGTCACTGCTCATGCTTTCGCCTCCCAGTCTGGTCCGGATCGCTGCACACTGGGATCGCTCGTTCGCAGGCGCCTGGTCCCGGAGCGCGGCTGGGAAACTTGCGCGGCTCCCTGGCTCCCCGCCCGGCGGGCGCACAGCGGACCCTCGGCTTCGGGTCTGTGCCAGAGCCTCTAAGGTCCCCTCGGCAAATTCCCAAAGCCGAGGGGGAGCGGGCAGGGCAGGTCCGGGTGCGCGGAGCCGGCCGGTGGGAGAGGGACCGGGCGGAGCTCCCTGTCGCCGAGTCCCGCAGCCTCGGTGCCCGCCGCCCCGGCCGGGCTCCCGGGAGCAAGCGCGACTCCGGAGCCTTTGTCTGGCTCAGCGCTCCGGCCGCCCGGTCCCGCGGCGCCCCCTGCGCGCCCAGCTCCCTCTGTCCATACCCAGGGCCGGGCGCTGCCCAGAGCGCGCGCCTCCCGTCCAGAGACTGCGCTGGCCGCCGCGCCCAATCGGGCCCGGGTCCCCCAGGCGGTCCCGGGAAGAGCGCAGGGAACCGGTGCCACCGAGCGAGCGAGCCAGGGAGTCGGCGCCCGACGTCCCCGGCGAGTTCCGCGCGGCTCCCGGCGCTTCCAGCCCTCCTCCTCCTCGCGCGTGTGCCTCTCGCTCTTAAAGGGCCAGTGCTCCCAGCACGAGGACCCAGGCACAGGCGGGCGGTGCTACCCTAACCCGAGGCTTCCTAGTAGCAGGTGGCTGCTATCCAGCCCTGGTGGGGAGGTGGCCATTTTACTCTCCCTGGAGGACGGCAACCTACTTCTAGCCTTCCTTGCGTCACTTGCCTCCCTGCTTCTGGGGAGCGAGGGTGATCCCCAGCTGGATCCACAGCGGAGGGAAGGGTCAAAGGAAGGTGTGGTCTCCTTGCTAGCGAAGAAAGAAAATATCTCCTTTTCCTACCATGTGGGTGAGAATGGGAAATACTGAGGCAGAGGTGCGAGGAGGGCTGGGGCCCGGGACGGACCCAGTAATTGTTTTGAGCTATTAAAAGCAAAGCAAAGCAAAGCCAACAAAACAAAACCAAACCAAAACAAAACCCCTCGGAAAGTTTGTTGGCCCGAGGTCGGTCTTCAAAAGCCCCAGCCTGTGGCCTTTTCGTAGTAAAGTGAGAGGCTGGGCTCTCGGAATGTGCAGGAAGGCAGACCATGTGCAGGAAGGCAGACCGAAAGTAGGGTCTGGAGGGGCACGGCTTTGGCCTGCGTTCCCATACACCTGCTACTTAGATGACAAATTAATTTGTTTGAGGCTCTATGTCTTTATCTGGAACGTGGGGCAAAGAGAGGGATTGATCTACACACATGAGGTTTCTAAGCAGAAGTCAACCATCGCTTGATCACTATTATGTGCCAGTGAAGTGCCGGACTGTAGCCCCGAGGAAGAGCTAGGCTGATGGGCAAATTGTTCCTGAGGAGTTTGATTTGCTAGATTGAATTTTACCCCGGGAGCACTCAGATCTGGGCCTTGTGGGTACAGGAAGCCAGAGTTAGGGGGCCTCAATTAGGAGGTGGAGGATCGCTGAGACTGGGCTCCCAGAGGGCAGCCCTGGAGTTGTGAACTGAACTGCTGGCCAGAAGATTGGCAGGCCAGTGGGGAGGTGATGGAGACCTCACCTCATCTCTGCAGACCCTGAAACGGGAGATTTCCTTACCTCAGGCTGGTTTAGCCTTCGGTAGGTCCCAGCTGGCCTCACCTCCGGGAAATCAGAGGCCTGGCAGAGACACACAGAAATGGCCTGTTTGAATTGACCTGCTAAGTGTAGTAAAAACACTACATGGACATTACCAGGTGCCAGGCTTCGTGGCAGAAAGGAAGTTGGAGTTTGGAGAAGAGGTCGAAAGCATATCACTCATTTCCATTAACTTCTCTGGGGGTCCTTCATTTGGGAAATGGGTCTCTAAATTCTCTTTGGAATTACTTTTTGAAAATACAGTGGTCTTCAGATATGGACACTTGTGTTGTTGCTCTTGTGTAATGATACACACTGCAGTTTTTAATGATGTTTATTCTCATGGTGACACCGGGAGGGACCCCCTCTCTTCCTACCTTAAGGAAATGGCTTCACTTGTGACCCGTTCCCAATGATTCGTTCTGGCTTCTGTAACTTGGGGCTTCCCAGGTGGGTTTGTACACCCCGACATTACAAGGTGACTAAATTTCTAGTGAGTACCCATGGTATGAGGGGACTAGTGGGGCTGAGATGTGTGACCTCTGGCCCTTCCTTAACTAGCTTTGAATAGTATTCATTTTGCCGTATCACTTCCTCTGTGCCCTGACATCTCCACATGCACATCTGTTCTTGGAGTCTTGAATCAAAGTCTACACATGGCATTTCCTAGCACACTTTTATGTTGAGACACTGGTGTGGTACGGGGGCTTGTACAGAAAGCCCTGAATTAGATGCCAGGTCACTGCCCATGTCCTAATTTCCTGGACAATCTGCAGCATATTATTCTCTAAGGGTTTGTTTCATTTGTAAAAGGAGGTTTCTGACCTAGCTAGTGGGTGAGGTCTCTTGTTCAGGTGCTATGCGCTGGAGCCGAGCCCAGGAGTCCCCTCCCTCATTTGCCTGGTTCCTGCCATCAAAGGGGAGGCTGCAACCAAGAATAAACCCTCTAGTTTCACTTGCTTTTACTTATCTGCTTGTATCAATTCTAGAGGTCACTGAGCTAAGCAGTGGACACCCATTAGGTTTGCTATAGATAACACCTCTGATGTACAGATCATGGCCATAAAGCCTAAGTTGCCTAGCAATGTGAGGTAGCACACACCAGCTGAAGCCATCCATTCTTTAAGTAGGCCTTGCAGGTATCCAATGCATGGCATTCTGACATCAGGGGACCAAATGCTCCATCCTCAAAGCATGTGTCTAAGGAAGGGCCATGAAATTTGACTATGTGTACACAGACCACTGCCCACTTTTCTCCACGCCTCAGATCACTTCTCAGCTTCATATACTTTAACTCTGTCTTTAGGGAAGCTGATTTGAGCCTTGGGACCCCCGCACCTCACATTTGACTGCCTATGGATAAACCAACTCTTTTGCAAAACTCAAGTGTTTTAGTGGTTGGCACACTGCAAGGCAGGCAAAACTGCAAGGCTGGGTAACCAGGCAGTCCCTAGGGACCCCTGGGGCCAAGGCAAGGAATAAATAAGTGGAGGTAATTCTCTCCTTTGGAAACAAAGCTGGGGTGGTTTTTGGAAGTGAAGGAGAGGGTTAGGTATGCCACATGAACACAGGCCAATGAGGCTGTCACATGATCATTTCCCTGCTCTCTGGGGGAACATCCGAGGACACTGAGGGCAGAGGTGCTGTTTTGAACTCTCTGTGGTGTGATACAACTTCCACCAAAAGCATTTCTTCCTTGTGTGCCACGCACCTAAGAGCAGACCCCAGCCTACTGCAGTCTTCCCTTCTGCCTTGGAGCTGTCTCCTCTTACAGAAGAGCCCCAGCTGCTTCTGCACTGTCAAAGGGAGCACGGCTGAACACGCCCTGGCCGGAGCACGCTCGATGTCTGGGTGCTGGCCAAGGCCCTGCTGCCCAGCCCCTTCCCCCAGCAAAGCTCCTGCTTCCTTCTTCCACTGCCACCTTCCATTCCCCATGGCGCAGCCACTTATTGATCTTGGTCCATTTCTCAAAGTGGCTGCATTCTAATCCCATCCAAGTTGCAGACAGAATCCCAAACTGGACCCTCCCCTAAGGGAGCCTGTCAAGTCACTTGGGGAAGTGCAGAATTGGGGGCAGGGATTCCTCTCTGTGAACCTTGCCTTCACCTCCCCATTGTGAGCACCCAGAATGCCAGACCTCAACTGATTTATCCAGGTGCCCAATTCAGGTCCTGGCACCAAGCAGATGTCAGTAACATAGGCTACACAGCCAGCTGCCATGTTGCGTGCAAGCCAGAAAGTATGTCTGGCTTTCCCTTCCTCTCTAGTGACCTCAAATGCCAAAAAAGCAAGTGACTAGTCCAGTGGAGTCAGCAAATCAGTGTGGTGGTTGGGGGAACAAGGCACGAATTTGATTTCCTGGGTCAGGGAAAGGCACACTTGCAGGAGTGCAGCCGGATGACAGTCTTTCTTTGTATACCTTCCCTCCAGCCCGAGTAGAGGCAGGGCAAGCCTGGCTGTGCCAGAGCAGGAATAGATGTCAGGGCTGAGGCAGGCCAGTTCCCTGACTTCTTATGCCCCCAGGCAAGACACTCAACCTGTTTTTCCATAAAACCATAATCAATTCTACCCTGTTTACTTTTCAGGGGGTTTCCAGGAAGAACAGATGAGAAGGTCCCAGAAAGGACTGAGTGTTACAGCAGTATAAGGTCTAAACGGCTGTGTTTACACCGGTGAGCAATGGGGGTGCCACCCCTGCCACACACCAAGCCCTGGGCAGCCTGTGTGTGCAGACCTGGCAGATGGGGTGAACCTCCCCCTCTACTGAGGCATTGCTGGTTCCTCCCCAGCCACCTTAGCAGTCAAAACAGAGACTCCCAAGTGGGCCAGCCCCTGGGAACCACAGGTGAAGAGGGTGGTGAGAAGATAGTCATCTCTCACCTTGGTAAAGAGAAGCAATCCAAGACAAAACCCCACATAAAAACCCAGCTTTTATTTGATGAAGATATTTTAAAATTGTAACAAAGATATTTCTTCACCTATCATCAGAAATCCAGATGACAATTGGAGACAACTGGTTCTTTTTTTTTTTGGTACCAGGGATCAAACTCCCAACCTCACGCTTGCCAGGGAGGCGCTTATACCACTGAGCTAAATCCCTGGCCCCAACAACTGGTTCTTTACCTTGGAGACAGCTTGAGGAAAAAAAATCCTGAGCATCCCTGGCCCTCCCTCCCTGTCTCTTCTGAGTGGCCAGGCTGCAGGGCTCAGCAGGAGGTGGCAGAACTCTGAGTGGGGGAAGGTGGCTGCCTCTTTGGGAAAGTTGATTGGGGAAGCCAAGGTCACAGAGTGTTGGAGGCCTGGCTTCCAGCCATGGCCAGGCCAAAATGAAACATCTGCTCAAGTCTCCCCAGGCACCTGGCTGGGGGTGAGTAGGAGGAGGGACTGCAAAAAACTGACAGGAACCACAAATTAGCACCCTGTATTCCTTGGCCCTGAAATGGCCTCTGCTGCCTAGGAGGGGGTGAGAGTCAATAATAAAAGACACTTGCAGGAGAATGACAGATCCCTTTTAACATCCCCTCTCTCTTCTTGACAGGGATGAGCATGGTACAGTTTTAAAAGCCCTGGTATGAAGCTGATGACATCAAGATAGAAACCACTGTACAGTGAAGTGGGGGGAAGGGCAGTTCTTAGAGGGACTATAAGGGGATTCTGGCTGAGTGAGGTGGGCGCCCCACCCTCATTTTTCTTTTTGCTCAACCTTTGAGTAAGAATTGAGAAGCTCAGGGTGCCCTCTACTGGTGACTTCTAGGAATTACTACAACACAGCATCTAACTTGTAACAAGAGACTCGCGCCTCCAAGAGGGAGGCTGGAAGCATCCCTGTGGACTTTAGCAGACCCTTCCATCTCTGCTGCCATCTCCCTCTGCAGATGAGCCGGGACAGGAAGGCTTCTGGTGCTCACTTCAGAGGCATGGAGAAGAACTTGTTCCCAGACTTGCAACGGACCTGCTTGGCCTGCACACGCAACAGCATCTCAGCGTCTTCAAAGTCATCCATGATTTCCTTCAGCCAGCAGCCAGAATAGGAGAGTCACATTAAGGGCAATGTGAGAGCCAGAGGGTCCTACCAAACAAACCAGCCCTGGTCCTTCAGAGGCTGGGCAGTGCTGCGTGGGACGCAAGCCAAGCAGGCTCCAGGCACTCATTAGCACACTGGTCTACCCCTCCCCCTGCAATCTTGTGAGGTCAGCCCTGTCACCCCTGCTGACAGATGAAGACATGGATGCTCAGAGCTCTGGGTTACAGAAACTGGTGGAACCGTCTGTGACCCAGGCCTGATGGAGCTAGAAATCAGGCAAATTTTTTTGCATTCTGCATGATTAGGCTAAGAGTAAGGTCTTCGTGGAGTACACATACTTTGTTTGGCTTGCAAAATGTTTTCTAAAAATATTTGCCAACACTTAAAGTTGGGAAACTGCAAATAAAGATCCAGATTTCTGGCTTCTCTTAAAAAGCAAGTGCTAGCAACACTAAGCCACATTCCCGCATGGCCTCACTCCCACTGCTGCCCTGTCCCTAACCCTAACCCTAACCCTAACCCTAACCCTAACCCTAACCCTAACCCTAACCCTAACCCTAACCCTAACCCTAATCCTAAGGAAGAGCAGCAGCTGCGAGTCACCACTACACGAACACTGGCTCCTCTGAGGGCACCAACTAGAGGGCGGACAATTTCATTTACTTATCAAAACACTACAGGCTCTAAGGGCTGCGTGTTCCATATCCTTGGTACACTCTACTCATTTCCAGCACGTTCCAGGCCCAAGCCCCTGGCCTCTGGGCAAGAGGCTAGAACTGTAGAGGAAGCCTGTGACCCATTACAGATCACTATTCTAGGGCAGTGCACATAAATCCTTAGTTTGTGAGAATGCAACTGTCTTCCTTGATCTGGGGTGGGGCCAAACTGTACACCGCTATCCAGCCTCCAGGGGCTGCTGCTCCTGCCAGCCCAGGGGCCATACTTTTAGAGTAGCAACATTGCTGTGAGGCTCCTGCCACATCAGTGGTATCTTAGGGAACTCAGCTATGTGTATCTCATTATTCCCCTTCCCAGTGTCCCTGCCATCATTTCTGGAGTTCAGTGCCCTCTGTGCACCTGCCCTGGGAATTCACCTGTAGTTCCTGCAGACACCGCCCTTCCAGCTGAAGACACGCATCACCCACGCACCATGCCAGACTGATGTGAAATGAAGGGTCCTGGAAAGGAGGAGCAGGAAGGCAGGCTGTCACCTGATACTACTGCAGGCCCAGCCATCACTGCACATCTGTGACAACCCTACTGGATCCCTGGTCTTCTGAAAGACTAGACTCAGTGCTGATCCCAGGGACTCTGCACAGACAGACAAAACAGCCTGTGGTTGGTCTACACTACAAACTTAATGGTGTCCCTGCCACCAAATTCATATCCTGAAGCCCTAATCCCCAACACAGCGGTGTTTGGAGATACAGCCTTTGGGAGGTAATCAGGGTGAGAAGGCCACGAGGGCTTCAGGAGAGGACGAATGCTGTCAGAAGGAGACACACTGGGAACTTCACACTCTTCTTTCTTTCCCTCTACCAGGTGAGGGCACAGTGAGAGGGCAGCTGTTTACCTGAGCCCTCATCAGAAACCAGGCATGCTCGCACTCTGATCATGGACTTTTAGCCTCCATTATGTGAGAAAATGAATTTCTGTTGTTTAACCTACTCAGCATGTATTTTATTGTGGTAGCCTGAGCTAACTAGACAGTCTGTTAGGCTTTCCTTTAAATTTGAAATCATCAGATCTGGGGACTCGGGCTCTGACTATTTTCTGACCTAAACATCCAAGGAGATACTGTATTTTTCACATGAACAAAACCCAAAATGTCTAAAATTTTGAAGAAACAGTAATTATTTCCACTCAAAAATCATACTTACATACTCTGCACAGTTTTAAAAATGTATCAAATAGAAGCAATGGCCCTTTAAACCCCTGACCCTCAACCTGACTCCACGTCCAGGGCTGGAGAGTACAGGGCTGGTGCAATAAAGCATGGGAAGCTTCTCTTCCTAGGGGCCATTTTTACTAAAAAATGTTGGCATGAACTACCACTTAGGAAACATAAAACATACATGGATAGAGTACACAGAGTAGGAGACACAAGTCTCAGGACATTTAAGGCATGGAAAGAAAAAGTTTTAAAGTTGTGAGCTGCACATGGTATAGCATGCCTTTAGTCTCAGCACTCGTGAGGCTGAGGCAGGAGGATCACTGTGAGTTCGAGGATAGCCTGGGCTAGTGAGTTCAAGAGCAGCTTTAACTACATAATGAAACAGTCTCAAAAAAAAAAAAAGGAAGAAAGATTCAAACCCTCATTTCCTATGAGTGTGTCCTCTGTGAGCTGCCATTTCGGACACTCCACAAGGGAAAGTTCTGAATGGTTCTTTGGTTTGTCTCTTGAAGGATTCCTTAAGGATGGTTTCAATCCACTGAAGAAACAGTAATTATCTCCAGCCCTGTTCATTACCTGGTAGAAGGTGGTGAGGTCAAATTCCTCCATGACTCTGTCCACCTCTGAAACCAGGTCCAAGAACTGGGCATGCCCTGAGGTGACCTCAAGCCCAACAAAGGTCCTGGGGGAGAGGCAGAGGTGAGACAACATGGGCGTGGGATGTAGCTTCTGAGAGCACAAATTACCCAACCAAGGGCAGAGGACAAACAAAGCCCAGAGGTCTGCGTCATGGCCTCACTTCATCTCCCGGGTGATCTCCGTGCTGCTCCCTGAGCCAACTCTCTCTGTCCTCCCCTTCCTGTTTTCAAACATCCCTTTGCCGGTTCTTCTCCTCCCCCACACCTAGTAACCTCTGCAGGGACACCTTCATCCACACCTTCATCCACCGCAGCAAAGTCTCCAAGGCCACGAGCTCATGGTCTCCACTCTGGCTCCTGCTGCTGCTGACTCCTATGCACCTTCTCGAGCCTCTGCTCTCAGTATCTGCCTCCCTCCCACCAGCACTCACACAGGCTCTCCCTCATTATTAGAAGCCAGTCTTCAGTCAGTCCCATCCTTCCTCAGTAAAATTTCTTAAAAAGGTGATGTCTTCCTCTTTGTTTCCAAGGTGCTAAGAGAAGGTCTGGAGGACCTACCTGGTTTTCTCTTGATTGGTATAAATCTTTACCCGGTCGGTAGTAAAGAGGAATCTGAAATTTAGAAGAAGGCCACATTTCAGGAAAAATAATAAGATAACAAAACAGTTCATGTTTTAAAAAATTACTTTTGATAGGGGTTGGGAATGCAGCTCAGTGGCCGAGTGACTGTCTGGCATGTATAAGGCCCTGCATTCAATCCCCAGCAGCTCAACAGCAACAACAAAAAACTCCAAACAACCAAAAAAGCAGCATTTTGAAAATGCAGTTAACTTATTTTTCATTTAATATTTTCACCCCATTATATGAGTATAAACTGAATCCTAAAATATTAGAGTAGGACAATATCCTAAAACCACCCTGTCCAAGTAACACATAGCATCACTCAGACGCTCACGAAAACTTACTAAAGGCAGTAAACAATGAGACTATTTCAACCTACTGATGAGAACTGAAAAAGTCTTATTCATCAAGTTGGTGATAACAGATCATTTGAGGGCCAATTCATGCCTGGCAAGTTTAAAAAAAAAAAAAAAGACAACTGACTTAATCTAACCATCAACAAGAGTATTTCTCATGTGCCAAGGGCTGAGCTGAGGACTTGGTGTACCTCACCCCACCCACCCCGTCAGGGGGACACCATAATTATACCCACTCTCCAGACAAGGGAACTGAAGCTTGGTCAGGTTGAATTTGGGGAGGTAGGATTTGAACCCCATTTTATCTGATCACAAAGCCATTCTTCTCACCTGCAATGCTTTACCACAGTGCTTCTTTGTTGGGAGTAAAAGCCAGGCAGAAGCACCCAGCATAACCACTCAGACCAGCCACGCAGGCACTGGTCAGAGCCAGCAGGTGAATGCTGGCTATGTTCACTCAGCACTAGGGATCTCGGCGGGCAGACTGGCTTCCTGCCACTCATGACCAACTGATAAGTCCCATTACAGGCAAAGATCATTTCCCAGGCCTGGGTCAAAGGTGCCCTCATGCAGCTGAGGGAACATAATACACAGCATGCTGCAGACAGCTTCACAACAAACTTGCCCAGGGCATAAGGTCGGCCACCTACTTTCTGCCTCCTCACTCAGATTTCCATCTCCCGATATATTCCTTTCTGGGAAAACCGGTGATAATGGAACCACAGGAAATTAGTTCAGCATAGATTTTAAAGAGTTTTGCAAGAAAGTCTGACATATTCTGCAGTGGAGACCATTCTTCACTTGAATGAAGAGCCCTCACCGGAACCAGGGCTGGCCCATCAAAGCATAGCAGTCCCTCAGTTGCAGTAACAGAATCAGGAGTGTAATGCCTACTCTTGGTCATCTCAGGCTCAACCTGACAGGTAAACTCTGAGAGGCCACAGCTGGCCTGGTTTCACTCTGGACACAGTGCCGGAAACTGAGTCCAGAGGGCAGCACCAGACACATTTCCTTAGAGGTAGCCAGTACCAGCAATCCAGGGGGTGTTCACTGGTCCCCAGGTGAGTACAGGAACAACCACATGAGCCAATAGCTCTTTTTTTTTTTTTTGGTACCGGGGATCAAACTCACAACCTCATGCTTGCCAGGCAGGCGCTTAAGCCACTGAGCTAAATCCCTGGCCCGAGCCAATAGCTCTTGCAATGAATGATTCTTGGACAGAGCTGCCAGAGGTCCCAGCTTACCCAGGCAAGGAACCAGTGCAGGCAGGGGGCCCAAAGCCTTGGCGTCCCACGAGGGGCCTCAACACATTGTCTGCCCTTTCTGTAGCAGCCTGTTGTTCTCACCAAAGGATGGTATGCCATCTTTGTCCAGCAAGGTAAGGGAAGCTTTCTCACAAAATGGGGAAAGGGTTTTAGAATTTTACTCGAAAGGAAAGAACATGGATCCCAGGTCAGACCAATCAAAGTCATTCCCATGACTTTGGCTGAAGCTTACCCTAACCTTTCTAGGCGGCATCAGCCTGTGGATGCTGGTGGCTTTGTCACTGTGAGGAGGGACCCAACCTTGAGGGGGACACAGCTAAAAGTATAAGAAACAGGTGCCATCTGACATCTAGTCACCACCATCTACTCATGCACAAAGCCATAATAATATAATACACAACACATAATAAAAGGCAAAGTGTGATCTCTGAACATTTTAGTTAAGTCCATTCGTGTTTAACCAATTTGGGTTGGGTTTCAGTCACTTGTGATCAAGAGGGGCCTGATAAAATATATCTTAGTAAATTTGATAGTGGAATCTGAAACAGGGGAGAGATGGACTGGGTGGAGAGATCAGTTTTAGTCCTTTTTCTCTGGTTAACTGATTAGATTGTGGCAAATCCTTTCTTCCTCCATCCCTCAAAGGGGACCAACTAGAGGGCAGTTTTCCAATTGGGTGGGGCTGCTCTATGGAATTCCTTGTTCTAGGGCACCCTGAGCTGTGAGGGTGAGGTTCCAGCTAGCAGGCTTCTATTTCTGTCTCACACATCTACACAGTGGACACGTGTGTAACACCTCATTTGAACAAAGGCTATACAGGCAAAAAACAGAAACTACTCACCTTTCAAAGGAGGCTACGCGGTCTTTCAGAGCCTGCACAAAAGGGAGGATCCAATGGTGGCGCAGAACCACACTCTGAGACAGGCTGAGGTGGAACGCCTCCATCCTCACCAGCCGGGGCACGTAGGTCTGGGCGTGAGGCAGCAGCACATCAAGCAGGTCCGGGAACTCCTCCTTGGCTTCATCTGGAGGAAGAGTGGACAGGGGGCCTGTTACCTTAGCCAGGGGGTCATGGTTGCCTGAAGAAGCCCAGAAGGCAGAGAAGCCCTTATTACTCTGGTTTTGAGAGTAGCCTGTGTCTATATAGCTTAATGTTTTAGTGTGTATTTCTGCTTATAGAAGCAACACATGCTCACTGTAAGAATTAAAGTACACAACAAATATAGAGAACTTCTGGTTTCCAGTCTGGCATATAAGCAGCTTGGAAGGTGTCACCCCATTGTTTTTCTTTTTCTTCTTTTGTCACACTATTCTAACAAGTAAAAAGCTCGACAGACTCCTGGGTGAATATGGAGACTTAGAAATTACTGAGTCAGAAACACATGAGCTGAAATATGTTGGAACAAGGGCCAGGGCTGTAATGGTCAGTGGTAATGGACAAACTGCTGGAGACTCAGTGTAGAAATGAAGTTAGAAGCTCCAGGAGGACCTACAGGGCTATGCCCACACTGTGAAGTTTAGCTCCTGGATAAACTATCAGGTTTTCACAGAACTTCAGAGAAAAATCCTCTTGTGCTTCAGGCAAGGGACTGAAGAGAAACCACTTAGAAACAGCAGGAGCTGTTTTTCTGAACAAGTTCTACCTTAGGAAAAACTTGAGAGCCTAAAGTGCTGGGATTTTATCAGAGCTTTAACTCTGGGGGAAGGGAAACACTCAACCCCAGCTGCCTCTAGCCTTGCTATTCCTTATGGGAAGAGAAAAATCCAAAAAGCCTGAGAGAGAGTCACTGCACAGAGGCCCTGGCTTACCAGAAGATGGGCCCTGATCACAGGCTGCAGCACACTTCCTCTCCCCCACCTCACCACCACCTTACTGAAGGCCCATTTACCACGGCCGTTATGCACCGAGTCATGTCCAGCTACGAAGAAAACATCTTAAGACGTGATAGCCTGACATGGTGGTACACTCTGATAATCCTGGCACTCAAGAGACTGAGGCAGGAGGATCACTAGTTGAAGGCTAGCTTGGGCTACATTAGAAGTGGAAGGGCAGCCTGAACTACACAGTGAGATCCTGTCTCAAAAAATCCAAAAACAAACACCACCCCAACACACAAAACCACATAACAAAAGGCAAAAATACAGTCTACAGGGACACAGAAAACATCACAACTCTGTAACAACATTTAAAGACTAGAAATCAAATAATGTCTGACTTCAGGCCACAGTGTAAGTGAATCAGAAATCAATGACAGAAAGATTAGCTAGAAAATGCCAAGATGCTTAGAAATTAAGTACTCCTCTAACTTAGTACATGGGTTAAAAGAAAAAAAAAATCTCAAGAGAAATTTACAAATCCAGTACTTCTGACTAACAGTACTTTTAACTAAGTAAAAAAAACATAACCTGTCAAAACTTGTAAGATGCAGTACAAGAAGTACTTGGGAATAATATATATAGCATTAGAAAACATATTAAAGCCTATACTAAAATATCTAAAATCTGTCATCATTAAAGCATGTATCAGAAGATCTAAAATCTGTCATCAGAGTCTCCACTTTAGGAATCTAGAAAAAGATGAGCAAATTCAATTCAAAGTAAGCAAAAGAAAAGTAATAAAAACTAGAGCAAAAATCAATGAAATCAGAAAATTTACACAGAAAACCAACAAAACCAAAAGTTGCCAGGTGGTAGGTTTGAATATGGATAGCATCACCAAAGTCCATATTCAGATTGCTGTACCATTTATTAGTTCTAAGAAGTGATGAGATACATTTAACTTAAAATTTTCTGCTCTGTGAAAGATACTGTCAGGAGAATAAAAAGGCAAGGGGGCGTGGTGGCACACACATAATCCCAGCCTTCTGGGAACCTGACGCAGAAAGACTGCAAACTCAAGCCCAGATTTATTAAAAATTTATAAAAAATAAAAAGGGGCTGGTAATGAGAAGGACCTAGGTTGAATCCTCAGTACCATAAACAAAAAGTATCACCAACAAAACAACCAAACCAAACCAAACAGAACAAAAACAAAACCTTCCAAGAGAATAAATTGGGAGAATGCGTATTTGCAAAATATATATCTGATAAGAGGTACTAAAAATATAGACAGAACTTTAAAAACTCAACAATAACAACTCAATTAAGAAATAGACCCAAAATCTTAATACACATCTCACCAAAGATATACAGATAGCAAAAAGCACACAGTAACATGGTGCCATGTTGTAGGTCACTGAGAAGTGGAAGCAGGCAACAATGGTGAGGTCCCACTCCACCCCTACTGGAACACTGACACCAGTGCTGCAGAGGATGTGAAATAACGGGGCTCTTATTTATGCTGGTAGGGTATAAAGTGGTAAAGCCATGGTATAAGACAGTTTAGTGGTTTCTTAAGAAGCTAAACATAGTGTTAGCATGCAATCCAGCAATCATATTCCTAGATTTACTCAAAGTTGAAACCTTATATCCACACAAATGTCTACAGCAGCTTCATTCATAATTGCCCAAACTTGGAAGCAAGCAAAATATCCTGCAGTGGGTAAACTATGGTGCATCCCAACAATGGAATATTTAGGGCTAAAAAGAAATGAGATGGCAAGCCATGACAAGACATGAAAGAACCTTAAAAATATATTATTAAGCAAAAGAAGGCAATCTGAAAATGCTATGTATTTAGTGATCCCAGTGGTATGACATTCTGGGAAAGACAAACCACAGAGATGGTTAAAAGGTCAGTGGCTAATGGTGTCAGACAGAAGGGAGAAGAAAGGACTCTTTAGAGCAGAGAAACTACTCTATATGGTACATAGTAGATGTAAGTCTATAAATATGCCCAAACCCATAGAATGCATGAGTGAACCCTAATACAAACTATGGACTCTAGGTGATTACAAGGTGCCAATGGAGGCATCAGTTGTGACAAATGTAGCATTTTGGGGGTGATGTTGATAATGGGTACTAAGTGCCCCTACTTACTCTGTGTACGGTGCTAAAATCTTGACATAGATGATCTGATTTAATCTTTCTAGGAGATAGGTATCATTATTATCCCCACTGTAGAGGTAATGAAATTAAGACTAACTTATAAAGAACACCTGGAACAATGGGTAGCACAGTGAGGTCTGACTCTGAAGCCTGGGCATTTTTGCCTATTTGTTCATCAGGGCTGGGCAGGATGTAAACCCAGCACACACAGGGCTCATGGTCCCTTTCTCCTCCTTGTGACTGGATGCTTCACAAGAGGCAACTATTGTCTCAGCCATTCGCCTTCCACACATACATGACTCACATGGTACATAGACATGGGTGGCCCAGTTGCCACGCTCGTGGGGAAAGGTACGCACGCGTCCCCCATGTTTGGCACTGTCATCCTCAGGCTTGTCATCTGGGAACATGTTTAGTACACTGTCAGGTACTGGAAACCTCTCATTGGGAAGAGGGCTCTGGCCACTGCAAGGAAAAAAAAGCAGAAGTACACTTCTTCCTTAGCATTCTCTAACTCTGTACTTACAACAAAAGTTGTAACCCTTTACACACAGTGACTCTCAGTGTGGATTTCCAGACAGGTAACGGAGATAGCTTCTAGGGAGTCACAGAACCACCCTGGGGTCTCCCAACAACTCCGGGAAGAATTTAGCGGGTAACTTGGTCCCCATGGGAATCACCTTGGCCAGGCAGCAATGCATGGTTCAAAGGTCACATTCCCTGGCTGGACAAATCTGAGCTACAGTAGCAGCACTGAGTTCGTGAACAAGGGCTGTAGCCCTTCTGCATATATTAGTTTTCTCATGTGTAAAGCATATTTCTACTTGATACAGCTACTGTACGATCAAGTGAGATATGGCTTGTAAAGCACTCAGCAAGGAGAGGTATTATAACAATTTATAACAATTTAAGGCCTTACTACGTAAGAGGCTTTGATGGTTTTTGCTGGAGTCTCCAGTCTGGTTCAGAGCAGGTGTTCAATGAGTACTGACAAAATAGGAAGCTCTCCATCGCTTAGCTATAATTATTACTGCAACTGTATTCCAGAAGTAGAATGATACAGGGTCGCACTCGGAGGGATTAGAGTGTGCCAGCAGCAGGGATCGGACCTTCTAACCATGTTCTAGGGGTGGGGCACTCTAGGTGTCCTCTGGATCCTCCTTTCCCACCTCTCCGCCTATCTTTTCCTTCCCCGGAAGCCGTCCCAAACCCCCACCCCCTTCCCTGACGCTCGGTCCCGCTAGGGTCTCAAGCGAATTCCCGCCTTCCCGAGAGATTTCTTCTCTCCTTACCGGCAGTGTCCCCCAGACCACGGCCTGGTCCGTCCCCTGGCGATCGCGGGCTTAGCCTCATCCTCGGAGTCGCTGCTGCTGTAGCCCACCAGGGGCGCGGTGCTCATGGGGCTTCGCCCGAGACCACAGGTTGACTCCGCCGGCAACCTCACCCGGTGCCCCGAGTTCCGGGAGCGGAAGTGCGCCCGGGGGCGGAGCTTAGGGTAGCACCGCCTCGGGGCGGGGCCGTACTCGGCAATAGCGAAGGCTGCACTCTGGCCGCCTGCTGGCTACAGGGGGAGCGGTATCAGGGTCTCCTGGGCCCGGCAGCCTCAGTGTGCCCGTTTCCCAGGTCCCGGAGCCTGCTCCACAAACGGGTCCACAACCCAAGCCCCAGGACCCCTCCCCTCAGAGCCAAGCTGAGCGCTTAGAGGAGCGTCAATTGTAAAGACCGGAGGGTCCTGGAGGCCCCAAGCCGCCAGGTGCAAGAGTCCAGCCCGGGACGGCTCAGGAGCCTCCTCCCTTAAGGCCCCGCGGCGAAGGCGCGAGAGGTGCATCCTCCCTCGGCCTGCAGAAGCGCACCTGCGGGCAACTCGAGCACAGCCCTGCACACCTAGACTGTCCGACCCGGGCGGCCGCGGGGTCCCCGGCAGGGGGCGGCCTGGCTCTGCGCCGCCGGCTCCTCCCGCGACCGCGGCCGCCGCAGCTCCTGCTGCTGCTCCTCCCCCGGCCCCGCCTCCCTGGCCCCGAGCCGCCCGCCAGTCAGTCCGTCTCCGCAAGGCCATCCGTCCGTCCCCCGCCCGCCCTCCCGGCGCTCTTCAGGCTCGGCCCGCTATCCTGGCAGCGCGCGTCGCTTCCTCGGTTCCCGCCGCCACGAGCCTGCTCCCGCCCCCGGGCCGGCCGCCGCCGCTACGTTAGGCCGAGGATTGGCAGCGCGCGTAGGCCGCGCCGCTGCTGATGGAGCCGGAATAAAGGGGTGGCCGAGAGAGCAGTTGGTCGCCGCTCGCCCCGCGCCTATCCCTTTGGGCGGCCTGGAGCAGGTGAGCGGCGGGACGCCCGGGGCGGTGTCTGGGGGCCACTCCTGCGCCCGCGGCACCCTCTCCTCAGCCGGCCCGGCTGCCTCCCGACCCGACCCCGCGGCCTCCTGAGCTCCCGAGCGGCCCAGGCCCGGCCTCGGAGTGCAGCCGCTTCCCGGGCTCGGCCTACGGCCCTAGGGCCTTACTCTGGCTCAGCCATCCACTCTCGGGTCGTAGTGATTCGGCCATCCAGCGCGAGGGCTGACAGGAGGCAGCCCAGCTGGGCCAGCCGGCAGGGCGGTAGGAGGTGATCGGCTTTCACTTGCTTTCCGAGGGAAGAAGGAAGGCTGGGGTGGGGCGCAGGTGGGGCCTCCCCTTGTTTTCCTATCCCTCCCTTTTGCAGAGTGTTCCCAGAGGTTCCTGGCTGCACCTTCTTGGAGGGGAGCCAGGTTGGACAGTGGGGTTGCAGCTAGGCAGGGGTAGGGGTGGGGGCTGGATCTAGCACCCATTCACTCCAGGAAAAACAATATCTCAGCTGGACTGGCACAGCCACACCTAGATAGTGCTCAGGGCAGCCAACCTTTCTCTTTCATGCTCCCAGAACACTTAGATCACCTAGTGGTACTTGCTCTTATGACCTGCTTGCTGCCTCCAGAAAGAACAATTGCCCCTTTCAAGCTTCCTCCCTTCCTGAAAGATGCTGAGGATGACAACTTTCAGCTTGACTTTTAATGTTTTTTTGGCACAACTCTTAGAAGCCAGCATGGTGTGAAGGCATCTTCTATCCTTCCTCTTCTCAGGAGAAAACTTAAAACCCTTTTAAGTGTAAGGAGTAGATGAGCTGGGAATCTGAAAGTGGGTTGCCTGTGACTAAAAGTTCCTTCTCTCTTGCATTACTTTGTGCTGCCACAGAGTGGTGAGTTAAGAGATTTGCTTGGGCTGAGTGGGCCTTACCTTCCGTTGATTATCTAGGAGCATAAAGACCTGGAACAAGGGAAAGGATTGTCTCCAGAGAAGAGATGAGGAGAAATGCCAGTTTTTAGTATGCTACATCCTACATTTGTGGAGGTTGACCGGTGCAATTTCTTAATTTTCCTGCAAACCTTGATAGAGACCTTGAGGTTTAGTTTTTTGTGATGCTCTAGAACATAGTTAAAGTGAGGAAGTTCTGCCTGGGCATCAAGGCTGGGTGGCTCTGTGAAGCTATCATCTAACTCCCATATTATCAGTGGGTTCAGGTCTCTGCAGGGCCATCTATCCTATAAATGGATGTAGGTAGAGAATAGGAATGTGCCTGGGGAATAGGGATGAGATCTGAGGATAGGTGCAGGGAGGTGTGGGTCACTCTTACAGAAAGGGTTTTTGAGGTCGTCTTTAGTTCCATAGAGTTGTCTTAATATTGACTTTCAGAGGCCTTTGAGCTCTCAGATGGTTATGCATGGTCTTTTTGGATCAGAAGGTACCTAGTGGAAGAGTGGTTGGCAGACCTCAGGGAGACCTTGGCATGGTGGACAGATCACTAGGACTTACACCTGTGAGACAGTTGTCTGAGGAGAGTTGGCAGGAAGCTAGAGGGGACTCAGTGGATGCCCTGATCCAGGGATGGGGAACTGAGTAGTAGAGACAGCTGCCATCTATTTTGCCCGGAGATGCTGAGCTTTCAGCAGACTTCTTTGGTGGCATGTAGAGAAGCAGTCTTCCAGCCCTGAGCACCTCCCTTCCTTAAAGTGGTCTGTGTCCATGTGACAGGTGCAGCCAACACAGGGAGAGGACTCAGGGAAGGGCTGCTTGTTCCTGTCTGCAGCTCACAGTCTTTCTGTTCCCTACAGAACCAAGCTCTGGGAAGGAAGAGGAGGGAACCTTGCCTTGAAGAGGCCCTTGTCGTGTAGACACAGCCTTGTAGTCTGACTTCTTGGTTAATGACTGCAGCTATCTGACCCATCCTCTTCTGTGCCTTATCTGAGGTCCTTGTCCGTCCCTGAGATCGGGCAGCTTCTCTCTCTGGGTTGGGTCACCATAAGCGGAAAACTGAAGCCATTACTCTCCAAGCCTTGTTTCATCTTCCCAAGCATGTCAGAAACCTGGCAGCAGCCACCACAGACACAGCCACAGCAGCCACAGCCACCGCAGCCTCAGCACCATGCAGAACCACCACCAGCCCTGGCGGAGCACACACTGCCCCCAGGCACAGCTGAGAACCCCCTAGGCTGTGCTGTCTATGGCATCCTCCTGCAGCCGGACCCAGGCCTGCAGCCCCCACAACATGCACCCCTCCAGGCAGCTAGTGAGCAAGGACCCAAATGCGGGGTATGTGGTCATGACCTGGCACACCTGTCCAGCCCGCACGAGCACCAGTGCCTGGCAGGTCATGACCGCTCATTCCAATGCACCCAGTGTCTCAAGATCTTCCACCAGGCCACAGACCTGCTGGAGCACCAGTGTGTGCAGGCTGAGCAGAAGCCTTTCGTCTGTGGGGTCTGCAAGATGGGCTTCTCTCTGCTCACCTCCCTGGCGCAGCACCACAGTGCCCATACTGGCCTTGTGAAGTGCTCCATCTGTGAGAAGACCTACAAGCCCGCGGAGGCTGCTGAGCCAGCCACCACTGCAGGCCCTTCACTTCCCCCTGCACCCCCTCCTCCAGCTGTGGCCCCTGCAGAGCAGCCTGAAAAGCCCTATAGCTGCTCCATCTGCCAGAAGCCCTTCAAGCACTTGTCGGAGCTCTCTCGCCATGAGCGGATCCACACGGGTGAGAAGCCATACAAGTGCACACTGTGTGACAAGAGCTTCAGCCAGTCGTCTCACCTGGTGCATCACAAGCGCACACATAGCTCGGAGCGCCCCTACAAGTGTGCAGTGTGTGAGAAGACCTTCAAGCACCGCTCTCACCTGGTACGCCACATGTATGCTCATTCTGGCGAGCACCACCTCTTCCGATGCAACGTGTGTGAGCTGCACTTCAAAGAGTCGTCAGAACTGCTCCAGCACCCGTGCACCCCGAGTGGCGAGAGGCCCTTCCGCTGCGGTGAGTGCCAGAAGGCCTTCAAGCGGCCGTCGGACTTGCGGCAGCATGAGCGCACCCACAGTGCTGAGCGGCCCTTCAAGTGTGACCTGTGCCCCATGGGCTTCAAGCAGCAGTACGCACTCATGCGGCACCGACGCACACACAAGACTGAAGAGCCCTTCAAGTGTGGTCTGTGCGAGAAAGGCTTTGGACAGCCCAGCCACCTGCTCTACCACCAACACGTACACACCCTTGAGACTCTCTTCAAATGCCCCGTATGTCAGAAGGGCTTTGACCAGTCGGCTGAGCTGCTGCGGCACAAGTGCTTGCCGGGCTCCACTGAGAGGCCTTTCAAATGCCCCGTATGCAACAAGGCCTACAAGCGGGCGTCAGCACTGCAGAAGCACCAGTTGGTGCACTGCTCAGCGGCTGAGAAGCCCCTGCGCTGCACGCTATGTGATCGCCGCTTCTTCTCTTCCTCGGAGTTTGTGCAGCACCGCTGTGACCCTGCACGTGAGAAGCCACTTAAGTGCCCGGACTGTGAGAAGCGCTTCAAGTATGCTTCAGACTTGCAGCGCCACCGGCGGGTGCACACGGGCGAGAAGCCCTACAAATGCCCCAACTGTGACAAGGCCTTCAAGCAGCGTGAGCATCTCAATAAGCACCAGGGTGTTCACGCCCGAGAGCAGCAGTTTAAGTGTGTGTGGTGTGGAGAGCGTTTCCTGGACGTGGCCTTGCTGCAGGAGCACAGTGCCCAGCACAGTGCTGCAGCTGCAGCTGCTGAGGGCGCCTACCAAGTGGCTGCGTGCCTGCCCTGAGGCCACTGGGCCCAGTCCAGCCTCGCCTCCTTACAGCCTCCTTACAGCTACATCATACTGAGTCCCTGCCCAGCTCAGTGTTCTGGGGAGTCCCTAGGAGTGAGGACAAACGGTTCTGGGGAGAGGGAAGGTGTGTACTGCCAAGCTGTCCTGGCACAAGCCTGTCAGTGAGGAGAGCCAGATACAGATTCCATAAACTTCCCATCACAGGAATCCTTCCTGAGCCAATAGCCTCCCTCAGCTCTGGGAACTGGAATCCCACTGGCAGTCAGGTAGCTCCAACCTTCCCAAATCTTCCATCCTAGTTAGAAATCAGGTGGGGGGAGGGGGGATGGCTATGGTAGGGCCTGCACTCCTGGGTACAGGGCATCCCTGTCAAGTTGCTGTTTAGGGAGGAAGGCCAGTTTTGTGATGTAGTCCTGGGGATGAGGAGGGCTGACAGGGAGCCACAGCCCTGTCTCTTTGCCCCAGCCAGAGGTGATGTTTGCCTGTACTTCTGACAGTCTAGATATTCAGGACAGGAGTCTGGGCCTAGCCAAAAGTGGCAAAGCAGAGATGTTCCTGTGACACCCTCAACCATAGACAGTGCTGTCTAGGAGGAGGGAAGATGAGCAGCCTGTTTGTGCTGATGGCTTATCTCATAGTTTTGAAAGCACCCTCTCACCTTTGTGGCTCTGAGCTCTGGTAGGGGGCTGCAGATGTGAAAGAGGGGACTTAGAGGCCTCCAAGGCTCAGAGGTAGTAGGCCAAGCGCATGATGCCCCCTGCAGATACACAGGTGTCCTTCCACCAATTGTGTGAACTGAAGTGTCTGGGGCTCAGGGCTGTGGTCCCAGTCAGCTAGCCCAGCCCTGTCTCAAGGCCCAGACCAGGTGCTAGGGTGGTGAATCCCCTCTGACCCCGCAGTGCCCTCCCAGCCCATGGGAATACCAGCCCTCCAGCAGTCTGGCTGCTGGCCTGGACCCTGGGGATCTTAGGCTCTGGACAACATCCAGCTACTTCCAGGCCCAGAACATTCTCCTTTGGGGATTCCTAGCGTCTCAGCCAGGTCTGTTGGGACAGAAGGTGTCCAGGGCATGGGGAAGAAGAGGAACAAGTGGGTTAAGGAATCCAGTAGGCAGTATGCTGTCAGGTAAATGGAGTCAACCAGGATCGTTGGTGGCTAGGGCCCTCCTAAGAGCCCACAGAGGCTTTATCATCAAAGTCATCATTTGTAACCCAGTTCTGCTGCTGCCCTCTTCCAGCTCCACTTGTTCCTTGTCTTAAAGAGAATTTGAGTAGTACACACACCTAGGACTGGAGGGGCTGGAAGACACTGCCTCGCCTCTCTCACCATAAGGAATCTGAACAGCTGCATCCACCTCATCTATTTGACTGGGTTCCTTTCTGTGCCACAGAGAGGGGCTGGCCTTTCCCTTTGGTGCTGGCACTTGGTCATAATGCCTCAAAAGAATGGAACTCAGGCTCTGACAGTCCCGACTACTGTTTTTCCATTCATTTTGCTTTCTAAAAGCAGTTTGTTATACTATTCATAACATTGTAGTTTAATTTCATGTCATTTTTGGATCTTATATATAAATGTGAGAATTTGGATTTTTAAAAAGAATGACTCCATTCTAGGTAGCCACTTTTGATGTTAATATATAGTGAGTCCAATGTATGCTTTAGAAGTAAAGACATTGACCATCACAGACCAAAGCTCTGCTTGTTCTGTTCAGGGGAATGATAGGACACAGAAGCAGGTTGGGCTGGCTTTGCATTTAAAGTTTTGAACATTCTGGTTATGTGGCCTTGGGCAGTTTTGCTCAACTGCTTTGGGACTTAGTTGGTTCATCGGGGAAAAAATAAGTTAACTCTTATCTTCTTTGGCTGTTGAGAGATCTCGTATGGAGTTATTGATGAGGCCCTTGTGGGGAAACTGAAAGTGCGGGCAGTATCATCTGCAGGAGGTACGGGGCTCTCTAGAGTAGACTTGCCTGCCTTTGACCTTGGGGCTTTACCACAGCCCTTCAGGAGGGAGTTGGGCTGTGAGGGACCAGCGACTCAGGGAAAGCCAGAGGGCTGGGACTGGTAATGGTAAGCAAGAAAACGTGCACATCCCCTCCTTGGAGCAGTGGCCAACCAGCCCTGTCCTGCCCAGAGGCTGACCTGTCCTTGCTTTACCACTGCCTACTCTGTTCTACAGTGACCCTTCAGCATGCCTAGCTCAGCTGCCTTCTGCCCCAGTGCCTTCATACTCCCTTCCTCTGTGCCCATCCCTACTTTGCCCACAGAGGCCCAATTGCAATTTGGGCTCTTTCCACCCAGCCCTCCATCTCTCTCATTGGAGATGGAACCTAGGCCCTTGCTCATGCTAGGCAAATGCTTGACCATTGAGCTACACTCCCAGCCCTCTTCTCATTTCTCAAAGGTGAGGGTGGGGCCAAGGGGAGAGGGAGGGAAAAACAGTATCCAGGTCTAGGCATCTTGGAGTCAGTGGAGGATAGCCAGCAGGACCACCTAGCCATGGGTAGGTAGGGTAAGGGTGGAAAGTTAAGAGCACAAGGAGCTGCGAACACGCACAAGGAGCTACGTACACTGCAGAGAGCCCCAAAACTGCGTACAGAAGCCTTAGTAAAAGGCCAGGGACCCTAAATGTGACTGAGCCCCATGTTCCTCTTATTTCCTCTGTGTGCCCCTGGGAGGACCTTGCTCTTGAAAAGCCATGTGGTTCTTTCTGCAGGCCTCTGCCTCTGAGGACAGATGGCCAGGTGCCTTTGTGTCTTATGCCAGGCTCAAATCCTGACTTACTTTCTGGCCATGTGACCTTAGGTAAACAGCCCATCCACCTAGCAGGCAGGGTGGACCTGCATATTCCCTTTGTGCAGAACCTAGAGGTCCAGGACTTGTCCAAAGTTGTACATGATGATGCAAGTGGCCTGGATTGTGAGGGCTGGCCACATAAATCTGGTACGGACATGCAGGTAGAAGACAGGCGGTGGGGCCAGGACAATCTTGTGCCCTGAACCACACAGGCCTCCGGCTCTGACCACTCATACCTGGGACTGTGGCTCCAACCCAACTCTTTTGCTGGGCAGCAAGCTGGTACAGTGGCCAGGACTGGTTCTGGCATGGGTTCTGACCCAGGGAGCAGGAAAGCTGTCCCCGGCAGGCAGAGGGGGTGGCTAGCCCTCCAGCCCAATCTTAGCTGCTTAAGGTATCAAAACTCCAGCACTTCATCTTTCCTTGAGTGCACAGGCAGCTCCCATAAGGGTTAAGCCTCCTGGCCACTGTCACAGAGGACCATCTCTCCATTTACAGTCCCCCATGGCCGGGTTTCTCTTCCCTCTTCTGCAGCAGGCTTCAGCCTAGACCACAAGCCACAGAAATTCTCCAAAGGCCTCCAGCCAGACTCTCCCATGACAAGCTCCACAGCCCATCTGAAAGCAGTGGTTTCTTTGTTCTTTGAAGGTCACGCCTCCAGGAAGAGCCCTGGCCGCTATTGATTTTCTCAAATCTACAAACATTCCTGCTGAATAGTCTGAAGAATGAGATCAGAGGGGTGGGAGCCTGTGGGGTCTCTGTCTTCACTTGTATGTCTCTGTCCACACCTTGGATCTGCATGCCTGCCTTTGTTCATCCACAGCATTACCGAGCACCTGCTGTTTGCCAGGCCCTGAGCCCATGCCACACGGCACAAAGAACGGCAGGTGAGAGTTTTTGAGGTTTTCATGAAGCAAAAGGTAGGAGCAAAATATGTCAAAACTGCTGATATTTAGTATAAAATTTTATGTGCAAAAGTTCTTCCTCTTATCCCATCCCACACTCAGCTTGGATACTCACCCTATTCCTGAACTTGCCTGTAAGCCAGCCCCGGCCTCAGGTTATCCTGTGTGTTTTGCATGTTGCTTTGTAGTAGCATTCTTGTATTGTAGGTCTGTGTGTTGGTTCAGAGGGACCTCAGGCCCCATTCCTGAGCCTCAGTTAGCTAAGAAGAGCTACCAGGCAAGACCACTGTGGACCAGAGGGTATAAGTCCTTGAATAGCTGCTGTCCTTGTCCTCATGGTCTTGCAGAATAGGGGAGAAGGCAGGACCTGAGAAAAGCCTGCCTGGAAGTAGGGTAGGGTTGGGTAGGAACCCTGAACAGAGCAGACAGGAGCCTGGGACACTAGAACAGCCTGAAGGCTGGTGGTGAGGTTTGTGTGGGGTAACAGGATTATTGGACTGGGGTCACCCTGGAAGGCCTAAGGGCAAGATTATGGTGGTTGGGCTGTTCCCAAGATTGTGTCTAGTGAGAATTTCTGATATTTCTTTACAATGAGCAAAGTAACTCTTGGAGGCTAAGGCCTGGTAACCATGGCCACTGACACAGCAGAAAAGCAGTTTTGACAACTCAGAGATTTCTCGTACCTCTTTCTCCGTTTCTTTTGTTTTCTTTCAAGTAGGGTCCTATTGTGTTGCTCGGGCTGGTCTTGAACCCCCAAGCTCAAGTCATCCCTGGGACTCCAGGCCCATGCCACTCTTGGTTTTTAAAACTTGAGGGGGGAGTGTATTTCAGACAAGTGTCTTACTATGTTCAGATGAGCCTTGAACTTACTGTTTAGCTCAGGGCAGCCTCAAACTCAAGGCAATCCTCCTATTATAGGCAATCCTTCTATTATTAGGTAGAAATATAGGCAGACAGAGAGGGACAGGCCCTCAAGGGAGTCAGTGGAGAGGATGAGAACACATTAAAGCTGTACTGGAGACTTATCCGTTGAAGGCTAGGCCTCAAGATAAAGATGGAATGACCAGACCTACATGCCTGCCCCAGGGGTAAGCAATATACTATAATTGGTAACACTTGATCCAATAAAGTCTAGCTAGGCATCAGTCACCCAGGGGGGTGACCAGGACCTCTTGACTCATCTCTTCCAGAAAAGGTCCTTGTTCTTTCCATGTTCACCTGCTATGTGAACTGCTTCCCCACTCGACCAACATTATCTAAGTGGCTATACTTGTAATCTCATTGGTTGATCATAGTTTTGTCCCATATTGTACCTACTTCATGATTTTGTACCACCTTGTGATTTTGCTCTATAAAACTTCCTTTGAGAAGTGAGCTGCTTGGGCACCCTCCTCGGGCCCACTCCTGTCTCTCAGGAGCTGTCTCTCCATCAATAAAATTTCCTACTGTTAACCTCCATTGTTCCTAGAACTCATTCTTTGACTTTGGGGAACACAAACTGTATATGACATCTAGCAGATTGGGAGTTACAATATTTCCCTTATACCATTTGAAGGTCATATATCACTCCTGCCTCAGCCTCCCAAGTTCTGGGCTTACAGGTGTGCACCACCACAGCAAGCCGCTTTTGGCTTAGGAGTGCTTCTCGATGGAACATCTTGTCCTCCTCCTGAGCCTTACTCAGATGCCTTCAGGAAGCTCGTGCTGGATTCTCCACCTCTTGACTTGCCTCTCACAGCAGGAAAGCAGAATATGGTGGTCATAGGTCCAGGGGCAGGCTTCAATCCCTAGCTGTGCCAATCACCAGCTGTGTGATGTTGTGCCACCCATGTAACCTCCCCAACTACATTTTATCAGCTGTCAAATGGGTTTAAAATTACTCAACTTTTGGGGCCTTGCTTTGCCTTCCATTTAAAAACACAAAGTGTTGTACACAAAAAATCAGCTTTGTGTATGTCTTTCTACTCAATATTTCCTGTATTCTTAGGCATGTGGTTTTTTTAAATATGCATGAAACCAGGATTAAAAGTGTAATCAGTGGATATGCACCTGTAATGAAATTGCTGGTATGGGTTACCATGCATGATGTCCTCGGCCGGAGGAGCATTGTTTTGAGTTCAAATCGGCTGGCTTTGCCTGTCTCTCCCTTTGAACTAGAAAGCACCTCAGAGGAAGGGATGGCATCTCATCTGTGTCACCCCAGCGTCCAGGGATAGGGCTCAAATTTTTTGGGCCCTATTGGGGATAGACTTCTTCATTCAGGTATAAACCCACATTCTGCTGCTTCACAGGCATAAGAGGCCATAGACTGAGCCAGCAACCCACTCCAGAGCCTGCCTCCAGGAAGCCCCCCAGAGCACACTGGTATGGCAGGACTTCAGCAAGAGACCCTAACAACCCCTTTCCAGTCCCTCCTTGAGAATCTGAGATGTATGGAAGGGGTTTGGGTGGGGGCTGCAGGCACAGGAAATCCCACTCCCAGATGTGCCCTTGATATCAAGGCTGGCTGGGATTAAGGCTTTGACTCTAACCCTCTGCTAAGGCCACCACACCCTTTCCCAGCCACAGAGTCCTCCAGGAGTTGGTAGAGGACAGGTAAGGTAAACCACCATCATCCTGTGGCCCTGACCTCCCATCCACACTCTGTCTCTCTCTGTTCTCTGTCTCCATTTCTGTTTCTCTCTGTTTTGCTGTCTCTCTGTCTCTGTCTTACTCTGTCTCTGTCTCAGTCTTTCTCTGTCTCTGTCTGTCTGTCTGTCTTTCTCTCTCTCATACACAGGGCCTCCCTAAAGGAGCATTAAGTTTATTTCTAGTCAGGAAGCAGGTGGTTCCACTGTATGCCCTCTGTCCCACTGGGGATCTGAGGGGCATGATCCTGGACTCTTGAGTGTCCACTGGCCTCACAGATTAATGCCAAGGCGTCAGGTAATTGATACGACTGTGGAGAGAAATAGGGGTTAGGTAGAGGCCCCCAGATTGTCCTGCAGAAAAATTAGGCTTTCTCTAAGCCAGTGGTGGTGAACCTATGGCACACGTGGCACAGTGGGCAGAAGGAGTGTGAGCTGGGTGGCAGAGAGTCAGGGCAGACTGTAAGGAGGATGGGACGTCTGGGCTGGGCTTTAAAGAGTGAGGCAGAGGAGAAAGGACCACACAGGTGCAGAAATAGGACAAGTACAGGTCTGGAGAGTGTTTGGTTGTGCTGGTGGGCTTGGATGGTACCAAGGAGTCTGGTACTGCTGAAGTGTACAAAGCAGGCTGCAGAGCTGGGGAGCTGCCAAATGACGAAGATACTTGGAATCTTGCCAGACTCCCCTTTTTCTTTCCCACCTCTGAGCCTTGTCTCCTGACCAGAAGGACCTGTCCCCCTGCCTCAGATTTGTCCACATCCCAGGAGGCAGATTATTGTCTCTCTGGTTTTGTCTGTCTCTGTGTTTCTCTCACTGAGCACTGAACCCAGGGCTTCCACACTGAGCTATATTCTCACCCCTTTTTTATTTTTTATTTTGAGAAGGGGCTTCTCTAAGTTACTAAATTGCTCAAGATTGAACTCCAACTTTCAGTGCCCTGTCTCAGCCTCCTGGAGTGTTGGAATTACAAAGGTGTGCCTCCGTGCCCAGTGATATCGTCTTCATATTTATAACATGTCATTTACAGTCCTCCCAGGTAATGCCCCCTCCTGTAAGTCTCTTTTGGACTTGTCCTGATAGGGTAAGCACCCTCTCCCCTGAGCTGTGCTTTTGCCAGATTCAAAACCACTGGTCCTCTGCCACCCCATATCACGCAGGACTGCACCCCTTCTTCTCTGCCCAGGCCCAAGATCAGGCTGGGTCTGAGCCAGATTTGAATCTGGTGGGGGCGTGGCTTGTCGGCGGGGGCGGGGCGGGGCAGGGCGGGGCGGAGTCTCCCCCTACCTGTAGTGGGAGCCAAAGCGCCGAAAAGTGTTTCTGCGGAGGAAAGTGCAGGAGTGGGGTGAGACCAAAAAGAGGATGGACCGGCTCCCCGCCGCCCCACGGGAGGATTACCCCGCTCTCCCATTCCGAAAGGGAGAACTTGTCAGAAACTGGGTGATAGTGTGCTCTATTTGGTAGGAGTTAAACCTTTGTTCATTCTGAAGTTGCAATTCTCTTGGGCTGTACCTGAGCCAACCAATATTTTCCAGGCTTCACATTTTCAAGGACCATATGTGCTAGGAAAGCGGCCCAGACCCCACCTTCCGTCCTCTGAGTGTGGGGTCCCGGGAGCGCGGCATCACTTACAGAGTGTCGAAAGGCAGGGGCTTCTGTCCGTACCGGTCTAGGCTGGGGTTCTGGTTGAGGCAGTACTGGGGCAGGCCACAGGGATGAAAGGCGCTAAACAAGGGGTTCGCGAAAGCCCATGCGTGCTCCACAGCGCCCCCTACTGGAGCTTTTGAGCCTGGAACCTGGGAAACCCAGCCCTCCCGTCCCATCTTCCCCGCTTTAGCCCCTCCCCACTAGGACTCCCGGGTACTGGTCAGCGCTCATCTTTTCCTACCCGCCAGTTCTGGGTCACATCCGGCTTCAAGTACCGCACCGCGTAGCCGCTGAAACTCTCGACTGGGGAGAGAACCTACCTTGGGTGCCCTTGAACAAGCCCCACCCCTCCAAACGTAAGCCCTGTCCCACGCAGAAATCACGCCCACCCACGCCTAAGCCTTTCCCCTAGACTTCGAAAGCACTCTGTCCACGCAAGCCAGGCGGGTCCACACCGAGAACAAGCCTAGCCTCTGTTGTGCCCTCTGAAAGCCCCAGTTCCTTTATTGGCCCCAGCTCCTCTGTTGACCCAGGGTGGCTCTCCTGGCCTGGACCTGGACCTGAAGACCACTGCTGCCTCAGGTCCCTCAGCCCATCTCAGTGTCCCCTGCTGTAGGTGCCCCCAGATATTCTCAGCTCTCCTGGTCCTGCCTGGCCTCGGCCTTAGTTCCCCCAACCCAGGGCATCCTCTGCAGCAAATAGACGGACCCCTCCTGTCCGGACAAGGCAGCTTGAACTCCCCGGCCGTGGACACAAAGCGGGACCAGTCCTCGATGGCGCGCGTGAAGCAAGGCCAATCGATCCGGTTAATGCCCGGCACTATGGGCGCCAGCTTGCCCTCGCGGTACTTGCGGTGAAGCTTCTGGCCGGTCGCTGTGATGTCCTGTCAGGGTGATGGAGATCAGGACCACAGTGGCAGAGGCAGGAGCCTAGGCCTTCCCAGATCGCGCCATAGCCCTGAGCTGACATTTGGTTCATCTGACAGTGGGGATGTTGGAAACGACCTGGATTGGGGGTAGGGGGCTGTCCCTAGGCAGCTGAGGACAGATGCAGGGAGAGGTCGCTGGGGTTGGATATGAGCAGGTACCCTTGAGCAAACCCGAGACCAAGGGCAAAATGGACACTCACCAAGCACTGCAGGGGTTTGTTGGGGACTCCCAAGAGTGTGAAGTGGGCATTGTCAAACTCATCTGTTGAAAAAGACAAAGGGAGAAAAAGAGGTGTCCTTCCATCAGTAGACATAACTCACAGGAGAGACCCCACCCCCACCACCGTGTACCGGCAGAGACCCTGCTGGCTGAGGAGAAGCAGCAAGGAAGCAGCCTCCACCCCCTGTCCCCCTCACACCTGTAAGTAACCAGATGCAGCACAGACAGAGATGACAGTAACTGAAGTAGAGAAGCAACTTGACATTTGTGTTGTTTGATTGACTGTGCAGGCCTGGGGCCAGTAGTCTGAGCAACTATTTAGAGGATAACGATATGCAAAATAGTAACCACTGTGGATTTCCTGCTGTCCTATCACTGTTTTGTTTTGTTACATTTTACTGTTCTGTTTTATTCCCTTTAAAATACAAATAAAAAATAAAAATGACTAGGGGTATAGTTTAGTGCAAAGGCCCTAGGTTCAATTGCCAGTACAAAAAATAAATAAAACTACAAAGAAATAAACTTCTGCATAGCGAAAACATAAGTCAGAAGACAAGTGGAAAAATTTTACAGATGAAAAGCAATTTCCCTAATTTTGAATCTCAAATCAAGATAAAAGGGGGGGATGCTTACAATTGCATAATACAAAATCAGAGGTTTCCCTAAAAATCAAGACTCCTGGATTCCCTTGGGAGCAGGAAATGGGACCCATTGCACAGAGCGCAGTCAGCCTGAGCCTGAGTCTAGCAGGTGCAGGTGTGGCTGCCCCACATACCAGGGCTCCTCCTCTGGACTCATTCCCCACCTCCTCCGTTGTGTGCTCACACGCATGCCTATGTGTGTGCATGTGTGTGCATGGATGTATGCTTGTGTGAATAGTTGTGTGCATATGTATGTGTGTGCATGTGTGTGTCTTGCCCTGAATACCCTCCTGGTATTCCCGGTTCCTTGTGGACATGTGAAGATCTCTGGTGTATTTTGACATCTTCATCTGTCTGCCATCCAAGCAGGGACCTAGGTATCACCCTGAACCCTGCCCCCCTTCCCCTCCTCTCTAACCTGGAAACAAATCCTGTTGACTTTATCTCCTAAATACCATCTCTATCCATGCTGAGTTGTCCCTCCACCCAGGCCTACCTGTCCTGACTATTAATGGGAGAAAGGCAGAGGTTCTCTCTCCCTATTCCAGATGTAGCGGTGGGTGGGCAGGAGTTGTTGTTGTGATTATTGTTCCTCCCACAGCAAGTGAAATTCTGTTTGATGGAGAAATATGTGCCAGGCACAGCTCTGGGTCTTTTCCTGTTATCTCATTTTAGTCTCACAATAGCCTTGGGGGGCAGGCCCTGTCATTGCCCCCCTTTCACTGATAAGGACGTAGAGGACTAGAGTTTGCTGGGGGTTTCTGGGTAGAGACTAGCAGAGATGGATCATCCCTTGTCACCCGTTCATTTGTTCATGGTTTCTTCCTCCAAGCTCTCTTTCCTTCCCTATCCATCCCTCTTTGAAGGCCCACAGGCCCCAGTGCTGGTGGCAGGTGAGGCAGCCCCACCTTTGCGGCAGTAGGTGGTGGACTGGCAGTGCTCGTCTGTGAGGCAGGCCTTGGCGGTGTCCATGTCCATGCGGCGCAGGGTGGGCAGGGCAGGGTGGTAGAGCTGCTGCTTCACACCAGCCAGCTGGTTGCGCTGTCTCTCCATCGGGAGCAAGATGGCTGGGGACGCGTACACGTGGGTGGAGCCATCATCCCAGGGCACCAGGTCAATGATTTGAGCCATACCTAGGGAACAGCGGGCACAGAGGGGATCACTCTGAACTAAGTCAGTCAGATACATTTCCTCAGAGGAACACAACCTCCACTGGTGCTCATTTGTCTACCTGTCAAGTATTATTGAATACCTGCTGTATGCTCACTTCTCAGGAGTGTCAGGTGTCCTGGAAAAAGACAACAAATGCGCACACACCTAGGTACACACAGGCTGCACAGAGTGGAAGAAAGAGGGCAGTACTGGAGGATGTATGTCTGCTAGGCTGGAGTCTGCACAGGGAATGGTCTAAAGGAGGTAGCATTTGAGTCTGTTAAATAATTTGAACAGGAAAAAGCAGTAGTGAGTGGATTCAAAGTGTAACTCAGAATGGCTCTAGGTGACCAGTTCTAGATTTGGCTTAGCTAAGGATCTGACATGTACCCAAAATTCTACAAAGATGACTTAGAAGTGTTTTAAAGAAGATGAGGGATATGATAGAGTTGAACTGGAAAAGCATTGCCTCCCTTTAAAAGGAAAATGTTCTCCGGAGACCCTCTCCATCATTTATACTTTAGTAAGAATTTGTTGACTCGGCTGGGTCAACAAGTCCCTGAGTTAGAGATGAGGGATGGGGTGGGAGCCCAATGTTCAGGAGGAGAGAAGACCTGGGACCACGGAGGATCAGAGAGGGTGTGGCGGCAATGGGAAGCTGCCTTGGGAAGGAGCTGGGGAGGGGCAGGAAATGGAGCTCTGAGAGGAAGAGGGGCTTACTGCTTCTGACCCACCACCAGCAGCTACCTCATGTGCAGGGCACAGGCCGAGTGCACAGACTTGCGAAGGCTTTCTGCTCTTGTGACTGCTCAATGGGCAGAAGAGGAAGGAGGTGGGCCGGGCTTTATGGACAATAGAAACAATGCCCACTGCAGACTGATTGTGAGGACACTGCTCCTAGGCAACCTGGCACTGCAGGCTCTAAGAAGGGCTTGTTGCCAAGGCCACTCTGCTCTGGGTGCTCCCTTCCTCCTGGGCAGAGGGAGTCAGGCATCTTGGGAAATGTCAGAGAGGGAGCTGGGCTCCCTTGAAGTGACCAGGCTGGGGCAGGTCAGGGATGGCTGCTGAGTCTAACCCAGGCTCTGTGATCCTGAGCTCATTACTGTCTCTCTCAGGGCCTCCAGGCTCCTGTCCGTGATAGACAAGGACCCTAGGCCTTGCATTAGGGCACCTAGGAGCTGAGTAGGCTTGTCCCTCCCTGAAACCTCAGGGGAGAGTACCCTGCAGTGTCTGCCAGCCCTTCGAACTCTAGCGGTGGAGATTAGCTGTGGCCAGAATCCGGGCTCAGTGTAGGGATCAGGGAGAGTTGTGGCCTCAGCAGGCCAGGGATTAGTAGATGATACTCCACCACCTGCTGCCCCCAGGCTTCCTCCCTCTGAGGAAAGGTTGCCTGCACTCAGTACCCTGTACCTAGGCCCGTCTACTATTGCCTTCTTTCTCCTACTCCCTTGGGGTTCCAGCTATCTCCAAGTTTCCCCCATGGAGCAGAGGGGTACACAGCTCAGGTGACAGTCTCCTCGGACCACCCCCCACCACGTTATGGCCTTCACCACATCCCATGTTTTGGTTCTGGCAAATGTGCCACCTGCACCCTGTTGCGCAAACACTCCCAGCATCTCCCTTTGCCTTCCCCCTTTTTTCCTCCAAGTTTACTGCAATCAGCCAAGCCAAATGCTGTCCTTGTTCCCTGTCAGGCTGGAGGCAAGGGTGACTATCACTGATGACACAGGCCACCATTTGCAGGCTCAGCAAAGAGCCAGAGTCCTGACTTCCATTCTTGCAGAGGTTTGGCTGGAATGGCTGTGAGGAGTAACTGTGGCCCCTGAAGCCTGGGATCCTAATGGGGAAGGGACGGCAACCATTTTGAACTTTGCCATTGGCTTTGGCCTTGTTGGCAGAAAGAATGTTCTCCTACACCGCTGGCCTTGTGGGGCTGTGTATCAGGAGTCTCGAAGCCCTGCTCTGGAGGGTGAGCCTAGGGATATCCTAGTCACAAATTAGTTTGTCCCTCCTAAATCAGCTTTTGCTCTCACATCTGCCACTATAAAACAACTACACATGTTCTTTGCAAATCTTGTTTAAAACCATCGCACATGTTGTGGTCTGAATGTGCGTGGCCCCCCAGAATTCACATGTGCAAATCTAATCTCTGATGCAATGGTATTACTAAGTGGGCCTGTGGGCAGTAATTAGGTCATAGGCTCTCTAGCCCTATGAATGGGATTAGCGTCCTTATAAAAGAGGCTCAAAGGAGCTTGTTCACCCCTTCTGCCATGTGAGGATGCATAGATGGCACCATCCATGAGGAACAAATTCTTACCAGGCAACAAATCTACCTTTCTTTCCAGCCCCTAGAACTGTGAGCAATACATTTCTGCTGTGTGTAAATTACCCCAGCCAAGGTGTTTCGGTATAGCCACCAGAATGGACTAAGACTATGAGCTTCCATGGTCCGTCCACTAGACCCTTATGGGGTTGATCTGACCCCACCCACTTCTTAACCTCTCCTTTCACCATTTTGCCCTATAGTCACTAAACTCCAGGCCCGCTGTTGCCTTTCTGTTCTCAAGGCTCCACCCAGATCATTCCCCAGCCCAGTCTTCTTGCTTTTCATATCTCATAGCTCAAATATCTACTTCTTCTAAAGGCTCACCTCCTCATTGCCTCTCACATCACACACATATCTCTGTTTTTTCCTGACTTGGGATACTTTGAACTAGTTTCCTGTCATTGATCTCCTTGTCTGCCTTCTCTATTGGCATGCATGCTCTGTGAGGCAGGTCCTGAGTCTTCTGTTCCATGTGCCAAAGCTGGTCTGCTGCCAGGTGACTGGGAAGAGATCCAAAAATGTTGCAGATGGTCAGGCCCTGACCTTTTTGCTGAACATCCCTTGACCCTAGCCCCCACTATGGTCCCTCTTGCCAAGGTCCCTGCCCCATGCACCTCCTCCCCCTAGGTCTCTGGTTCCCAGAGGTCTAGCCACAGTTCCCCACAAATTCAATGCAGTCTGTTGTCTGCCAGTCTTTGGAACCTGTGGTAGTTAATTTGGGGCGTCAACTTGATTGCACTAAGTATGCCTAGAGAACTGGTAAAGCACACTTCTGGGTGGGTCCATGAGGGTATTCCGAGAAGGGGTGGTTCAGCAAACTAAGTGGAGAGACCTGCCCTGAATGTAGGTGGCATCATCCAATCTGACAGGGACCTGGTCAGAACAGGAAGTAGAGGAGAGGAAAACTGTCTCTGGCTCTTCCTCTGTGAGTGGGTGTATTTTTCTTTGTTGCAGCCCTCACACATCAGACTCCAAGTTCTTTGGTCCTTGAATTCTGCAACTTATACCAGCTGTCGTTCTGAGGCTCTTGGGCCTGAGGATTGGACTGTGGTTGTACGAGGGTCTGCCTGGTTCTGAGGCTTTATATTCTGTTTCTCTAGAGACAGAATGTGAAGAATGGGACCATGGCCATTCTGGAAAAACTTGAGTTATTAAAGACTTCCAGCTAGAAGGAGCCTGCTGAGGACCTGAAAAGGACCTGACATAGGGCTAGAAAGATGGGGTACATCCTTGGCCCTGCTGACTTGACAAGACCCTAGCAATTTGAAGAGTCCCCTGGAAAAACATGGGACCCCAAACTCTTGTTCTTGAACCAGCCACTCAGTGGCTTGGCCAAGGCATATGGGGAGCCAGACCTTGGTACCTGGGCAGCTTCCCTAGCAACAAGACCTTGGGCATAGATCTTCACTGGATAATTGCTTGGAGGTTGTTGCTGGTACCCCAAGCATTAATGGCCTCTTCTCTACCCTGCCCCCTTCAGTACTTGTTAATCCTTTGCACAGCCTAGCTATTGCTAATTAATCCCTGTGTGTCCCAGAAGCCAGCTCCAAGTGGCAGCAAAAAGGCAATTCCTGGCTGTTGGTTGGCATCTGAGCAGGTAACTTGGGGAACCCTGTACTTAGCTCCTAGCAAGGCATTTGGGTGTGATGAGATAGACAAGGCAGGTCACCTGTGACTTGCCTTTTCTCTGTGGGACTTTAACTTCAGCATGCAGAATCTATGGGACAGCTTGTGAAATGCAGATTCTAGGACCCTCAAAAGAGTCTGGGGAACCTAGGGTCTGCATTTTCTCCTGGTCCCTAAGAGGTTCTAGAAATGCTGGTAGTCTAATACCATAGTTCCCTGGGTTGCCACCCCTAGGCCCTCTTCTGAGCCTCCCTCATCAAAGCGAGTCAGTTGGGTCATGACAGCAAGATGGAGGTGGAGGTGGGGAGCAGCCACCAGTGTTCCCATCCAGGGGGACTGGCTGTGTTTAGGGGAACTAGAAAAATTGGGCTTGGAGGTAGCCTCTCTAATAATTTCTAGAAGGTTCAGAAATGCAAGCCAGAATTGCTGCCAACCAGGAAAGGACCTACAGGCCTGGCCTGCAGAAGAGGACAAACATCAGTACCCTTGGGGCAGATGAGGGACAGCTGGAATCGGGCAGATCTGAGTGCAAACTCAGCTTAGCCACTCTCTGTCCCTGCCACTTTGGGCAAATCTGTTGACCTGAATATGCTCCAGGATGGAATTTCTTATCTATCTCCTGGGAGCCAAGGATAGGTACGATCAAGGCAGGGAGAAAGTTTGGCTCTGTTCTGGCTCTCAGAGCTCTCTGCGGCTGGCTAAGGTCCATGGAATCTGCCAACCCACACATGTGACCTTGGGCTCTCCCACCCAGGAAAGTTGTGGTGTCCACACCTTCATCCAGCAGGGAAATGGAAGACCAGAGGGATCTTTTGGAGGCTGATCTGCCTCCCCACTAGGGACTCTGCAAACATCATGGACTGTCCCAGGAGAAGTTGGACTATAGAGTCTGGAGAAGCAGGCACAGAGGTTAGGGAGCATGGCCAGGGACTCTGGGGAGCTGGGCCCTGGGCCTGCACTTTCCCACCTGCAGTCAGGGTCCCTTGCAGAGAAGGGCAGAGAGCCATGTCCTTGGGCAGGTCCACATTCCTCATGGCACTGGCAGTGTGCATACAGTGGCCTGCATGGTGCTGGCCAGGCCAGGTCATCCTGCAGAGATGTAGGGACATGGTCTGGTGGTCCCTATTTGCTGAAGATGTAAAAGCCAGAAAATGAGCATGTATGTATAAGGTAGAACTGAAATGTCATTGTAAACCATGACAAAGAGATTAAACTGATATCTTATTTACAAAAAAATCATGAACATAAGTTGATGTTATCTTAAGCAACAGATTTTTTTTCATTCATATGTTACTCATAATGTATATTTTCAATTTATCATGAGATTATGCAGCACATAGTGTTTCTACTTGATACCGCATAGTAGTCCTGGCCAACTTTTATGAAGCCATCAGCATGTGCCAGTTGCTGTTCTATGTTGTCCTTACCAATTCAAGTTATCTTCACAGTCTGCCCATGGGAGAGGTGTTATCAACATCCTCATTTTACAGGCAAGCAAAACTGAGGCAAGGAGGGCCTGGGATTTAGCTCAGTGGCCTAAGCACCTGCCTGGCAGGTGCAAGATCATGAGTTCAACCTCTGGTACAAAAACAAACAAACAAAAACAAAAAACAAAAACTGAGGCATGGAGAATCTAATGAATTGATTAACTCTAGGGCATTGGCATCTTCTCATGCTAATTCTAACAGATTTGCTGCTTCCTTTTCAATGGATATATATATATATATATATATATATATATATATATATATATGTTTATAGACCTGAGTAATCCTGTAAGGTAAATTCCTGGTCATATAATTGCAGAAATATTTTCTTAAAGATGATGACCAGAAAAAGAAATGTATAACCCACAAACATGGCCCATAGATGACAGGAATAATGGTCATCTTTTCCATACAGGTGTCAGGATGCTGGGCTGGGTCCAGAAGGTGCTGCCTCAGCCCCCGGGGACCCCTCAGAAGAACAAGATACAGCAAGAAGAGGAAGCAGAAGCAGGAGCAGAGCTGGTGCTGGAGCCTGACCCTGAAGCAGCCCCCGAGGAGGCTGAGCCAGAGGGAGACTCCCTGGTGAGAAGCAGTGGGGTGGGGATGGCAAGGAAGGGGAGGCTGAGCTGCTGCCTGGAGACTCAGAGCTTGGCCCTCTGCTCCCCATGGGCCTACAACAGAGAAAGAAAGTTGGAGTCAGTGATAGTAGTTGCTAGTCCAATACACAAATGAGGGTGCCAGGCCAGTAAGAGGATGGGGTTGGCTCATGGCAGTTTTTAATAGAAGGCCGGATAGTAAATATGATAGGCCTTGTGAGTCGTGCCATCTCTGCCACACAGCTCTGCCATTATAGTGGAAACAGTGAGACATAATGCTTAAACAAATGAGCATAACTGTGTTTCAAGAAATCTTTATTTACAAAAAGCAGACTGGATATGGCCACCTCCACCTCTCGAGTCCAGAGGAGAGCCACTGAAAGGACCCAGTGCATGAACTGTTTATCTTCAACCCACGATGAGAGTAGGAACATGCTCAGAATAAAATCTGCTGTGCAAATCTACAGTGTAACTAGGCTGTTAGCTCAGTTGGCATTTGTTTTGTAGTAACACTTGCCTCGGTGAAGGTAGCAGGGAGTTGATAAATGTTCTGGAGGGAGCTACTGAATCATCATGGACACGTAACAGTTTGCAGATTGGCACTGAGGCTTGCACCACACAGTGAGGAGCATTTTTCTAGGACTTTCCTTCAAGCGTATCAAAACTCGCTGTTCTGCATCCCACGACCTAAAGAGGACTCCTTTTGCAGCGCAGGCAAACAGATTTGATTTACCTCCTAATTGATGCTAGTCCTGTGCTCAGCGCGGAAGGCATAAAGATGAATAAGGCACTGGCCCTGGGGCCAGCAGACAGTTACCCAGTCAGCCTGTTTTTCCAGGGACAGCGGCTGATGAGGGAATGTGTGAGCCCTAACCCGGGACTCAGCCCTGCTTTCTAAAAGTGCGAGTGAGTGTGTGAGACTGAGAACTGAGGAGCTCTGAAGGCAGGGTCATCACACTGGGGGCTGAAAGCAGGTGGGCAGTGCTTCCTAGATGCAAAGGGCTGGGCAGAATTCTCACCTGGGGAGGGGCTGAGGGTGGGCATTCGTGGTGGAGGAAAGCTAGGGTAGTACAGGGCATGTTTAGGAAATGGGGACAGGGCATGTGTGTGTACATGTGTATGTACAAGTATGTATTTAGTGTGTCCTTGGTACTATATCTGTGTGCACATATGGGCACATCAGCCGATGTGTGAGCATTTATGTGTATCTTATGTATGTAAGTTTGTGTGCATTTTTGCATGTTTCAGTGTCTCTGGTTCCATGTTTATATGTGACATATTACTGTGTGTCTATGCAAATTTCTGAGTATGTACATGTATGCTCATATATATAGATGCAGAAGTTTGCGTATGTGTGTATATATATACATATATGCAAATATGCATATGTACACATGACTGTTTATATAATTGAGCATCCTGAGCAATACATGTTTATGTGTGTACATGTATGTATATAGAGAAGTATGAAAATGTACTTATGTGTATGCACATGTCTGCATGTCTGTACTGGCAGGTCTATATATATGTGTGTATGTCTGCATGCATTCATGCATGTGTGTATATGCCTGGTTGCATGTGCTGCTGTGTATACATTGCAGCATACATACATGTGTATGTGTATATATGCTTGGTGTCTGTGTATGTGTTCACGTGTGTGCACAGGCACTTCTTATTATATGATTATACATGTATTTGTGTCACTGCATATATGCCTATGTATGTGTGTACATGCTTACATTTGTGTGTCCATACACACATATAAATCCCTGTGGAAGTGTGTGCATGCATGTTTGTCTGTGCAGGCAGTAGCAGGAGGTGTGGCTGCAGGGGCAGAGGGCAGAGGCTACTGGAGAGGAATGGGAAGTTGGTGCCAGCAGGAGGGTGGGCCCTGGCTGGGTGAGGGAATGGGCTCCTCCCCTTCCCATTTCCCCGGAGCTTGCCCCAGGCCTTCCTAACTTAACTGCTCCTCTTCTCCGGTCACTGAAGTGGTGCATCTTCCTGGGGGATATGATAGGCCTTAGAGGCTGGGAGGTGGGAGAGCAGGTCTTACTCTGGGTGTGGAACTCCTAGGGCTAGGGGAGACGGAGCAACCCAGATGGAAAGTGAGGCCACCAGGGCTTTCAGAGCTGGTCAAGAATAGAGCCATTTAGCCCTTTGGGGGCTATGGGTCCCTTGCAGTGAATCACAGGCTGATACTACAGAACCAGACAGTCTTAACCACAGTTTATATGGTCTTGTTTGAACCCTCCAGTCACCTGAAGAACCTGCTAATGGGGAGCAAGTGGCTGCGGCTGACCCCATCCTTCAGGGTGAGTGCTGGAAGCCCTAGCAGTGCCTCATGGCAGCCCATTCCACAGATGAGGAAACCAAAGCTCAGAGAAGCTTGGGGTGGGCTCCTGGAGACTTTTCAGCTGAGCTGAGTGGGAACCCTGGTCTTTTGGTTCTCCTTGTTCTCCTGCCGCTAACAGTCTCCCCAGTGGCGTAGAAATGGGCCTCTCCAAGGGCCTAGATATAAATGCTGGGGCTTTCTTTTCCAGAGACCCAGGAGGCTGCCCCTCCTCTGCCCACAGCTCACCAGGCCCAGGTCACAGTGGTTCCCGTTGTGAACAGGTAAGCTCAGTACCCTCCCTCTCCCTGGGGCCAGTATCCCCACTCCTCTCCTAGCCAGTGAGCCGCTGTGGAGGGGAGGGCAGCACTGTGTTCAGGACTGGAGTTTTGTGACAAAGGCCCTGCGGCATCCTGGGAATTGGCTGGGGAGAATTTTGGGGAGCATGGGGGTCTCCTGGATCAATCGGGCATCCTGACCTGGAGAAATGGAGGCTGGGGCTGCAATAACAAGTGCCCCTTCTTGGGAGCCCAGGGCTGTCTCAGGGAGCTGGGCTGATTTCAGGGCTTCTGATTTTCCTAGCAAAGCTAGGAACCTACACTTGTGCCTGGAATCTCCTCATTGGCTCAGACATTGTAGCCCATACGCTCCAACTAAACATGTGCAGGGCTGAGGCTGACACTGGCCTCAGGCAGGAAGTCTGAGCCCCTCACATAAGCAAGCACCCCAGAGGTTCACCCTACAGACCTTCTGGAGCTTCGAGCGTGCGACCGCAGGCTGGGGCTTGGAACCAAAGTGACAGGATGGGGACAGGAGAGGCTGGCTGTGCTGTGCTGTGGAGCTGGTGGGTGGGCTCCAAACAGTACTAGGAGTACCTGGCCTCACGAGGGCTGGCACTGGTGTCCCCCATTTGCCAGAGAGAAACACAAGGCTCGGGAGGGACGTGATGGGCATGCCTCAGTGGAGACACTGTGGTTTGGGATCCAAGCCTTGTCCTTTGGGTTACCATGGGCTGCCAGCTAGGCCAGGCTGCCTGGGGACTGAGGGTAGGTGGTTATTCTCTCTGTGTCCTGGCAGCTCCAGCAGCTGGGTGCTGACCTGGCTCAGGAAGAGTGTCGAGAAGGTCGTGCCACAGCCTGTCTACAGCAGCAGGAATGGGCAGAATGCTGCTACTGACACAGGGTCTCCAGCTCAGGTACTGCAGGGGCTAGAGGTCAAAGAGGGACTGACTGGAAAGGGTGGATGGGAAGCTGCCCTTGGGCTCCTTGCCATGTCTGTCTGTCTGTCTGTCTGTCTGTCTGTCCCAGTAGGATGGACCACAGATCGTTGGACCCTGCAGTACTGGGGACACAGGTAAGGGCACAAAGCAGGGTGAATTTTCAGGGTGGAGCCAAGGGGCAGTTGGGATGGGCCCTGCCCCTGGCCGAGCCCGTACTGGCCAGAACTTCTCTACGTGTGGACCTGGATTGGAGTGGCTCTCTGGTTCCTGCCTTTGGCTCCCTGGGCTCTAGGCAGGTTCCAGGCAGGTCTCCTGCAGTTGACCATCTTTCTCTACATTCTTTTTCTTATTGATTTTATGCTTTTATTTGCAATTTATTAATTTATTTTGATCAAATTTTTAAACTAATACTTAAAAACACAAAAACTACATATTAATGGGATACAATGTGATATTTTGCTACATATATATGTATTTGTAATAGGTCTATCAAATTTTACTCATTTCTTTAGGGCAAAAACATTCAAAATCCTTTTTTCTAGTTTTTTTTAAAAACAGTTTTGTGCATTAGGCATGGTGATGCATGCCTGTAGTTCCAGCATTCAAGATGGTGAGGCAGGAGGATTGTCACAAGTTTGAGGCCAGCCTGGGCTACGTAGTGAAACCCTGTCTCAAAAAAGCAACAACAAAAACAACAAAACATCTTGTATTACTGGGAATTGAACCTAGGCCCTTCACACCGAGCTACATCCCCAGCCTTTTTAAAAATTTATTTTGAGACAAGATCTTGCTAAGGTCTTGCTAAATTTCCCAGACTGGGCTCAACTTGCAACCCTCCTACCTCAGCCTCCAAGACTACTGGGATTACAGGTGTGCACAAGCGTGTGATACAGACAGGACCCCACTGCTACCAATAGTCACCCTATGTTCAGAGCACATCAGAACCTGCTCTGTCTGCCTGCAACTCAGTACCCATTGATCAACTTCTCCCCATCTCTCCTTCCCTGCCTTTCTCTATCTTTTGACCCCATGGGGACTGCAGATGGACATAATGGGATCCCCAGTGCCCAAGATGCCAGGTGAGTCCCTATCACTGCATGTCACTGTCACCTGTGGGTTGGGCCGAGCAGTGTCCCTACAGCTGAGCTTCTGGGTTCAGAACAGGATCTGTTGCCCCCTCTTTGTGTGACACTGTACCTGCCTTGTCCTTCCGGGCCTCGCTTTCATCATCCATAGGATGGGGACAATGTCCATATGCTGTGTGAGGCTTGTGGTAGTGCTAACTGGAGACCCTGGCTGGGACCACCTTCTGAGAAGGCAGAAATGGTGTGGACAAGCTCCTCAAACATGGGTTTCATAGGGTTGGGTTTGTGTGGAGGCCAACAGCTGAGCTTGGGCCACTGTGGGGGACACTGGGGTGCTCAGTTGTGTCAGCCTCACAGTCCACAGCAGCATCGGACTCCTCAGAGCTGATGGAGAGTGGCTGCCTCGTCAGTCAAGGTGGCTAACTGGCGAATGGGGGAGCCCATATCCTGCTACAGGGGGCCCTGCTCAGGTCCAACTGCCTCTGCCCCAGTGGGAGTGTAGGTCCAGGATGGCTAAAGCCTCTGGTGTTGTAAGGAAGCCAGAAATCTACGTTTTTAAGGTAAAATTCTCATTTTTAGATGTTACCAACTATTCTAGAAGTTTCTAGGACACTGTGGGCCCCTGAAGTAAGCCTGAAGCATTCGTCTCCAGTCACCCCATTCATTCATTGATTCCCTCACTCACTCTTTTATTAGACTGCTGACTCCACTGAGGACAGGAGTTTTTGTCCTGTCACGGAGTGGGGAGTCTGCATGCATTGGACACATAAATAGATGAACATAGATAACACCACGCTCTGTCCATGCATGCATCGCACCAGTCCTGTTTTGGGGGTCCTCTACTTCCTTCTGAGGGATGCTTGGCTGACTCCTGGGGCCACTGGAGCCTTTTAGGATGAGAGTACCAGGAAGACTTACTAGCTTTCTTTTGGGCCATCATTAGGGGGAAAGTTGGCTTGGGAATATCTAACTCCTTGGAGAGGCTGGGGCTTTTGGAAGACCAGCTAGATCTGGGACCCAACATTTGCCCCTGGAAGCATGTAATTGGTGGCATCCAGTGTGAGATGAAAACGCTGGGTTCCTTTAAAAAATGTTAATTTTTAGTCTATGACAGTAGTGCATTGTTTTAGTTACTTTTTTCTTTGCTAAGACAAAATATCCTACACCCAAAGTTAAGGAGGAAAGGTTTATTTCAGCTCTCAGTTTGTAGAGGCTTCAGTACATAGTTGGTTCCAAAGCAGAGTAGCATGGCAGAGGGACATTGCAGAGGAGAGGGATATTGTATAGTCCATGGCAGGGCAAGCAGAAGGCAGTGAACAGCAGCAAGCGCACTCTTTTTTCTGTCCCTTTATATTTCATCCAGGCTACAAGCCTATTGATTGGTGCCACCCACACCCAAGGTGGGACTTCCATTATGGAACCCATTAGTCCCAATGTCACCCTTACTCTACAGTCATATACCCTAACCCAGTCATCTTCAGAACTCCCCACCTCAGACTGCACAGGGCTTTGGGAGGACATCTAGGTACAAGCCACACCAGGCATCAAACACAAAAACGAGTGTTTCTAAGTACAGAGCCCTGTGCATGATTGTACGGGTCCGTGACGCCAGCTTTATCTGTCCCTGGCACAGGGAGCTTCTTGTGCCACATTCAGATCCCCAGTGTTCAGCTCCTCACCTGTTACCTCAGGAAGCCAAAGCTGGATTAGGTGCTCCAGAGCCTGATCCAGCCCTGGGTCTGAATTTCCTCATGGCAGGAGTTCGCGGCCTCCTAGGGGCCCTTTGAGAGCATTGAGCACAAGGCCCACTGTAGAATAGGAACCCAGGCAAGGAAGGGCTGGCAAGGGTCAGGACCCCAGTGGACAGTCAGGATGGTATGTCTGGCTCCTCGCTTCAGGCTGTCCACTGGCTCCTCCACAGGTCTGGCCTGTGGCTGCTCAGGTGGCTTGAGCAGAATCTGGAGAAAGCGCTGCCTCAGCCCCCAAAGCTCTCTGAAGTAAGTGTGAAGCGGGAGGGGTGGGCAGCTGAGCATCTGGGAGGGGTTTTCCAGCAGGATGTCCCCTACTTCAGCAAGCTTTCCCCCCTCTTGGACCCCACAGGGTGATCTCCCCCTTGCAACCGTCTTGATGGAGGGTGGGTGCCCAGTGACTGGGGTTTCGGGGGCAGTGCTGAGCCCCTGCGCTGGTCTCAAGCCAAGGCACCACTGGCCAGGCTGTGGTGTGCACAGGGCTTGCTTTGATCTGTGGCCTGTAACGTGTAACTTTGTTTTCTGTTTGTGTCCAGGGCTGCAGAGCTGAACCTGCAGATGCTGTCTTGTGCCCAGGTACAGGAAATGATCCTGGGGGTGGGGGAGCAGGGTATGCACAGTCTGGGCTGGGAGGAAGCAGGCCTGGGAAATTTAGGGGAGGTCCTTAACCTTCTCCCAGGGGAGGGAAGGGTTCAGGGCTTGCCAGGAGTGGGCTGTTGTGTGGGGGACACTAGAGCCTCCTCCCTGGCCCAGGCTGGGAAACTGGAGTCCTGGGGCAGATTCACGGGGACTTTGCCAAGTCTCCTTCCTTTCCAGGTCTGTTTGATGATGCGGCTCTTTGGGGTGGTCCCAAGGGGCTCCCCACACAGTCATATTAATGTTTCCAATCTGGCACCCTATTCCCTGGAGGGGCTGAACAGAGTCCTATCTGAGGTCTTTAGCGACTGCTCTCCCTGCTGTTTAGAACCTCCAGCACCCGCCCTGGAGACGGAGCCCACAGAGAGCCCCTCCCTGCCCAGTCCTGGGTCCCTAGAAGCTGAGGTGGAGCCGGCTGCAGAGCCCCAGCCCAACGTCCAGGTCTCCTTCCTGCCACCCCCCGGGGACCCTGTCAGGTGAGCTCCCAAATGCTGCACCTCCTATAAGGAGCAGGATGGTGCTTTGGCCCACCCAGGCTAACATCTGGCCTTCATAAAAAGTTTTTTGAATTATAGAATTAACACATGCACCTGGGGGACAATGGGGAGGGGGAAAATGGTCCTTGAGATGGAAACATGAGTAGAGGCTTCTGGAAGGCTCTGGCTCTTGCCAATCTTGCTATCTGCCTGGGGGGTTAGGGGAACTGACTCTGGCCTCAGTTCCCCCATGAGCCTTCCCACATGGATACAGCCCACCCTCTCCCATGGCAGGTTGATGGCGTGGCTCCTGCACAAGCTGGAGATGGCCCTGCCACAACCAGTGCTCAGTGGGAAAGCTGGGAAACAGGTCAGTGCTGGGACCGGGGTGAGATGGGGGCAGGAGGGGGGCCTGGGGAGCTCAGGCAAGGGTGAGAGGGGAGCCTGGGGTGCTGGGGCAGGCAAGAAGAAGGGAGTTTGCAGTGGGCACACAGCTCCCAGCCTGCCTGTCTGTGTGGTACACTCTCTGAGGCGCCATGGTGACAGGCAGGGAAGTGCTGGCCCAGTGCCCCCTGCTGGGAGCTCACAGTGCTTCATGGGAGACAGGGAAGGTGGGGGACTCAGAGGCAGAGCCTCCTGGGAGCATCAAGGTTTCCCAGTGGAGGTGACCTTCAAGCATATGCAAAGGCCCAGAGGCAAGAAAGACATGGGATATTCTGGCAAGAAGGGGGGCTCACAGGATGTCAGTTGATTCTGGGTGAATTCTGGCAGCCTGAGGTTTCCATATGAATGGGCGGGGACAACAGGACCTCTGTCACTGTATCCTTTCCTTCCCCAAGATCCTGGGATGTGGCCTTTCTTTCTTGGGGGAAGCTGGATATCTTCATAGAAGTACCTGAACTTGGAGGCAGGAGGTCTAATCTCAGTCCTGATTGTATGATCTTGGCTTGGCCCTGGCCCTCTGGAACCTCAGTTGTTCCACCAGAGCCATGAACTAACAATCTTGCCACCACCCAGAGTTGTGAGAAAGCAGGAAAGCATTCTGTAAGAGAAGGTATCTAGGGCATAGGAGAGAGAAAGGCCTGGTCAGGTACTGTGCCCCTCAGCTATTCAGACTGCCTCCCTGGCTCCTCTGGGCAAGTGCCCTTGCTGTGGTTCTCTGGGGGTACCCCAACCCTGCTTCCCAATCCCAGTTGCAGCATTGGCTCTGGGCACAGTGGAGACCTTCTTCCATATTTCATGGGACAATGGAAGCCCAGAGAGGTAATTCAGGTTCACATGGTTGGTGTTAGAACCCAGGTGTCTAAACTCCACACCCGGGCCCTTCCAGCAGCCCATCTTCCAAGGCTCGATCTTGTGCTGAGTGTGGCAGTGCTGGGGGGTGCACAGGAAGCCTAGGCTAGCCCCTCTGTGAGCCAGAACAGGGCTGAAGCTGGGTGGGGGCCAGCAAGGCAGCCATGATTGTGTCTTCCCTTTTTATCCCCTGCAGGAACCTGATTCCCCTGAGACATGTGACGTGCAGACCAGTAAGTGACACATTAGTGAGTCCTTGTGTCCATCTCTGGGAGGTTGCTTTGCATCCTGGGGTCTAAGCGGGGGCATAACTGGGGTTTCCTGACCTAGAACGTCACCTACTATGTGGGTCTCACTCGTGGTCAACCTGTGCTGATAGTCAGAGCCCAGCCCAAAGCCAGAATGACCCAGGCTTGGTGTCCAGCCCCTACATGAGTACCCCCTTCGTGCATGCACCACTAGAGAGAGTGGTCCTGGTCCCTGGCTTCTGGGTGGGTCCGTTTGGCTAAGCATTGTCAGGGGAGAGGAGAGGGACAAGATATCCCTGGGGGGCCAGGTCCCATAGAAGCTGGCGCCTTTGAGCTGGAAGGTGTCCCTCACTGTGGCTGGGTAGGGGAAGTAATGGTATCTTTTATCCCCACCTTGAGCCAGGGCTGGCAGATAGAGGGCAAAGGCCAGGCAGGGAGGGCAAGGGGCAGAATCTGTTCTTCCTTTACTTCACAGCCCTGGAAAGGTGTGTGAGAGACAGGCTTTCATTCACTCATTCACTCATTCAGAAAACATAATGAGCAGCCACCGTGTGCTGGTGTATGATGGATTCTAGCAGTGAGCAAAGCAACACTCAGGGCCGGGACACAGGGCCTCCGACCCTTGGTCAGGGTGTTCCGGGGCTGCTGCCCATTGTGCATGCAAGGTTGCTAGCCCCCAGGTGGATGATGTCTCAGCCTGCTGTGGGCAAGGCCTCCCTGCAGGTACTGGATTGTGTGGTAACCTGTGGGCACAAGACAGCAATGTGGACAGACAGTGCTGGGGCCTATAGCATGGGTAGATTCGTCTTCTGGGGCTGCCGTAACAAATGACCACAAGCTGGCTGACTCAGGAGAGCAGAAATGTGTTCTTTCAGGACTTGGGAGCCAGAAGGTGAAGAGTCTAGGTTTTGATGGAGTTGGCTCTTCCTGGTACTCTGAAGGACTGTGCCCTGCCCTCTCCTGGCTTCCGGTCACTGCTGGCCATCACCAGGATGCCTCGGCTCTAGTCAGGCTCTCCACACAGGCTTTTCCTCTATCCGTGTCATATCCCTTCTCCTTTCCTCTGCAAGAACAGCTGTTACTGGATTTAGGATCCACCCTAAATCCAGGATGATCTCATTTTGAAATCTTTAATTTAATTAGTCTGCAATGACACTATTTCCACGCAAGGTCACATTCACAGCTAACGGGGTTAGGATTTGGGCACATTTTGGGGGAGGCTAGCCAGACATCCTTCCGCCTGTCCACTCAGCCGCCCACTCTGTCCTCTCCTTTGTTTCAGGGGTGGTGGCAACTGGAGGCCTCTGAAACAGGGGAGAAGGGGATCTGGGAGAGCACAGATGGACAAACGGATGGATGGATGGAAGGAGAGAAGGACACTCTGAAAAGAAGACTGTCACAGGGGAGGGGGAGAGATGACTACTGACTCCCACCCTGCTTGAGCTGTGAATCCTTGGTCCTACCCTACTCCTAGCTCTGTCCCAGAGGCTCCTGTCAGGCTGCCTGGCAAGGAGGCAGTGACCTGACCACAGTGGGAAGATGGCTGGCCATGGGCAGCAGCCATGAGACTTAGGCTACACAGCAGGTGGACATCCTCAGTGGACGTCCTCAGTCCTCAGCACAGCCCCGCGAAGGCTTCCACACTGAGCATCTCCCTTTGAGTACACTCCATGCTCTTTGAGGACCCAGTTTCTCCTCGAAGTGGTTCCCCTAAGGTCTGGTCATATTGTCTTCCTCAAAGGACTGGGCACTGCTTGTGACAGTGGCAAACATTTTAACTGACATTAAAAATTATGAATTAGCACTTCACACCTGCGGTGGCATGGCATTCTTCCTTGGAATAAGGCTGAGCCAAAGGTGCAGGTTTTAAAGGGGTGGACTGAATGGGCCGTGGCCAGTGGTAATGGGGCCACGGGAAGGGAGGAACTAGCCAGGGTCCCTGAGGTCCCAGCTGGCCCTGATGTCTTTGGGCTGAGAGGTGATTTTAAAAATTAGAATTAGTTGTCAACATTTAAAGCTGGGTTTGTATAGAAGTCTGACCTGCTCAGAAAGCGGAAGGGCTGGCTGCGAGGGACGCGTACTGGGCTTGGGAGGACACTGAAACCAGTGGCACTGCTCCTTCATTTGTACCCACTATTGAAGTTTGGGTTTGAGCCAGCGATGTCCCAAATAGCCAGTGAAGGGAGAACAATTGCAGGGGAGGGAATAAAGTGAGAAAATGCCTGGAGGTAAGAGCAGTTAGGGAAGAGTGCTGAGTCTTCAGCTAATCTGAGCCCTGAGTCCTTGACCCTGAAGGTAGAGCTAGAATTGTTGGGGCCTGACCTGAGCAGACTAGGCTATAGGCGGCGGGGAGTCATTGCAGATGACAAAGATTACACTGGGGCTGAGCAAGCATGGGAGGCAGGGAGAGCAATCAAAGCAACTAAGGCAACCAGGAGCAACTATGAAGAATGTTGTACCCCTAGGCCTCATGATTACATTAGTGTGATTCTGATGGTGGGAGGGGCTGGGGCCTGTGGGAGGGAAATGACCAGTGAGGCCAGTGCTTCAGGGCCAGGTCACTGACAAAACCAGAGCACTGGCTCCAAGCCATCCTCTTGGGCAGGTCTGGATCATGACACCCCCTCTCTGCCTCTCTGTTCTGGTTTTGTCAGTGACCCGGAGTCTGGGGTTGAGGGTGGGGGACGGCCTTGAAGCTATGTACCCAGGCTCCTACCTGCTGCCCCTGGAGACAGGGCTCCTTGTTTTGTGGGGCTGCTGGCCTTCACTAGCAGAGGTTGGAATGCCATTTGATGGCACTGAAGACAGAGAAGCTACTGGGCAGGAGCTGGCCTATCTGAGAGGAACTCCAGGGGTGAAGCATCAGCCCCCAGAATCTTATTTCTTGGGGGCCCCTGGAGATTCTAGGAGATTCTCAGAGAGTCTGGAGCTCCAGGGGGAGGATAGTGACTTCTTCCTAGGCCTGCAGGGCCTTTCCCTGGGCCATGTGGCAGAACACCCTTTTCTCCTGGTTGGGGACCTCAGGCATCATCCTCTTCTCAGAGCTGGCTGTAAACTTGGGACAGTCTAGGGTAGGCCCGGCAGGTCTGCTGCAGAGATGAAAGCTCTCACCCATAGTATCTAAAAAGAAAAACAGCTAAGCAAGGACAGCGTCACTCTTAGGAATGGCACCTAGTACGGAGTGGCTCCCAGTGCCAGTGGGGCACACGTGGGCTTGTTTATCACCTGGCTCTGTGGAATCAGGAGTCGGGACACTCCAGGGTCCACCTCCAGCTTCCTGTGTGGCCTGGCTGGCCCTTTGGTTTATAAAACGCAGAGAGTACTGTTTTCTCTTCCAGGTGCTATAAAGTAATGAGTCCTCAGGCTGGGAAAGTTTCTGTCCTTTGGTTGTCCCTCGCTGTGCCCAAGCAGTGACTTCTACCCCAGGGGCCTCTCGGAGTACCGAGGCCACACCACTGTGGATAGCAGTGTAGAACCACACGTACAACACACTCCTCCTCTGGATTTGGGGTTGGAGGAAATTCCCTCAAACCCTCCAAGAATGTCAGGCCCTGAGATGTTTGTAGGGCCGGAGGAGCTGGGACCCTCCATGGAAGGATGTTGTTAGGGTGTTCAGGCAGCTTGCCTGGGAAGCAGGGACAATATCTATATTTGGAAGCTGAGGATTCCAGGCCTGGCCCATGGAAAGCACTCCATAAAATAAAGTGATTTTCTATTTTTTAGTTTGCTCATTTGTAAAACGGGGGTAAGACACAAAAGTATAGAAATAAAATGGGAGGTTGCTATGAGTCCAGAGGTTGCTATGAGGACTAACGGAGCTGCCACAAAGTAGGTGGCAATGCCTTAACCGTATGTGTGTTGTCAGGCCTGAGCCTCTTTCACCCTTGTCCAGGGGAGTGCCAGCCTTTTCTCCTTTCATACCACACACTAACCGAGTTAATCCTTATAAGTCACTCAGCCTGGGGCCTGACTTGGAGACGTAGCTGTATTTACTATTACTGTCTTTGTTATTGCGCTACACCATTAGCAGTAACTTTCAAAGTCACAGAATAGGACTCAAGGCTGGCTTCCATTTAATTAGTTAGTAACTGATGCTTGGCTTGAGGGTCACCGAGACCCCTGGAACTTTAGAGGGACACCTGGTATCCAAGAAGTCTGCTTCTTGCTTCCTGACATCTGCCTGGGGTGGGTTTGGGCTCAGGAGGAGACTCTCCTGTACTCATTTCTGCCAAGTTTACAGGCCTGGGGTGTTCTCAGTGCCAGGGTCAGGGTACATGGAGAAATGTTGAAAATCAGACTTGCTTCTGAAGGTAGGATTCCCCCACCTACTCATGGGAAATGCTCACTCTCTTGGAGATGGGGCTGCTAGGACCAGGAACTTGGGAAGGATACTAGAAGCAAGTGGTAAGCTTATGGGCATGTTGTCACCAGAACAACCTTATACCTGGGTATGGCAAGGCAGCTCTGAACAGGTCTTCTGGCACCACCTGCAGTACTGTAGTTTGGAGTACTTTTCCCCCAGCACAAACTTCAAAGAAGGAAGCTTCAGTGAGAAACAACGTGATCAACCAAAATCAACACTCTATCTCAAGAGAAAAAGGGAGACAAGGATGGAAGGAGACAGGGTGAATGGCTGTAGGCTTCAGCCCATCACATGAGCCCTGGCTCAATGGTCACTGGTTGTGCTGGCCACAAGGCCCTCCTTACCTGTTGCTTGGCTAAGAGCTGATCTGCTGTTGGCCAGGGCCAAGACTCCACCTGGGGACCCTGAGATACAAGGGTCTAAGCCCACGGTTCCCATATCCCACTAGGCCCCTTTGTGTCCCTGCAGTCAGCATCCTCCCCATGGAGCAGGTGGAGCCTGACCTCGTCCTCGAGGAGTTTGACCCTCACTGGGAGGATGCTGAGCAGGACAACGGCTGCAGCCCTCAAGAGACGGAGGCAGCTCCAGCATATGAGGAAGAGAACAAGGCTGTGGTGGAGATGCCCAGGTAAGGAGCCAGAGAAGTCCTGGGAAAGAAGGAAGAAAACAGTATAGAATCCCAAAGGTAAAACATGGAAGTTGGGTGTGGTGGTGCATACCTATAATCTCAGCACTCTTGGAGGCTGAGGCAGGAGGGTGACAAGTTCAAGGCCAGACTGGGTAATTTAGCAGCTTAGTGAGACCTTATCTCCAAATAAGTAATAAAAAGAAGCTGGGAGTATAGCTCAATGAGAAGGCCCTGGGTTCAATCCCTTATACTAGAAGAGAAAAAGAGGCATGGAGGGGACCCAAGCCTGCCTCCTTTCTCTCCCTCCATGGGCACACAGGCCACCAGGTTTTTCTGCCCCATTCCAGAGATGATGTGGGCATCTACAAGCATGAATCTCCTCTTCTTTTATGCACAAAAGATAGCATATCATATGCACATATCTGTACCTTGTTATATTTGTTCAATTAATATGCCTTTAGGACTTTCCACAATCTGTACACAGACAGCATCCTCATTGTTTTTAAAGCTGCATAATATTCCATCATCTGGACATGCTGTAATCTATTTAACCTGTTCTCCACTGATGGCCAGTTAGGTTGTGTGTCAGTTTTGTTACTGCAACAAAATATCTGAGGTAATAAACTTAAATAGAAAGGTTTATTTTTGGCTTATGATTTCAGAATGTGGTACTTTGGCCCCACATTTTTGGGCTGTTGGCGAGGCAGTTCAGCAGTGGAGAGTGTGCAGCAGAACAAAAACATTTGATTCACACATTTGATTCACATCAGAGAAAAGAGGATGTGGCTAGGGTCCTGCCACTGCCTTCTACAGCTCACAGGCAATGCACCAAGACCTCCCGTGAGGACCCACCCCTTAAAGAATCTACACCTTTCAGTTGCATCAGTCTGGGGAACAAGCCATTAACAAACCTGGGCTTTTGGGGGATATTTCTGATCTAATTATATGAAGTTGCTTCCCACATTTTGTTATTATGAATGATTCTGTGGTAAGCTCTCGTGTGTGTGTGTGTGTGTGTGTGTGTGTGTGTGTAAGTGCACATGCACACACACATGCATCTCTGTGGGGTGGATCCCCAGAGTGAATGCTGGGTTGCTGGAAACAGGAATGATGTTAGTGACTGCCAGATCTCTCTCCGTAGGAATGGCACAATCTCTATTCCCACTAGCGGTGCTGGTGACAACTACTAAGGCTAGGAGGTTTCTAGTCCTTAAGATAAAATGGGGAAACTGAGGCTCAGAGAAGCTCAGGTCTGAGAGTCACCACAGGATGGTGGGGGCTGAGAGAGGCCCCTCATGTAGAGAAGAGGACTAGTCACTAAAGAGAACCTGGGGGTGCTTGGGGGCTACGCAGGTGGGTCCCCAGGTCAAGCTTTGGCTAGGGAGTCCAGGTCTGGTCCTGGAAGTTGTGAGACATGCAACAGAAATGGTGGAGGTAGACTTTGGGTGACTGTGGTGGGCTTACTCCTATCTCCAATGCCAACCCAGGAAGCTGTCCCTGATTCAAGAGGAGAAAGAAGAGGAGGACGGCAAGGAGAAGGAGGAAGAGGAGGAGGAGGAGAAGCAGGAGGAGGCGAAGGAGGAAGAGAAGGAGGAGGGGAAGCAGGAGGAGGAGAAAGAGGAAGAGAAGGAGGAGGAGAAGCAGCAGGAGGAGAAAAAGGAAGAGAAAGAGGAGAAGGAGGAGGATGAGGAGAAGGAAGAAGAGAAAGAGGAGGAGAAGGAAGAAGAGAAGGAGGAGGAAGAGAAGAAGGAAGAGAAAGAGGAAGAGAAGAAGCAGGAGGAGGAGAAGGAGAAGAAGCAGGAGGAGGAGGAGCGGGGGCCTGAGTGAGTCAACTGGCTAAGTGAGGTGGGGTTCAGTGAGGGGCTGCAAGGCTCCTGGGTGGGGGACTCCCCACTGTTCACAGGAGCACCTCTTTGTCCAATGTGTTGCTGGACACTGACCAGAGACAGTAGCAGAAGCTGGGGGCCCCACTATTCTTATGTTGGACCTCGTGGGAATCTTCTTATTCACCACTAAACACCCCCCCCCCCACCCAACACACATGTGTGTGCACACTCTGGCGTCTTCTCCATGCCCCCAGAGACTGTGACAGTGCTGGGTGCACAGTAGGCCCTAAATAAGCACTGGCTGAATATGGATGAATGCACAAATGGACACATGCAGTGGGTCCACAATGCTCCCCTCTGATTAACAAAGCCAGGGCTGTCTCCCCCTTCACATACACCCCATCTATTTCATGGTTTCCTCTGAGGCTGCCCTAGATTCTTTTCTGTTGTCCGTTCCTGGCCAATGGTCCACCCACATCCATGCTCCAACAGCAGGAAAATGCATGTTAACAAAGGGAAGCAGAAAGCACAGAGGAGAAGGCTGTGGCCATGCAGGTGGAAGGAGCTGCTGGACAGTTGGCTCAGGTGGCCAGGAAGTGATACAGTGGGCAGCTGAGCCTAATTAGGAGTGGGAGCAGGTGGGCTGGAGCTATGAGGTGGTGTGGTCATGTCCCAGAGACAGTACTGCAGTCTGTTTGTCAGTATCTTATTGAGCATTTTTGTATCAGTGTTCATTAGGGACATTGGCCTGTATTTCTCTTTCTTAGTTGAGTCCTTCTCTGGTTTTGGTATCAGAGTAATGCTTTCTTCCAGGAATGAATTTGGGAGTATTGTTTCCCTTTCAATTTCATTAAAGAGTTTGATAAGTAGTGGTGTTAGGTCTTCTCTAAATTTTTTGTGGAGTTCAGCCCTGAATCTGTCAGAGCCTGGACTCTTCTTTGTTGATAGGTTTTTAATTACATCTCCGATTTCACCGATTGATACTGGTTTATTTAGGATGTTTATATCCCCTTGATTCAGCTTTGATAATTCATATATATCTAGGAACCTGTCCATTTTTTCTATATTTTCCTTTTTTTTTTGGTCCTGGGGATTGAACACGCAACCTCAACCTCACACTTGCCAAGCAAGCACTCAAGCTTCTGAGCTAAACCTCCAGCTATGTATTTTTTGTCTTATTAGAATACAAGTTTTCAAAGTAGGTATAGATGATCTTCTGGATTTCTGCAGTGTGTGTGGTGATTTCACCCTTTTCATTCCTAACTGCATGGATTTGAGTTTTTTCTTTCTTTTTTTGGATAAGGTTGGCTCAGTGTTTGTTGATGTTATTTAATCTTTCAAACAACCAACTCTTCAATTCATTGATTCTTTGTATTGTTTTTTAGTCTCAGTGTGTTAATTTCTCCTCTGATCTTTATAATTTTTTCCCTTGTATGAACTTTTAGCTTGGCCTGCTCTTCTTTTTCTAGAAGTTTGAGGTTCAACATTAAGTTGTTTATATGCCCTTGCTCTGTTTTCCTGATATGGATATTTACTGCTATAAATTTCCCTCTTAAGACTGCTTTCATTGTGTCACACAAGTTCTAGTATGTTGTATTGTCATCTTTCAACTGTGAAAACTTTCTAATTTCTTCTTTAATTTCATCTGTGACCCATTGGTTGTTCAGCAGGGTACTATTTAATTTCCATGTGTTCATGAAGTTCTTGTGGTTTCCTTTGCCATGGATTTCCAATTTCATTGCACTGTGGTTTGATAGTACGTATGTGATAATTTCAGTTCCTTTGCATTTACTTTAGTATGTTCTATGAGCTAATAATATATGATCTATTTTGGAGAACATCCCATATGCAGCTGAGTGTATTCTGATGTTGTGGGGTGAAACACTCTATAGACACCTACTAAGTCCATTTGTTCAAAAATTTGATTTAGTTCTAATATTTCATTATTGATTTTTTTGTCTAATTGATCTATCTTTTTGTGACTCAGTCATACTGTGGTCTCCCAATGCAACTGTATTATAGCTTATTTGATTTTTTTTAAATAAGTACTGGGGATCGAACTCATGACCACATGCTTGCAAGGCAGGCACTTATGCTGCTGAGCTAAATCCCCAGCGCTTATTTGATTTTTCATGTCTGTTAGTAATTGTTTTATATAGTTTGGTGTGCTTGTATTTGTTGCATATATATTTGTGATTGTTATCTCTTCCTCATAGATTATTCCCTTTTTGAAGATGTAGTGACCTTTACATCTCTTAATCAGTCTTGGCTTAAAATTCACTTTGTCTGCAAGTAGAATAGCTACCCCTGATTTTTTCTGAGTCTATGAATTCTTTTTGAAATAAATGTGTTTCTTTTGTGCAGCATACTGTTGAACCTTGCTTTTTGATCCATTCTGCCAGTTTGTGTCTCTTGACTGGTGAATTGAGACCATTAACATTGATGGCTATAACTGATATGTGTTGACTTATCTTTGTTAGGTTATTTTCCTGTTTTTAGCTCTCTCCACTTTTTCCCTCTAATTGTTTGCCTTGTCTGGTGGATTCCTTCTGTTGGGGTTCATGGAACTATAGTCCTTATTATCTCTTTTTAGAATGTCCTTCAGAACACTTTGGAGTACTGGTTTGGTGGTCATACATTTCCTTAGATGTTCTTTGTCATTGAAGTATCTTATTTCTCCATCAATTTTGAAAGATAGTTTGGCAGGGTACATCAATATGGGTTGAAAGTTGTTTTCCTTTAGAACCTGGAGTACTTTACTCCAATCTCTTCTTGACTTGAGAGTTTACACTACGTCAGCTGTGATTCTGATGGGTTTTCCTTTACAGGTGCTTTGTTTCTTTTCTCTAACAGCTTTTACAATTATATTCTTGTGTTAAATTTCTGGAATCTTGACTATAATTTGCTTGCCTGTGATGGCTAATTGGAGCTCTATATGTCAAATTCCTTTTATCTACCATGGAAGTTTTCCTCCATGATGCCTGTGAACATTTTCTTGATGTCATTTGTGGTATCTCCTGCATATTCACTGATTCAATTAATCTTAAATTATACTTCTTTGTCTCCTCTAGCAGCTGGTAGATTGATTCCTCACAGTCCCTTGCTATTTCTGAGAAATCTTTCTTTTCCTGGGCAATAACTGCAAGCCTGTCTTCAATATCTGATTTCCTATCCTCACGTTGGCTTAATCTACTTCAAATACTTTCAATGGAATTTTTATTCTCCTGGATATTTGCTTGAATCTGCTTTATGGATTGCATTTCTTTCCTATGCTGAGCTTCAGTATTTTTTTAAGTTCATCTTTTTTTTGTCTATATTTGTTCCAGTGTCACTAAGTATGATCCTTATTTTAGATATCATCTCTGCAGTCATTTGAAAGAATATTTCTTATTTAATTTTTTCCAGAGCCTCATTTAATTGCTTTGTTGTTACTGCTTTAGAGGCCTGGTGAGAGGCTTTCTGATTGTCCCATCTCATTGCTGCCTGGATTTGCCTTTGGCAAACTCAATATCCGTGGTTGCATTTTGTTTAAGTGTCTTCTCATTTCTTTCTTTCTTTCTTTCTTCTTTCTTTCTTTCTTTCTTTCTTTCTTTCTTTCTTTCTTTTTTCTCTTTCTTTCTTGCTTTCTTTCTTCTTTCTTTCTCTTTCTTTCTTTCTTTCTTTCTTTTTTAAGTTTAATTCCTGGAATGATGTTTGTAAATTGCCTGTGGTGGGTTGCATTATTAGTAGTATTTAGGACCCTTAGATGATGACTACTTCTCTGAGGTTTCTTCCAGGTGTAGCTGGTTTTTAGGTTTTGAATCTGTTGCAGCTGGGAAGTTGTTTGTGCTACAGTATTTTCTGTGACCTTTAGTGAATCTTGGTCATGGAATAGCAGGACCAACAGCTGTTTAGAACAATTATGTCAGTTTTGGCTATAATGATACTAATAGCATCAAATGCAGCTTAGAAAATGACAGACTGAGCTAACTCTTAATTTGCCATATATACTAGAATTGTGATTATATAAAAAATTCTAAAATAATTCAGAAAATTATATGCATATACAATGACATGTCAATTGATATTTCAATTTTTCCCTTGGGGGTTAAAATTTAATATAGTTTAAAGGAGAAAATAGAGAATTAGAAAAAGAGGGAGAGATTAGAAGTAAGGTTGTAGGACCAAGGAGAATCATATTAGCTTTGCAAAACTGGAGTAGAAGACTGGAGGGAAAAAGCAAAGGAAGAGATGGAAAGAACAGAACAGAGCCACAAGGAAGCTAGAAACCACATTTACACTTACATAAAAATAAGATCAAACAATGAAGGAGAAAGAAGAGAAAAAAAGAAAACAAAAGTAAAAATCAAAGACAAACATCAGAGAAAAGAGGGAGAAGACAGAAAAAAGAACTCTACCTCAGGGTTTGTCCAGGATTTTCTCTGCTTTCACTGACAGACAACCTGCAGAGACAGAGTCTGATCTGTGGAGATCTATCCTAGCAAGCTAGCAGTAGCTTTTTTGATGGGATAGTAGGTAATCTCAGTAAGTCTGCACTTTCTGGTGGAGATCCATCAGTCACATTTGGCTCATTGCTTTCCAAGCACCTTCCAGGGATCTCAGCCCTGCTGGTAGCCACTAGAGGGAGCCAGCCACATTTCTGAGTTCTGGCCTCAGGTTGCCAATCTCCAAGATGGCTCCAGGCTAATTGCTTTCTCTGCTGCAAGAGCAAGACCCCCCCTGCTCTCACCACCAGTCAATGCAGTCCTTCATGTCTGCTGCTGTCTTCCCCTGCTGCTCCCCTCCACTACTGCTCCCCTCCACTACCGTGTCTCTCTGCAGAGGCCTCTGGGGTCACCAGCTGTCACCATGGCCATGATTGTGCATCTGTAGGTTTGAACTGCTTGTCTCATGCAGTGAGTCCTGACTAAGGGAGAAGGCACTGCCAGCTACCTCCTTCTTCACTGAAGCTTCTTTCTTCACTCTCTCTGGACTTCAATTTGCACTTCAGATTCTTTCTGGGTCCAGGGAACCCACTTTCCTCCTTGTTGTCTTCCTCATGTTGCTATACTCCAGTGTCTGGACTGTGACTCTCAGAGAGGCACTTTCTCTGCTGCTTACACTCTGCCAGCTTCCCAGACTCCCCTAGCAGCTTTTAAGACTCTATTCTTGTGGTAACTTTCTGCAATCTTGACTATGATATGTCTGGCTGTAGATTGTTTTTATTGTTGTTGTTATCCTGACTAATTGGAGTTCTATAAGCCTCATTTATCTGTATGTCAATTATTTTTCTCTACCAGGGGAGTATCTGCCATATCATTTGTGATTGACTCCAATTAATCTTAAGTTATTCTTCTTTACCTCATCTAGCAGCTGCTGGGTTGATTTCTCATGATTCCTTACTATTTTTAAGAAATCTTTTTTTTTTCATGATTGCTAACTGCAAGCCTGCCTTCTATATCTGAGATCTTGTCTTCACATTGGTTTAACCTGTTGCAAATACTTTATTTCTTTTTTAGAAGGAAAAATATCACTTTATTGGAAAGAGGAGAGAAATAAGGAGAACAGAGAGCTACCTTGGCAGAAAGTAGGGAGCCCAGAGCCAGTGCTCAAGGCTTTTGTTTTTAACCTCTTTTATTATATGGCAAGAAAAGAACTCCCCACCTTCAGAGTTGTTATAATTTGGTTACCTAATTTAGGCTCTGATTAGCTGATTTAGCCACTGTCCTTTTCCATTGCTTATGTGCACATTTTAGATAAGCTTTTTTGGGTTTCTTTGCTTTTGTCAAGATGATGTCTATAAGAATTACAGTAAAGCCTCACATTCAAGGCTGAGTTAGCAAAAAAGGATACATGTATACGTTATGTATCAATATCATGAGAGAGTAAGAAAGTATATACATATATTCATATATGAATGACTGAGTGTCTAGGTATGAGTGTATGTTTTATATATTAAGTGAGTTTTTCTATAATAAAGCTAGCCTTCTCACTTTGTCTGTTTTAGTACTTTTTTAAAATTTTATTTAAAGAGAAAAAAAAGCAAAACAGAAAAAAGGATGGAAATAATACAGAATTTTTTTTAAAAAAGTAAGAAATCACTAGTTGATAAATTACATATTGTCCTCTTAGAAATAGTTGTTCATGTTACAAAATTAAAGCATACAAAGTGGACTTTCATATAGTGAAGCTGCTAACAGTTCTGTTCAGAGATCCAACAAAAACTTAGTAATAAGGTTATCAATCCTACACACTTAAACATACATGCAGTTATATCCTTTAGAGCACTTTCTTTTCCTCCTTTTGCTTTTTAAGTCTATTATCTGTTTAGTTATATCATGTTTCAGCTTGCTCAGTACTTTACTGATCTATTTTGTTGTTATTTCCTTTTTAATCACCTTATATAATTCTGGTGGTTTTTTTTTTTTGAAGGTAGTAGAAATACAACAGAACAAGACAGAACAAAGCCAATTGAGACAGTGCAATCAATTTGATACAGAACTTCACAACAGGTTACCAGGATAACAGTAATAGATACCATTGTATATCTCATTATCTGCACAATAGTTGTCTAGTCAATTAAGTATAGCAAAAGCAAACCAAAGACAGAACATTATAAAATCAATCGAAAGAGAATATTGAATAGAGCAAAACAAATAATCATAATGAAACAAAACTGAAAACAACACTTGCTTTCAAACAAAGGATAGAGGAGACCCCTATATTTGCTATGTTGCATACAAGCATCCTGCCAAGAGATGCTCAGACCTCTGTCCCCAATTGCTAACTGGGGGAGGGGTGTTTGGATGGGGTTGGGATGTTTGATTTCAAGCCCGCCCATCGGTAGTTTCAAGAGACACTACAGGGTCTCCTCCTGGCTCACGCTGGAGGAAGGTGCTTACCAAGAGAGTGGATGAATTGCTTCTTTGTGCAGGCTCCTGGGTTCCACCATGGCCCTGGCAGGATCTCTGGGGCTTTTCTCTGGTTCTCCTCCTGGATCACACTGGAGGAAGGCGATTACCAAGAGGACGGGCGAATTACTTCTTTGTGTAGGCTCCTGGGTTCCACCATCTGCAAATACTTTCAATGCAATTTTTATTCTCCTGGATATCTGCTTGAATCTGCCTTATGTATTCCATCTCTTTGCTACACTGAGCATTCATGGCTTCCATAATTTTCTTAAGTTCCTCTATTTTTTTTTGTCTGTAATCTGCTCTAGAGTTACTAAGCATGGTCTTCATTGTGGACACCATCTCTGCAGTTATCTGAGAAATTATTTCTGATTTGATTTTATCCAGAGCCTCAGTTAATTGCTTTGTTGTTGCCACTTCAAAAAGGCCGGGTGAGAGGCTTTTGAATGATCTCACCTCACTGACCCCGGGTTTGCCTTTGGTGAACTGAATGTCAGGAGTTGCACCTTGTTCATCTTCTCATTTTCTTCTCTTTTTTTTCAGTTTAATTCCTAGAGTGATGCTTGTAAATTGCCTATGGTGGGTTGCTTTATTGCTAGTATTTTAAACCCTTAGGTAATGACTACTTCTCCAAGGTATCTTCTGAGGTAACTGGTTTTTGGGTTTTGAGTCTGTTGGAAGATCCTACATCTTCAATTTGTTGAAGATGAGAAGTTGCTGCTTGTGTGGCCCTGTCCTTGGTTCTTTGGCACTGTGCCACAATATTTTCTGTGACCCTTATTCTCAGTCATGGAATACCAGGACCAACAGCTGTTTAGAACAATTATGTTACTTTTGGCTGAAATGGTACCATTAGTATCAAATATAGCCTAGAAAATGACAAACTGAGCTAACCATTAATTTGTCACTTTTAACCATATGAACTAGATTTGTGGTTATAAAACAAAATCTAGGCTCTCCTCCCTGGTGAGCAGCCATGGCTCGAGGGAGCGGTGGGTGAGCCAGGAAGAGAACCAGTCAGCATCTCCTGAGATCTGGCCATGTTGGAACTTAGGGTGCTGAGCAAGAAGGCAACCTGCTCGCCTTCCTGCTAAGTGGCCATGGCTCCAGTGAGTGGTGGGTGAGCCAGGAAGAGAACCAGTCAGCATCTCCCAAGATCCACCCATGTTGGAACTTAGGGCACTGAGCAAAAAAGCAACCTTCCCTCATTCCTGGTAAGCAACCGTGGCTGAAGCGAATGGCAGGCAAGCCAGGAAGAGAACCAGTCAGCATCTCTCAAGATCTGGCCATGTTGGAACTTAGGGTGCTAAGCAAAAAAGCAATCTGCCCTCCTTCCTGGTAAGCAGCCGTAAGCCTACTGGTACACAGGCTGAGAGTCAAACATCCCAACCCTCCTCTACCCTCATTAGCAACTGGGAGCCAGAGGTCTGAGCATCTCTTGGATGGATGACCGTATGCAACATAGCAAATATGGGGGATTTCCTTCTATCATCTCTTTGAAGGCAAGTATTGTTTTCACTGTTTTGCTTTGTTCTGATTGTTTTGCTCTATTCAATATTCTGTTTTGATAGGTTTCATAATGTTCTGTTTTTGGTTTGATTTTGCTATACTTGATTGAATGGACAGCTATTGTGAAGATAACGAGATATACTATGGCACCTATTACTGTTATCCTGGTAACCTGTTGTGATGTGCTGTACCAATTTCACTACATTGTCTCAATTGGCTTTGTTCTGTCTTGTTCTATTGTATTTTACTACCTGCAAAATAAAAAAAAATCTAAAACAAACCAGAAAATTATATGCAGTATACAAGTCCTTAATGTATCAATTTTGCCCTCAGGGGTTAAAATTTAAAATGGGTTAGGGAGAAAAGAGAGAAATGAAAGAAGAAGAGATTAGAAATAAGATTGGAGGACAAAGAGGGTCACACTAACTTTGGGAAACTGGGTACAGAAAACTAGAAGAAAAGAGAGAAAAAGAGAAAAAAATAACAATAGAACCACAAAAAGGCTAGAAACCACATTTATGCTTACATAAAAAGAAGATCAAACAATGAAGGAGAAAAAAACAAAACCAAACCACCATCACCACAACAAAGAACAAATGAGAGAGAGAAGAAACAAGAAGAAAAGAAAAAAAAGAGTCTACTCCTAGGTTTGTCTCTGTTGTTACTGGTAGATACCGTGTGGAGACAGAGTCTCAATCCATGCCAGCAGTAGCTTTTTTTGGTGAGGTAATGGATAATCTCAGTGAACTTGCACTTTCTCACCGAGACCAGACTCATTGAGCCTGCAGCCATCTGTGCACCTTCTGCTGGACTGAGCCCAGCTGGGAGCCACTAGATGGATCTGGCTGCCACTCTGAGTTCTGAGCTCAGTCAGCTCTCTTAGATGGCTGCTGGCCAATCACTCTCCTGTGGGGGATGACTGAGCCCTCAGCACTCACCACTAGCTAGTGCATTCCTCCACATCTGCTGTTTCCCTCCACTGCTTGTCTCTCTGTGGCCTCCAGAGTCAGCAGCAGTTACCATGTGTCTGCAGGTTTGAATTCCTCTGCTAGGACAGTGAGTCCCATCTCAGGGAGAAGGTGTCACCTGCTACCTCCTTCTTCTTCACTGAAGTTACTCTCTTCATTGTCTCCTTCCACGGGCTTCAATTCATGCTTCAGATTCTTTGTGGGTCCAGAGGACCCACTTCCTTCCTCCTTGTCTTCCCTACTTTGCTGTATCCCAGTGTCTGGATGGCAATTCTCAAAGAGGCCCTTTCTCTGATGTTTACCTGGTGCTCCCCACCCCCTGGAATTTCTATTTTTAATATTTTCAGGAATCTCTGTACTGATTTTCATAATGATTGTACTAGTTTACATTTCTATCACCAATATAGAAAGATTCCATTTTCCCTGCAGCTCACCAGCATTTATTATTATTTGATTTCTTAATGATGACTAATTTTTCTGCTGTAAGATGGAATCTTAGTGCTGTTTTAATTTGTATTTCTATAATGGTCAGTGATGTTGAGCTTTTTTTCATATATTTACTGGCCATTTGTACTTCTGCTGCCCATTTTTTGATTGTCTTTTATTTTGAAGGGATCTAATTTTTTAAAAGTTTTTTTTATATATTCTAGATGTTAACATTCTGTCTGAAGAATAGCTGGCAAAACTTTTCCCCCATTGTATAGAACCGCATACTCTCTTCATTGTGTTGGTTATTTCTTTTGCTGTGCAGAGCTTTTTAATTTTCTATGATCCCATTTGTTGATTCTTGGTACTACTTCTTGTGCCATTGAGGTTCTGTTCAGGAAATCTTTCCCTGTGTCCTCAAGAATTTTACCTATTTTATCTTCCAGTCAATTAAATATTTGTGCATTAAAATTTACATCTTTGATCCATTTCAATTTTAGTTTAGTACATGGTGAGATATATGAGTCTAAACTCAGTCTTCTATATATGGATAGCCAATTTTCCCAGCATCCTTTATTAAAGAGGACATCTTTTTCCATTGTGTGTTTTCAACTCCTTTCACACAAAGGTTTGCCCAGAGTTTTAAAATCAGGTAACTGTTGTCCCTAGTTCCAGGAGCAAAGTTACTGTGGTAAGATAGTGGGTGGTCCTAGGACTAGGCCAGAGGGTGTGAAGCCTGGACAAGCAAAGCTTCGTTGTCACTGTCTGGGGAAGGGTTCTCTTAACCAGCTTTGCAGAGGCATAGGAGACTGATGATGTGAGGGCCCTTGTAATGTAGAGGGTTGCCTAGCAACCCCATCTCTTCAGGCAACAGCTAGGCTTTTCCTAGCAACCATGGCCTTTGGGTCCCCACCTGGCCTCCTTGGGGACACTTCTGCAGAGTTCCTTGTACATCCCTTCAATCTGACTAGAAGCAGGACAAATTGGTGGCTCAGCTGCCATCCCAGCCACACTGGCTGGGAAGCTGGTCTCCTGGCCGACCCAGGGCTCTCCAAGTCTCCGTGTGCGGGGTCAACCCCAGGCCTGGGATGAGTATCCCAGCCCCCAGCTGAACTCCTTCATCATGGGCATCCTTGCTGACAAAGCCAGACAGACCCAAGTAGGTGGCTGCTTCTGCCTGAGGGTTCCCTCTCACCTTCCTTTGGGGCCAGCATGTGGAGGGGGCGAGCCTGCTGAAAGCAAAGTGAAGACCTTAACTTGGGGGAGGGGCACAGCCTGTTGAGGGGTTAGGGGAGGAAGGGAGCACTGATCACCCTGATGAGCTGGATGCTGCTACTAACCTTAAGCCTTGGAAGGCCCAGCTCAGCCAGACTTTGATCCTCTGCTGGGAGATCCCCGAGATGTGGGCACTGTCTGGAGGTTGATGGGCTGCTGCTTCTGGACTGGGTACTCTACTGGGGTGAGGAGAAATGGGTTTGGACACAGACTCCACCCCCAACTGCCTTTGGTGGTGTTAGCAGGACCACCATTGGGCTTGCTAGGTGTGTCAATAGCTGAGATTGTTTGTGTAAAATGTTCCCCGGTCCACTTGGGTGAATCCATAACTCTGTAGCTTGCCACCTCCTTTGGGACTAAGAATAATGACAAGAGTAATAATAATCCAGCTGCCAGTTGATTAGTACTTTTCCTGAGCCACACACTGTGCTGAGACAGACGGAATGGCAAGTTCTGTTATTAGTCCCATTTCCCAGACTGGAGCCCAGGGTTTAGAGATGGTGCGCTGCGTAGCCAGAGCTGCTGTGCCAGGAAGCTCAGAGGAGATGCTTCTGTTGTGTGTTGGGCCAGCTCCAGAGTGAATGCTCAGTGCTGCAGAGGAAAGCAGTTTTTGTGTTTAGAAATGAGGAATCTAGGAAAATACCGAGAACCATACCGACAGTCTGTTTTGACTTCCCATCCGATTCTCACGGCTCTGCTGGCTTCACTCGAATAACTCAGAGGGTACAACCCGGGCCAGACCTGCCCATCTGACAGATGAGCAGACCAGGGCTTCTGGAGGACTTGCCCAAGACCAGACAGTGATTTCCTAGCCTGCTTCAGGGAAGAACAGGCTCAGCAGCCTCTGGCTGGGATGCAGGCAGCGCATTTCTGGGCCTTCACACTGGCGGGCTGGGAGCTGAGCAGTGCCCTCAATCAATTTTGTGAAAGGCCCTCATTAACCCGTTTGTGCCAGGCATGTTAGGCACAGCGCCCAGGTAGTTTTGGGAGTCCATGAGAACGTGTCTGGTTTTGTTATTGTTGTTTGATTGTTTTGGGGTTCTGAGGATGGAACCTAGCTTCACACATCCTGGACAAGTGTTCTACCACTAAGCTCTACTCCCAGTCTGAGAATGTTTTCTTTTAAAACAGGACTGTAAAGGCCAGGCATGGTGGTGCAGTCTGTAGTCTCAGCACTCGGGATGCTGAGGCAGGAGGATTGCCTCACTTGAGGCTGACCTGGGCTACATAGTGTGTTCAAAGCCAGCCTGAACTGCTTAGCAAGACCCTGTCTAAAAAAAAAGGAAAGATCTTTTAGACAGAAAATGTTGGAAGATATAACATCAATATATTAGTCTTCATATGAACATAGTCATAAAAGTATTTGTTACAGATTTTTAGGGGAAGAGGAGCCCATGAAAGCTAACGTGCTGGGACCTGTGAGAGTCATAATTCGGCCTTGCCCTTGGGATTGGAATCTCTATAAAATGGGTTTCTTTTCCTGATTATTCAGGTCTTTCCCAGGGGAAATAAGAGAAATAAAGTGAGTTGGGCACTTGGATCACATGGACACTTGTCCTACGCGGCCATGTCGCGTGGGGCCATACAGATTGCCAGAGGGGCAGTAGAAGAGTGGTGAGCAATGGCCCAACTCAGAGACCCCTGTGTCTCTCCAGGCTTGGCCCATACAGGCTGTGCGACCCTGGGCCAGCCTTCGGGCTTCTCTGGGCCCTTGCGTTCTAGGCCACAGCCCTGACTCTCAGGGTTGTTTGGGCAAAGATTCAGAGGGACCATGCACAGTGCTTGGCACCATGCCTGGCACACAGCCCATGGGAGTTGTGTGGCAGTACGATCACGGGCTGAACTCTCAATTGGCTGGTTCCAGAGGACTCAGTCGCAGTCCATCCCTTCCTCCTTACCCACCTCGGGACAGCAGAGACTTGGCCCCTGAGCAGAGGATGGTGAATCCCAGCTTCTGGGTGGCAGACACCCCCAGAATCCTCCATGAGCCCTTCAGTGACATGAACCTGTTAGGAAGCAGGGACCAAGTCTAACTGCAAAATTCATGTGAGCCCCTGGTATTTTTATTTTTTTCAAGACAGGATCTCAGAGCAAGATATGTACCATTGTTGCCCCTGATTGATGTGTTTTGAAACTTTGTTGTAGTTTTTTTCTTCTTCTTCTTTCTTTTTATCCTTGAATAAAATGGATTTGAAAATAAATAAAATAAAATGGTACAATTTTTAAAAAGAGACAGAATCTCACTAGGTAATGGAGACTGGCCTCACTCTGTGGCAATCCTCCTGCCTCAGCTTCCTGTGTGCTGGGATATTACAGGCGTACATCATCATGCCTGGCCTAGGTCCCTGGGCTTTTTTCTTGTTGTTTGCTGTTTGCTTTGTTTTTCAATACAAAGGATTGAACCGAGGGTGTTTGCACTGAGCTACATCCTTAGCCCTTTTTATCTTTTTTACTTTGAAACAAAGTCTTGCTATGTTGCTAAGTTGCTCAGCCTGGGCTTAAACTTGCGATCCTCCTGTCTCAGCCTGTCAGAGTGTTGAGATTACAGGTAGGCAGACCTGTGCTCAGCAAAGCCCTTGATCTTGAGCCATCATTTTAATCCAGAAATCTCAGAGGGACATCTGTGGGACCAGTTTTGCCTGGAGACAAGTTCTTTGTGATATTTACATAGTAATATTCAAATTAATTTGAATTACATATCAGCATCTAAATACTGAGAAATTCCATCTTTGAAATGTATGATTTAGTTTCCTTTCAAAAATTAGTTCTGGCCAACCCAGGTCTCCCGTCCCAGTGGAGCAGGTTGCTGCCTTCAGATGGACACAAGTTCTCCCATTCAGCACAGTCCTCACTGTCCCCTGTGGCCACACCTTGGCCCTGTCACTCATGGATGTCTGCTACCTGAGCCAGGGATGGTTGACACTTTCAGCAGTTTCAGTGTGGCTCTGACCTCAGAGAGTAGAAAGAACCGGGTCTGAGGGTCAGGGATTGTGTGGTTTTAGCCAGGTCAGTTCCCCAATCTGGTCCTCACTATTCTATACTCCCTGCCCTGCCGGTAGCCCCAAGGTGGCCTAGAGACTCTTGGGGGAAGTCTGGGCATGTGTGCTCTGAACAGATGCAGTACCATGCAGGCCACCACTCTGCATGCCCTGCTTGGCACTTGTTCCCTTCCCAGAGGTCCTTCCCACCTGTCCCTTGTTTTAACATCATCAGCCTTGAGGCTCTACTCACAGGCCGCCTCCTCTGGGAAGTCCCTCTTCCCAGGACAGTCATGGTATGTCCTGCAGCCCCTGGTTGAATGCATTTCAGGGGGGCAATCGTGGTCAGGAAGCTGCCCTGGGAGTCTCACCGAGTGACGGCCTGGTACTGGGAGTCTCTGCCTCCCTGCTCCTGGCCCAGAGCGTGGCTATCAGCAAGAGTCAGAGCATATCGAGGCCCTCTAACCTCTGCTCTTTCCTACCAGCTCTCTGGATCTCAGTGTCCTACTGGATAGCTGTTTGGTGGTACAGGAGGGTGTGAACCAGAGCGACGTAGGGTCCCAGTGCCATAAGGCCTTGCTGCAGGTATGGAGAGCCACTGGCATCAGTGAGAGACTGGGCTTGTCCACTGCATTTAGTGGGGTAGGATTATCTGGTGAGATGCCATGGGACAGAGGGAGGAGGGTGGTTGTCCTACGCCTTACCAGGGGTCACATGGTGTCAGGAGGGGTCTTGGGGGACAGGTGGACCTGGGCTCAAGTTCTCAAGTGAGTGCCCTCTGCCTCTGTGGCCACCTGTGTAAAATGGGGCATTTGTGCACCCTGAAATGTGGGGCAGGCAGATGGGCGTGGTTGGGAGAGTGACCATCCTGGCTCCTGCATCTTCTGTTCCCTTACAGGACCAGCAGGAGGAGGAGGTGGCTGCCTGCTCAGCAGGTAGGTGGGGCTGGGACTACACATAACAGAATGTCCTGGGTGCCTTCAGTCCAGGGCATTTCTACCCTTCACTCCTTCCACCTCCTTCCTGCCTGCTCCCTACAACCAGCGCTGTCCTTGACTAAACCCATCCTTTGTGTCTTGGGGCCACATTATTACAGCCAGATGATGCTTCTCAAAAGTCACAGGGGAATGGCAGAAGCCCTAGGGCTGCCAGGGGAGCTGGGAAAGCCCTGCCCACACCAGTCCGTCCCACCACCTCCTCTCTAATGGGAATGCAGTGCCTGGGACTATGGCCCAGAGCCCAGCAAAGGTTTGGGAGGGATGGAACATATCTGGGGACAAGTGAGACTAGAGCCTGCAGACGCTGTATGATAGGCCCCCATCTCTCTGTGAGCTTGCCAAGTGCTCCAGGCTATACCCAGCACATGTGCTTTGCTGGGATTTATACCACACTCCCAACGCTGAGTAGTGCAGGAACCATGGGAGAGAGGCCCCTGACACCTAGCAATGGCCAGGCCATTGCTCCCCTGAGGCCTGCGATGCTGCATGGCTCACCCCCCTGAAGGTTCCTCCAACCATCGGTGCTTCAGCCACCCTGTGAGGCCGACCATTTTGTAGATGACAAAAGTGAGGCTCTCTGTGTACTGGGTTTGGCCAGAAGTTCTATTATTCACTCCCATCTCCTCTCCCTCTCCTTACTGTGTGACCCAGAGCCAGTTCTGTGACCTCTCTGAGTCATGGTTCCCAAATAGAGAAAACTGCAGCAACAGCAATCTGAGAAGCACTGAGGCGTAACCATCTGTCCTTCACACTCAGAAGCATGGGCCGAGGTCCAATAGCCTTGGCGCCCCTGGGAACTGGGTAGGAACACAGAGTCCCAGGCCCTACTTAGACCTGCAGAACCCTAGTGGACATTATAACAAGGCCTCCTGGGGATGCATCTGCACGTTAGCATCCGCCATGAACCCTGGTTCTCACACTCTACCGCACAATGGAATCATGAGGAGAGGTATTTTTAATTTAATGTTTTATTAATGGTACTAATTTTAGAATATTGGGTTTCACTGTGGCCTTTTCTTACATGAATGTGGTATGTTTTGATCACGTTCATCTTCCCATGGCTTTCCTGTTCATTTCCTTCCTCTTCCCCTTCTTCCCTTTCTCTTGTGCAATAACAAGCTCCCTTCTACTTTTGTGTCATCTTTGTTTGTTTGTTTTTCTAGCTCTCACGTATGACACTTGTCTTTCTGAGTCTGGTTTATATCACTTAGTACAATGGCCTCCAGTTCCACCCATTTTCCTGCAAATGACGTTAGTTCTTTATGGCTGAAGGATCGTACCTGGTGCGATTCATACACCACACTTTCCTTATCCCTTCATCTGCTGAAGGGCGATAGGCTGCTTCCGTATCTGGCTATTATGGATTGTGCCTAATAAACGTGGGTAAACTGATATCCCTGTAGCATGCTGACTTCACTCCCTTGGGTGTATACCAAGGAGCTGGACTATATGGTAGTTCTAGTTTTAGGTTTTGGAAGAACCTCCATACTGATTTCCACAGTGGTTGTACTGCTTTATGTTCTCGGGGAAAAGGCTTTAAAGTTCCTAGTCTGGCCTCACCTAGACCATTAGGTCAGATCGCTGGGGACAGGCCTGACCACCAGGAATGCTCACACCTCCTCAGGTCATCCCAAAATGCAGCCTAGCTGGGCACCAGGGCCCTAAGGAAAGTGATTGCTTCTGGGTAGAAGTGAAATTTAATTGGCCTTTAGAGTTTCTTTGGACAAGAAAATTCTCCTGGGCTAAGAACACTCGAGTCTGGGGTTCTGTGCCTCTGAGAGACTATGAGCACTGGGTTCTGTGAGTCTGTTTTTGAATCTAAGATGGGAAATGCCACTACGCTTGGTAAGCAGAGACAGCCTGAGAAGCTGGGGGAATCTGGTGCCATGCCTCAGAGCTGCTGGGTAGACCAACCATGTGCTTGGCGACTTTTGATGTTGAACTTTGGGACAACCATGATGCTTCAACCTTGCAAAGGGTTGCTGCCAACATAGGCTGGCACAGGCTACTCTGTATCGGTGCCACTTACGTTGTCTCCCACACTGTGATTGCAGTCCCTAGGATCATGCCCCTGCCTGTGTGCGACCTTCTGGCCCCAGCACCATGACTAACCTAAGTCGTGACATGGAACTGAATCGCCTGGTCCAGGACCAGCCGCCTGGCCAGGTGGCCCCCAGACTTGGCCCCCAAAACCTGGCAGAGCATCTCCCCAACATGCCCAGCTACCGCCCTCCAATCACCCGCATCCCTGTCCTCGTCTCCCGGAGAACAACCTTGTCCAACTCCAGCTTCGCCAAGGAGACCAGGAGCTCCATCCGTCGTCTAGGTAGTGTGACCCCACCACCCGGCACGCTGGCGCTGTGGCATGTGCTTCTGCATGGCTTTGTCTGTCTTCTTGCATGGGTGTGTGGTCATGGGTGGGACCACTGCTGTGATCATGGAAAGCCACTCTTTCTTTATCCTGCTTATGGTGGTCACTTGAGGGATTTTGGTCCCTTTGTCTCCATGCCTATAATTGCACAATTAGCAATTCGTTTCTTTGCGTTACATAATTGCTTTTGCGGTCCTCATTTTTGATACAGGAAGTCACTCATACTCTAATTTAAACAGGTCACTCAGGTGGATCCCCAAGCCATGAAGCTTGAACACAGAGCTGATGAGGGACGTGAGGACAGAAAAATGAGGGAAGTGGAAGAAGAATGTGGAGGAGGGTGCTGCAGATAGAATCTACTAACCCTGAGAGTTTGCTGGGAGCTGGGCTTTTGCAGGCAAGGGAGGAAGATGCTAGGACTGAAAACAGGGCCGTGCACATACTGGGCAAGCACTCTATACCAACCTACACTCCCCACTTCCTTTTTATTTTCTTATTTTGAGATACGATCTTGGTGAGTTACTCAGACTGGCCGTATACTTGGGATCTTCCTGGTTCAGCCTCCCAAGTAATTGGGATTACAGGGGTGGCCACCATGGCTGGCTGGGAGCTGGACTTTCTGAGGACTGTTGATACCTGCTCAGCAGATCTCATTTCAGGGAAGGAGCAGTGGCCAGGTGCAGGCAGCCAGGCCAGCAGGAGGCATGTTCTCAGGGGCAGCACAGAGGGAGAGCCTGTCTGGAGCCATTTAATGGTGACAGGATCCCTGTAGGGGCCTCTGGGATGGGGGACAAGGTTGCTAGGATGTCTCTGATGCCTCTAGACTCACCCAGGATCACTTCCTGCCTGAACTCTGGCCAGACCCCTCCCCATGTGTCTGTCACCTGTGGCTGACACTGCAATGAGTCCAGAGAGACATCAGGCGAGATCCTGCCTCTTCTCTCTTCTTGCTTCTTCTTGTGTTCAATGGCGTGGAGTGGGGGAGGTGGCAGTCACATCATCCTTGCAACAAGGGGTGATGCCTGGGCTCTGTCTTCCTGTGGCAAACCTTAAGTCTACTTCTTCAAGGGATCCCCCAACCTCCAGCCCCACAGACCACTCCCCCAGGTATAGTTACATTCTGGACCAACTCTACTTTTATTTTCTGTGCTTCTTTCATCAGATTCTCTTTTTCTACTTAAGTGTACTTAAACAGGGAAACTTCTTATTCCCATTCAAATGGAAAACCAGCATTGCTTGCTATAAATAGACAACATCTATAGAAATAACCACAGACACTGAGAACAAAATAGCAGTGAGAGGTGAGAGGTGGTGGCTATGGTGGCCTACGGGGCTCAAAGTGAATCCTGGACTCTCAGCCCCAAAGGCTTTACCTGTATCCAAGAGGCTTCAGGTAAGGCCATGGCAGCACCAACCTGGGACCTCCACTTTGTGTATCCGGGGTTGACAGAATTAAAACAGGAGTCACATTCTCACTCTGTTATCCTTTCCCTGGTCTGGACATTTGAAGGTGTCTTGAGTCTCCCCTGGTCCCTGGGTCCTCACACTGCGAAATGTTCCCAGTGACACTGAGACAGTGGGCTGACCCGGCAGTGGTACAGCACATGATGGTTGTAGGTGTCTAGATGGGGGAAGAGCAGGTAGAGCAAGAGTACTGCTCCCGTGGCAGCGAGGCCACCTGGCACCTTCTAAGCTGGATCCAAGTCCTGGCTTTGCAGCAAGTGCCCTAGCATCTCTGAGCCTCAGCTTCTCTCCCACATATGGGACAAAGATAACAGCTACCTTGTAGAATAGCTGGGAAAATCATAAGAGTTAATACAGGGTGGTATATTTCTAGAGTCTCAGCTACTAAGGAGTCTGAGACAGGAGGAGTTTGAGGCCAGCCTGGGGAACATAGTAAGACCCAGTCTCTAAAACAAATAAATAAAAACAAATGGTGACAGGCACATAAGAGGTGCTTGGCAGCAAATATTACTCTCGAAATAATCTTAATGTAAGATTATTATCTTCTTTTTCCTGTCTCTTTGAGGCAGCATCTCGCCATGCAGTTCAGGCTGGCCTTGAGCTCATTTTGTAGCCCAGCCTAGTCTCAAACTTGCAATGACCCTCCTGTGTCAGCCTCCTGAAATCTGGGATTAAAGTCATGTGCTACCACACCCAGCAAAGTAAGATTATTCTTTGTATTTCTAATACCATTAGTCTTAGTCTATACCTCAATATAACAAACCAATATCATTTCTATCTTGCCTTGCACTACACAGAACTGGTGGGAAATGGAACACAGTCAAGGATTTCCCCTCCTCTCCTGGGGGATGGAGGACGCAGGGTCTGACCAGGGCCAGGCAGGGCCTAGGGCACACCTGTCCCTCTGTAGCTCCCTGACACAGCTTGCTGCAGAAGTTCTGAGCGTGTCAGGGCTGCAGTGGCCTGGCGGCCCCTTTCCCTCATACTACGCACCACTCCAGGGCTGCAGGGCAGCAAGGCGAGGCTCCCTCCTATTTCCCAGAGCCTGGGAATCTCTTAGTGTGGCAAGATGTCTCTTTTAAGTTTTAAAAAAATGCCTCCATTGGTGTTCCCTAGAGAGCTCAGGTTTTGGTAAAACAAATGTCAGAAAGTCTTGAAGCTTCTTTTGGTTCCCTCCATCAAAGTATAAAATAAGTACAAACAACTCTACTAAGTGCAGTTTCGCCCAAAATGACTCCTTAAAAAACCATGATGGGGGGCAGGTGGCATGGCTCAGTGGCAGAGCGCTTGCATAGTGTGTGTGTGTGGCCCTCGGTTCCATCGCCAGCACTGGGGGGAAAATAAAGATCACAAATCCAGTTATTTCAAGACACGCTTTCTCCGCTGCCTTGCTGGTGTGCAGCACTGGGCCTGGGGGGTACCAGGCACGCCCCAAAGTGTGTAGGGAGACAGGGGACCAACCAAACACTTGAGCTGTCTCCACAGTTCCCAGCAGGAGAGAGCTGAGTAGGGCTGTGTCCAGGGCCCACAGGGAGGACTTGCCGCGGAGGCATGCACAGGACAGCTGGCACCAGGTCTCTAGAGGTGCAGAGATGGCTGGCTGCCCTGAGGGCAAACATGTTCCACTGAAGCCGCCTGCTGTACTCGGTGGAAGGGAAACGCCAGGCGTCTGCGCTTGAGACGTGGCCACCCCTGCAGGCCTGGAAGGCATTGCCACCCCTACCTTAGGGTGGGGAAACTGAGGCTCCAACAAGGGAAGCAGCTGACCCAGGATGTGCTAGACCAGGCCCCAGCCCCCAGAGTAGTCCCTTTTCCTCACCCTCACCCTGCCGGCTTTGGCCCCCCATGTCCTCTCTGAGTGTTGTCTTACACACACACACACACACACACACACACACACTGTGCATTCTGGCACCCAGTGCATGGAGCACCCCTGGGGGACCCTCTGTGGGTGAGGCTGCCAGAGGCCCCGCAGACCTGTGCCCTGCATGTGGTTTTCTCAAGGACACGGCCAGGCCCCAGGGGGGCTTGCTTTTCTCTCTCCCTGACTCTATCTCTCCTTCCTCTCCTCAAGTGCCTGCCACGGAAGAGCACCCCGAAGTGCAGGTGGAAGACACGGATGCCGACAGCTGTCCCCTCATCAAGGAGGAGAAGCCGCCTTCGCCCGGGCTGCCACTGCCTTCGCCTGCCAAAGCTGACACACTCGCTGTCCCAGGCTCGCCCGCGGGGGCCCACAGGTGACCCTTTGTGCCTCTCTTGGGCTTTTTTTCAGCACAGTGTCACTTGTCCATGAGGAGACTGAGGCCAGAGAGGGGAAGCAGCTGTTCTGTAGCTGTGACAGGATCGCCTTCTGTCCTAAGACTGAATAATAGTCTACTGTATGTGTATACTGTGCTTTCTGTATCTACTCCACCAATGGACATTTAGGCTGCCTCCACCTCTTTGCTATTGGAAATATGGGGTGAAAATATTTCTTTGGATCCTAATTTCTTTTTTCCATTTTTTTGAGACAGATTCTGAATATGTAGTTAAGGTTGGCCTTGAACTCCCTACATAGCCCAAACTGGTCTTGAAATCGCAGGAATCCTCCTACCTCAGCCTCCCAAGTACTGGAATTACAGGCATGTACCACCACACCTGGCCTAATTTCAATTAGTTTGACTCCTTCTCAGGGGATACCCTGAGAAGGATTGCGACTTCCTATGGTCGTTCTATTTTTGTTTTTTTGATGAATCTCTACCCTGTTTTACAGTGGCTGTCCCATTCCAGTCTCAGTAACTGCACGGAACTGCAATTTCTCCACACACCAACACTCAGTACTTTGTTGGTTGTTTTTTTAAGTTTTTTTAAGTGAGTCATCCTGAGAGCCCTGAGGCGATGTCTTGCTGTGGTCTCGGCCAGCATTTTCCTGGTGACTAGTAAGGTTGAGCACCTTCTCCTTTGGTGGTGCTGGGGATGGGCCGCAGGGCCGCAGCCGGCTCAGCAGGAGCTCTGCGGATCCCTGCTTGAATGTCTTCTTGGAAAAAGTCTCTGCAAATCCTTAGCTTAGTTTCAGTTCCATAAACTGGGTTTTGTTTTGGTATTCAGTTGGAGGAATCCCATATTTATTTTGAATAACAACCCCTTATCAAATAAACAGTTTGTAGATACAGTGTTTTCTTATATACTGTTGGGTGTTCTCTCTCCTCTGTTGCTTATTTCCCTTGCTGTGCCTTTGAATTTTGTATAGTTCCACTTGTCTATTTTTGTTTTTGTTACCTGTGCTTTTGGGGCCATCCTCTCATTTTATCAGTAGATAATCTAACAGAAACAATGAAGAACCTTGGAAGAATAATCATTAATAACCCAACCATACCACGTTTTTATTTTTCTGTATTCTCTTCCCTGCCTCATTGACAGGCCTATGATTTTGTGTGGTTTTAATGGAAGGAGTGATCCAATTTGGGTTCTCACCTCTTTCCATGAGCTTTCTCTTCCTTGCCAGCGGTCCCCTCACAGATGTCGCCTTCGTGATGTTCCTCCAGTTCCATGTGGCGGAGCGCATTCCCAACTCTTCTTGGGGTCTGTCCATAATGGCATGTGGCCATCTGGCTTTCTGCTGTCCGCCCATCGCTGCTCCAGAGTAGGATCCTTGGCCAAGACTACGCACATTTTTATGCCTCTTGAGATAAATTTGTAGCCGAGTGGTTAGAATTGTTTTTGGACAACTGGAACCGGGTAACTGGGTAACCAGGAGAAGTGCAGTAGAGCGCTTTATAAATGACTGCATTTCCACTAGGGGGGAGCTGTTGGTGCTCCTTCTGCATTGACTGGATGGAGAGATGGTTCTTTTTTCTTCATTTTGGTTCTCATCCATGAGCTCCTGGGTAACTGCTTAGCTGAGATCAGGAGCCTGCCAGTATGGAGACGGTCAGATGTGGAAAACTTTCAGATTTAAGTGGAAAAAAGAGACATCATCTCACTGAGCTTAGGAACAGAGCTGATAGCTCCACCATGGTCCATGCTTAGTTTGCTAAAGTATGCACAGCGCACGTGGGAAGATCCAGAAACAGCGCCGCCTCAGTAAAAGATGTACACTGCCACTCCCTGTACATGGGCAGGGAAGCTGTAAGGTTGGTGAAGTTCTCTGGGCAGAGAAGTTACACATGGGCTGAGCTGGGGGCCTTCTGAGGGGCAGAGAGGGGGCCGAGGTGATGTGGGCCTTCTGTGTGCACGCCGAACCTGTGCGGCTCTTCCTGTCCCTACACTCATCCACACACACAGTTACTGAGCACCTCTGGGTGAGCAGGTGCATGGAGAAGAAGCCAGATAGAGGCCTGTGCTTGCTCGTGGCCCTGCAGTAGACAGAGAGCAAGTAATCAAATACTAAACAAGTGCATAGTTGAACTTGATTGTGAGCATGGGGTGGAGCTTCTGCCTGAGCCTGGCCGCTGGCAGAGTTCTAAGGGCTGATGAGAGAGGCCAGTAGACAAACGAGCCTGGGCACAACTGAGAGGAACCCCAGGGCCGTGGAGAACACAGCTCTGACTGAGGGGCATCAGGCAAAGCCCTTCTCCCAGTTTAGGCTGGTTTGCAGGCCTGAGCCGGGGGTGTGGTGCAAACTCCAGCTCCCTACCTGCCTCAAGACAAGTCAAGGGCCCTCGTTAGGCCTCCCTCTTCCCCCTGTGAGGGAGAACAGGACCCACTCCCAGCTGTTGGAATTTGAGGGAGGGTTCACTAGCTGCTGCCCTGAGCTGTTCTGCATAGCCTGGGGGTGAGGGCTACGTCTTATTGCTGCAGTCTGGTTTCACCCAGGCCTGAAGGGAGCCCTGGGCTGGATTGGGACGATGGAGTTTGGGTGCCATTTTGAGCCCCATTCTTTCTGTGGGAGGTTGTCCTTTTTCTTTTATTTTCTACCCCATCTTCCCTACCAAGGATTGAACACAGGGCTTTACACCGAGTTACAGCTCCCAGTTTTAAACTTTTTGAGGCAGGATTTCCCTAAATTACTCAGTTGCTCAAGGTGGGCTCAAACTTGCCATCCTCCTGCCTCAGCCTCCCAGAAGCTAGCCTTTAATCAGAGTGTGAAGGAGGCGAATCTGTGAGTTCTACCATTGTAGGTAAGCTGGCAGAGGTAACAGGATAGTTGACAGCCTAGTGGAGTAAATGTGTGTATATTCCTTGCCCCTCGTCCTGTGTCCCACTAGAAACCCTGATGGGGGTTCCTGATTGGGTGGTTGAGGCTGGCAAGGAGTCCAGGCCTAGAAGCCTGACATGACTCATGCTTGAGTGCCAAGTGAGTGTGACAACTGCACAGGGAGAGCCTAGGCCCTGCTCCCAGCATCCTCCCACCAGCCTGTGACTGGTCCTCTGCCTCAGGTTGGAACCTTTGATGACTCAGGAAACTGTGCAGGTCTCAGCAGCTCCAGGCTCTGCTCCGAGGAGTCTTCTCAGAGAAGGGGCAGAGGGAGGCTTCTCTGACTCTCCACAGGGAGAAGTGGGTTGTGGGGACCAGGTCGGGGTTCCCAGTTTTGATGGGGGTTGCAGGAAAACAGCCAATCCTCATCCACCCTGGCTGAGGGTCCCATGTTGGTCCATTTCTGGTCAAACCCCACTGACGTGAGTGCCTTGGTGGGAGGTAATCATGGCTTTCCCCAGAAGACCAGGTGCAAGGGCCTGTTTTCCAGAACTCGTCCACACCATTTGTCTCCCACAGAGCCATGGCTGAAGACCCCGGACAGGCCATCCTGTGTTCCCCTGGCTGGTGATGGTGCATTATTTAGTGCATTGCACTGGGCTCTGCAGTGGGTCAGGCTCTGTAACCACTGTCCAATGCTGACACTCCCAGCTTGCCTTTCATTTTCAAGTCCCCAAAGCTGGCCCTCCTTGTGGGTCCAGCTGTGCATGTTTGTCATGGTCCACCCCTGTCTGGCACACTCTGGTTCAAGTCCTAAACTCATCCTCCTGTTACCAACTGTTCTGACGCGTATCTCTCTCAGCTATCTCAAGTGCTAACATTCATGCCCACATCCTCAGACTTTTAGTTTCATGAGTTAACACTTGGCATTTTGTGTTCCACATGTTGTACAAGTCATTAAGAAGTGACCGTTCTTGCCAGCACTGTGGCACACATCTGTAATCCCAGACACTCAGGAGGCCAAGATGTTTTTAGATCAGGGTTAATCAACATAATAGAACCTTGTCTCAAAATAAAATGTTAAAAGGCCGGGATTGTAGTTTAGTGGTAGAGTACTTGCCTAGCATACACTAAACAGAAAAGAGGAAAAAATAAAAGGCAACCTGAGATATGTATGTCTTACCAGCTACTTGGGAAGCTGAGGTAGGAAAATCATGAGTTGGAGGCCAGCCTGGGCAACTTAGCAAGAACCTATCTCAAAACTCAAAACAACAACAACAAAGACATGACCATTCTTCCCCACCAGCACTCAGTCTATTAACTAATGAGACGCTGTTCCCAGTGACAGATGTTGGCCTGGACTGTGCGCCCTGTGTTTCTACATCAGCTAATGCTATTCCTTCTTAGACAGGACTCTTTCTCTAACCTGGAGCTGGACTTTTTTTTCCCTTTGGTGGTATTAACAAATTTCTTTCTTTTTCCTTCCAGGTTTCTTTCTTTTTTCTTCCTGCTTTCTGTTTTTCTTCCAGGTTTTTAGGTTCTTGGTAAAGCAATTTATTCTTACTGTTGAGGCAGAGGGTGGGAAAATCCAGAGAGTGAACTCCTAAGTTGCCAGTGTTAAGTAGTGTCCAGGGGACCCCCTTCCACCAAGTCAGAGTGCCCAGGCCCCAGCCTGTAGCCCTGAGGCCAAGAGCAGGCTGGGCAAGAAGCTTCTTGTTCCTGAGATCCAAGTAGGCTCTAGACTGGCGCAGATGCAAAGGCCTTCAAATGCAGAAGGTCTAGGGCAGACTCCGACCTCACGCAGCCCTCAGATAAGATAGATTCTATTTTTCAGGCAGGGAGTCAGGGGCCCAGTGGGAGATGAGACTCCCCCAAGGTTACACCATCAGCTGGACTCCAGACTTCATGGCCTCCTCTGGTGCCCAAAAGGAAGGTGTGATAGAAAATTGAGATGGAGACTTCAGACTGGAAGTGAGGGGGGAGGAGGGAGGATGTTTAAGCCAAACCTGACGTCTAAGTCCTTCATTTAGTTGAAGAGATTTAACCCCATTTTACAGAAGGGGAAACAGAGGTGGCTCAGAGAGTTTAAGTTATTTGCCAAGCTCATGCACTGGCAAGAGGCAGAACAGGGATGAAAATCTGTGTTTGCTAAATACCAAGTCACTGCTGTTTCCTTTATGCTGTTCCAATGAGCAGATGTGGAGACTGAGGTCCCAAGAGTAGCTGTGTCCCTCTCTGCTCCTTTGCACCTCTTTCCAGGCAAAGGAAGATCCTTTGGCAGCTCCATTCCCTCCCCTCAGTCCTCTACCCAGTAACTGGTGACCTTCGGGGGTCAAGGTTGTTCACGTCCCCTTTGTATCCCTCGATCCTTACAGGAAGAAGCTGCCCTCACAGGATGATGAGTCTGAAGAGCTCAAGGCGCTGTCACCAGCTGAGTCCCCAGTGGTCACCTTCTCTGATCCTGCCACCCCACAGGAGGCTGAGTAAGGGGGGTTGCCCCTGGGGCCTCATATTTGGAAGGCTAGATGGGGATGGATGGATGTGGGGACATGGTGGCAGCATGGATGTTTTCAGAACTCCACATGGGCCAGCTTTGCCAGGGCTGGGTCACCTGCCCGGGCTACTCTTGGGTGACCCAGGAGTCCTGTGAATCTGAAGAATGGGCTTGGGCCATTGTCCAGCTATGTGCGTGGCCAGCAGTACTCAGAATGGGAGACTCTTGAGGCAGAGGTCCTTCTGCCAGTGATCCTGGCACTTGACAGTGACCCTGCAAAGGTCAGTGGGGCAAGGAAGGACGGAGGATCTCCAAGGGGTACCACCAGAGGAGCTTCTTAAAATGCAGGCTTTCAGGCTCCACCCTGCTGTCATGGACCGGATCCTCATGTGGTGGCCCTGGGGAATCCACATCTCCGAAGCTCCCCAGGTGACTCTGATGCAGCTGGTGTGTAAAACAGTGTTTAGAGACCACTGTGAGAGCACTGGGACCTGGTCTCTGACTGGTCCCAGTGGGCCAAGGAGAGATGTTTCCCCACAAGATGTTGTATGATAGGTCGGTGTCGAGTCTCCCGGCCCTTGCTATCAGCCTAGAAATTCAGAAAATACAAGAAGTGGGAAGTCTCAAACCTTACCGGTAGTCCAGTCGTCTCTTTTGCACAGTGGACTCATATTTTATGCTGTAGGGTAGGAATGGGGTTACAATTTAGTGTCAGAAAATATGGCAGATATCAGGTATAATAATAAAAATTACCCTTGAAATAGCATAAGGAGGTCAACATGGAGACCCATGTAATAGCTAGATAGCCAAAGCTGCTGTGACAGATAGGCCCCAGAGGTTCAGCAGCTGAAGGAAAAGATATCTCCTATGTCATAATTATGGCACTGGTTGCACATTTCACGTTGAAGGCTGTGCTCCATGCAACCATTTAGGCGCCCAGGTGATGGTGACTCTGCCACCTTCTCCATGTGCCTTCCTAGTCCCACCAACCACCACGAGAAAGGAAGAGCTCCGGGCCTCTCTTCAGCAAGGAGGCCCATATCTACTCAATTCCAATGGTGAGAGCTCACACGACCACACCTGGGAATGTGTCCTTGGCTGGGTGGCTACATCCCAGCCACTGCTCACAAAGGGAGAGAATAGATATGGGGGCGCAGCTCACGTCTCCACAAACCTGGGTACCCCCTGTCATTCAGAACTCCATGAGAGGAGGGATGGATTGGAGTCTCTGCTCTGAGTGGTCACAGTGCAGCCACTCAGAGAACTTGCTCCACACCCATTGCTGCTCACACACGGCACATGCCCTGCGGTGGTAAAAAGTCGGCAGGTCGTTCATTCTCTCTCTGTCTCCGTCTCTGTCTCTTTTGCTGGCAGTGTGGAAGCTTTAACTCCTGTAAGGCAAAGAGATCTATCATGTGTCTACACTGCTTTTACCATCAGCAGTTCAAAAATGCAGCCCTGTTCCCCTCTCTGTTTTTCCCAGAAATAAATTTCATGTGACTTTCACACTGGGACTAACAGCCTTATTTTGCTGAACTCTGAACTGAGTTCCATGAGTTTCCCTCCTAAACTGCAAATGGAATAAACAGCTTTCAGAACTGCCCACATGAATCAGAGGCGACACGGTAATTGTCTAAATGCTGGGCCAGAGCACTGGTGTTATTGTCACTGAATTTCCTCCCAGTGTGTAGTAAAGCGCGTCTGACGTTTCTGGTGTCAGAAGGAAGCGGGGCAGGATTCGGCTCCTGCTGGCTCTGCTAGAAGGTGAGATGCAGAGGCTGCCCCGCTCTGCCTGGGTGCTGGGTCCCCTCCTGCTCAGTTGTTCCCTCGGGGGTGTTCCTGTAGTGACCAGCACCGCCCAGTCTCCACGGCCAGCCAGAACAGTGCCATCATCAATGACCGGCTCCAGGAGCTGGTGAAACTCTTCAAGGAGCGGACGGAGAAGGTGAAGGAGAAACTCATCGACCCTGACGTCACTTCTGATGAGGACAGTCCCAAGCCCTGTGAGTCTGGAGCTGGAGGTGGCCCACCTGGCCAGAAGGGGCGTGGAGCCCCAAAGCCCCTTCCCAGCTAACAGTGAGGGCAAGAGTGCCCCAGGGAAATGACTGGGTTCCCATCAGAGGAGACGAGGGGGGTCCAAACGTAGACACATAAGTGGGTGCCAGGCTAGCAAGAGCCTGGCTGGTTTCCTCACATGGAGCAGGTGTAGAGTGAACATGAACACCCTTAATTCTGGCACCAGGGCCTGCAGCTGGGCTCTCAGCCCTCAGTCAGATGGTCACCAGTGTCATCCTGCAGCCCCTGTGAAGAAAGCCCCTGAGCCAGCCCCCACCGCGAAGCCAGCTGACGTGGAGCAGGAGGAGGAGCACTACTGCGACATGCTCTGCTGCAAGTTCAAGCGCCGGCCTTGGAAGAAGTACCAGTTCCCCCAGAGCATCGACCCCCTGACCAGTGAGTCCTGGGGCACCGTGTTCTGTGCAAGGTGCAGGGCTGGACAGTGGGTGGTAGGTAGGAGGGGGCCAGAGGTGCAAGGGGTGGCTGGGAAGTCTCTTATACTTAAAGGATTCCACACGTCCTCATCTCTTCAAACAAATCAACGATAACAGCAAGAGCAGGAACATATGCTCACACACCATGATGAGGGAGCTAAGGCACAGGGAAATTACCCAGCCTAAGGACAGCAGGTAGTGTTGACCCAGAACTCCTGAGCCTTGGTCAGACTTTTTCTACTAGGGCCACAATGGTTCCTTCCCAGAGCCCCTGCTCTTAGCAGAGAATTCTGCATGTGCATATGTGCGTGTGTGCATGTGTGCATGTGTGTCTGTGTGTGTGGTTCTTCCAGTGTCTAATGTGAATCCCTCTTGCTTGCCTTTAAGTCTGCTTACTCCACAGTCCTCAGGAGTTGTAGCACTTTGTATGTGCACAGTGCTTCATTGTTTACCAAGACACATTTTCCTATGAAAAACACAGTAGATGCCAGAGAGGGACTTTCTCAAGGTTACCCAGAAAGTCCTCTAGGGGGCAGGACCCCAACCCTGGTGTCCACTGAGTTTCTAAAGAGAGCTACTGTGTTTATTCATCCATCCTTCCTTCCAACTATCTATCTGCCCTTCATGCATTATTTACTATTCTGTATTTACTAAGGCAGGAAATGCATTGCTAGAAATTTTTCAGAAAGAATGAAAGCAAACCCAGTGTGTTGGCACCCACCTGTAATCTCAGCTACTCCAGAGCCTGAGGCAGGAGGATGGGAAGTTCTAGGGCAGCCTGGGCAAGGTAGTGAGACCCTATCTCAAAATTTCAAAAAGGGCTGGTGATGTAGCTGATGAAAGAAGGAAGTGAAGAGGAAGGAAGGGAAGAAGAAAGGAAGGAAAATGGAAGAAGGATGGAAGGGTGGAAGCAAGGAAGGAAAGAAGGAGATGTAACAAATGATATGAGGCAGAGACCACCGGACAGGCTTTTGTGAGAGCAACGCGGCGTAAGATTTAATATACCTGAGTGCAGGCTGATGGAGGGTGAGAAGATCATCCATGAGAACAAGGAGAAGTGGAGGCTCTTCCATAGGATTTGAACAAGGTGGCCATGTGGTGAGGGACATTATATGAGGAGGTCTGAGCAAACGTCAGTGGTCTAAGTCCTCAGAGTGTCCGTGCAAATGCATGGATGTCATCAGGTGTCCTGGCGCTGTGAAGATTCTGCACTCTGCCTCACCTCTTCACTATGACATCCTGTGTTTGCCAAGGGCAGCAGCACTTGTGGTGAGCTGCAGTTTTTTTCTGAGAACAATATGACTGCTGGGAACAATATGGATGCTGGGAAAGTCATGCCCAGGTCCAGCCTGACAGGAAGGGTGGAAAGAAGGGAGGGAGGGAGGGAGGGAGGGAAGAAGGAGGGAAGGAAGGAAGGAAGGAAGGCAGGCAGGCAGGCAGGCAGGCAAGCAAAAATGTTTGCTACTTAATTATCCATTAACAAGTCCATCCTCAGCTGAGTGTCCAGCTGTGGTACACATCTGTAATCCTAGCACTTTGAGGCTGGAGGATTACTGTGAATTTAAGGCTGATCTGGACTACACAGTGAGTTCAAGGCCAGGCTGAACTACATAAAGAGATCCTGTCTCAAAAACGAAAAAGCATAATGATGATGATGAGGAGGAGGAGGAGGAAGAGGAGGAGGAGGAGGATGCCACCATATCCCCTCCTCAGAGTACTCTGGTTTATAAGGGTCTATGAGTGATTTATTAATTTATTTATTTAGTACAGGGGATCGAACTCACATCCTTGCGCTTGTTAGGCAGGTGCTGTGCCACTGGGCTATGTCCTTGGCCCTAGTAATTTATTTTTAAAGCAAAGAAAGTTTCACACACACACACACACACACACACACACACACAGAGTTATGAAAGCACTACATGCAGTGACAGTGCAGACACACAGAGTCGAAGTCCCAGCTGGTTGCTGGGCCCGCCTAGCCCCTCCCCACCCTGGCTCCAGCTGGTCCCCGGTCCCTCCTGCAGACCTGATGTACATCCTGTGGCTGTTCTTCGTGGTGCTGGCCTGGAACTGGAACTGCTGGCTGATTCCTGTGCGCTGGGCCTTTCCCTACCAGACGCCCGACAACACCCACCTGTGGCTGCTGATGGATTACCTGTGCGACCTCATCTACCTCCTGGACATCACTGTCTTCCAGATGCGCCTGCAGTTCGTCAGAGGCGGGGACATCATTGTGAGTCACGGGCAGGCAGAAAGGGGGACCACAGCAGACCTCACAGCCAGAGCTTCAGGGGGCCGATGGCTGACGCTATGACAAATGACAAAATAAATGGCCAAGGAAATGTCAGGGGCAGTTGCCGGTGCATGTTTAGTAGCCTGGTTGCTTCTTTCACCTCGTTTGATACATTCAGATTACACCTGTCTGATAGTTCATATAGTTTCTGAGCTCGGATGAGTGAAGGATGCAAAGTGGTCCAGCGTGTGGGCTTCAGGGCAGGTGCACCTGGCCAGACCGCCTCTCTGAGCCTCAGTTTCTCATCTGTAAAACAGGTTTGGTATGAGTTCCTAGCAAGTAGCAATGGTGTGAGGATCGGTTTTGATGATGAATATTGCATGCTTGGCTCCAGTGACTGCTGGAAATCAGTGTATCCCGGGGCTCCTGAAAAGGGCACGACGATCTCGGCTACTTGGGCTATTTTGAGACCCCCATACTCTGGGTGAGCCCCCACTTACCAGGGAAGAAACCAAGGCCCTGACTGTGACTTATCCCATCTCCCTGTACAAGCCACTCTCTGAAATTCCACACCGAGGGCTGGGGATGGAGCTCAAAGGTGAAGCCGTCACCCAGCATGCGTGAGTCCTGGTTTGATCCCCAGCGTGGCAAAGAAAAACACATTCCACACTGGCACCACAGGCTCTGCTGTGTGCAGACAAGTTGAGCTTTTGCCTCTAAAAACTGTGTTTTGAGGAGCTAGGGGTGGGGGTACATTACCAGGGGTTTCAGTCTAACCCCACATGGAGGGAAAAGAAAGACAGAAAAAGTTCTGCAGTTGAGGAGCTCTGGGAAGAGCCAGAGTTCTCTGGGGAACAAAGGGCTTCATCTCCAAAAGCTCATGGCTTTTATTGGTGTCCGTCAGGGAGGTGGGTGGGGGTCCTGGCAGAGTGCATAGGGAAAAGAAAGTTTGTAGCCATACCAGGCGCAGAGGTCTCCAATTAGCAATGCACAGATAATTTTGATGTATGCAAGGCTGGCACTTTTACTGCCAGGAACATTTGCTTCAGTATAACCAGCTCTACACAGCTCAGTAAATAGGGTAAAGGAGACAGGGACAGGTTGTGGCAAGGGCTTTGTTTTCCAGGAGGGAGCAGTGTGGTGGTCTCCCACAGAACAGCCCTGTAATACTAACATTCAGGAGGCTGAGGCAGGAAGATGTAGCGTGTTGTCTCAAACACAAAACAAAACATGAATGACTTAGAGGAAAGAGAATTCCCTGGCCAGCCTCTTCCCTAGTCTGATCAGAGCAGTTGCCAGCTCCTCGATGAGTTAAGTTGCAAGTGGTTCTGGGAAGATTTACACACTAGAGAATGAGCCTCAGGCCCTTGACTGGCATCCTAGAAACAAGGATCTAGCTAGTGACCCTGGACAGCCTCAGCCACCTGAGGGACTGTCACTGAAGCTAGTGGGTCCCCTCTGGCTCCACTGCTGCAGGCTGCTCGGAGGCGAAAGGGCAGAGATTCTGCAGGAATTCTGTGGCGTGGTGGCTTCCTATAGTCAGGAGTCCAGCTCTAACACCACCTCACTGTCATTATTCCATTTGCTTCCAGACGGACAAGAAGGAGATGCGGAATTACTACCTGAAGTCTCGCCGATTTAAGGTGTGCGTCAGGATGGAAGGTGTGGTTGCTGCAGAGTCCCTGGGGCTGAGTGCTTGGGGGCCCATGTGGCATGGAAGCTGCCACCTGGAGGGGTGCTGGGCATGGCTCCTGGGGATGTCTCCCGTGGGCTGAGGCTCCCCAGAGGCTGGCACAGGCGGGGTGGTCCTCAAAGGCCACCTTTCTAGGCCTGCGCCCTTCCATTTCCTTGGGCTGGGGGGGCCCACAGTGGTCATTGTCATGGCAATGGAGCTGGCATTGGAGTGGACAGGGAAGTCCTGGAACCACATGGGCTTCCTACTGGGGGCCTCCTGGCCTCTGGTGTGAAGCCCTCATGGACGTTCTGATTTCCACTGTCTGTGGAGGGTGGGACCCCAGCTCTCACTTACCCCTCGCTCACACCCAGGGGTATGTTTTCGACATACAGTGGGGTCCCCTTGGGGTTTCAGATGGATTTGATCTGCCTCCTGCCCTTGGATTTCCTCTACTTGAAATTTGGTGTGAACCCCCTCTTCCGCCTGCCCCGCTGTTTAAAGGTAAGACCAGCGGGGCAGCCCCTCCCTGCCACTTTCTGTCCTCCTGGAGCAGCTGGGGAAGGGGAGGTGTCCTCAGGGGTGGTCCAGGGCAGCTGCTCGCACTCCCAGCCCATCTTCGTGGAAAGCGATCCCAGTGGCTCCCACTTCTGTGGCACCATCCGTTAGGTGCAGGTCAAGTGCTGGCTCCTCCACTCCGCAGTGTAAAGTCCTCACCACACCCTGCAAATGAGGAGCCCGGGGCACAGACAGGAGGAGCCCGAGTTACACGGATAGGAAGGAGTGGAGGCTGGAGCTGCACACAGGCAGCCTGCGTGCTCCACTTGAGTGTCTCAGTAATTACAGAGCTGCTTGAGGGGCTTCTGCTGTATGGTGGTCTCCACTGAAAAGATGGGCAGATTGGCACTTGAAGAGGTTGGATGACTTAGCCAAGGTCGAGGGAGTGAGCAAGTACTAGGGATGATCTGAGCACAGCCCCCACCACTTGATCACTGATCGGTGCCATTCTAGCGTTTAATCTGCCTTTGTGGGGCAGAGCTCAGCCGGGTAGAGTGTGGACCAGAGCCTTGGCAGCTGTCCTGTCACGAGCTCAGGGTGCACAGCCACTCAGAGCCCTTGGGATCCCCCAAATGGATTTTGCTGGCCAAGCAAGTACAGTCATCTTTCTCGTACATGATACCTGGTGCTTCTGTATTGTTTTGGTTTGGTTTGGGGGACTTTGGGGGGGTTGTTTTGTTTTGTTGGTTTTTTTAAAAAGGGTCTCCTCACTATGCAGCTCAGGCTGGCCTTGAACTCACTGTGTAGCCCAGGCTGGCCTCTAACTCATGGCGATCCTCCTGCCTCAGCCTCCTGAGTGCTGGAATTACAGGCATGTACCACCACGCCTGGCTGATGTTCGGTGCTTTTGTCCAAAATCAGTAAATGGGGGAATTTATAAAAAGACATAAATGCAATACGAAAAATATGCCAGAGAGTGCTGGGGAAAGCAAACACACTGCACTGGAACTGAGCACAGAATCTGCCAAGGGGACGTGGCACCATTCTCCTCGGATGCACTCAGCCTCTGGGGGCTGCAGAAGCTGCCTCAGAGCCAAGCCTGAGTGAGAAAGGCCGGGCCCTCAGGCCAAGATGGATCCCAGATGTGGAAGCGAGATGCTTCATGTGGTGGGCGTGGTGTGTGTGCGCGCGCGCAACTCAGGGGTTTAACATCTGGCACAGCTTGGAGGAGGCGACCCTTTGAGCCTCAGATGAGGGCACCAAGCCCGTGGTTTTCCTGCCTCCAGGGCAATCTCTGGATGGGTGTTAGAAAGAACACTTGGATGTTGGCTGGCCTATCCCTTAGGACAGTGGTGACGAATCTATGGCACCTGTGGCATCTAGGTGTGCTGCGGTGGGCTGTTTGTATCACTGAGAGCTCTAAAAGGTTCTCCATCACTCCCTTAGGAAGTCTTCATTGATATTATTTTCAACTATCAAGAACTCAGTGTAGATAAAGAGCTAGAGGGGTGCAAACAGCAAACAGCTGGCAGCTTTGATTCTGATCTGGGTTCAAAGTTGACTCATTTCCCAGGGGGCTCCGGACAAGTTACTAGACTTCCTTGAGTGCCAAGGCTAATGAAAGCGCCTGGGCTGTAGCTCACTGGTGTGATGCTTATCTAGCACGCAAGATCCCCAGCCCTGAAAAGAAAGATAACACATACTTCACGGGGAAATAGGGAATAAGATAGGTAAAGAGGTGCCAATCATATAATAAGACCTGAGTAAAGAAGAGCAGTTATCATTATCCTTTTGTTACTTTACATAGCCTTTGAAGGACATAGTGAGGGTTGTAAACTGCTTTATTACAAAATTATTTTCTTTATAAAGTAAACATTCAAAATAGGGCCCCTAACTTGGGATGCATGAACATCCAAAAGTTTCACGAAGATTTCAGAAGGTCTGGGAGTTTCCAGAAATAATAAGTGAACAGTGAGCACAGGATTATATGTGATTTCCCAGCAAAGATGGGCCATTGCTATCATCAGACCCTAAATAGGGTTCCCAGCTCCCAGCTGCCCAGGGGAAGTACCCTTTGGCCTGAATGCACACTCATTGTCCACATGACTCCCCTTCAGGGAAGAGGGGCCTCAGCACCCAGGGGTCGGGCAGGGAGATGAGGGCAGGGTGACGCCCGCAGCAGCAGCTGTTCCTGATGCCTTTCGCTTCCTCCCAGTACATGGCCTTCTTCGAGTTTAACAGCCGCTTGGAAGCCATCCTCAGCAAAGCCTACATCTACAGGTGAGACACCCGTGCACACATATGTACATGTGTGTGCACAAGTGCACACATTTCACATGTGTGCACCACATGCATGCACTCACACACACGTGTGAGAGCATGCACACACAGGACAAGGCATTCTCTGCCCATTTCTGCCCCTTTCACCTCCCCTGTCCTCCAGGCCCCATTGCCTGTGGAAGCCGGAAGCTGAGCTTCTTCCTGGCCCAATCTCTTCTCTGAAGGAAAGTTTGTTCTTTAGAGAATCGAGATTGTTCCATTTCCTCTAATTGTTACAGGTTGACAGAAGTGGCTCACTAGTATTTTGGAGTCAGTGCAAGGAACTGAAGCCCCCAACATAGCTCCAGGGGAAGGGAGTGTTTGTAACCCGAGGTGGGGCACCAGGCCAACTAGGCCTCGCTTGGGGAGCAGGACTCCCAGCACCTCTCTGCACCTCTCCCATGATGTGCATGGCCTCATCGTCACTTCTCTGCATACCCTGTCCCCTGCCTGCTTTTCCCATGGCCACATCTGTCCTCTGACACTGCTGCCACCGCAGAACTCATGTGAGCAGCTAGTGCAGCCACTGGGGGCCATTCCTGCCCCAAGTCTTGGCAAGCTCCTGACAAGTGCCACCATCTCCAACTAACACAGCCTTAAAAAGCATCGCACAGGGTCAGGCCAGCTGCTGCTGCTTCGGACTGGCTGAGTGTCCACCCCTCTGAGTGACTGGGCAGGACCATGTGGCCCACTGAGGGAACCTCTGGGTGGGCTTCTGGGGAGATGAGAACTGGCTGCTTCTCCCTACAGTCCTGCCTCTGGGGATGTCACCTCCACCCTCTTAGGGCTGTGTCCATGCCCCTCGTCCTGTGCAGGGTCATCAGGACCACAGCCTACCTGCTGTACAGCTTGCACCTGAACTCGTGTCTTTATTACTGGGCCTCGGCCTTTCAGGGCATCGGCTCCACTCACTGGGTTTACGATGGCGAAGGAAACAGGTGAGCTCCCCTTCCTCCTGCGGCCACACCTGGGTGATGGTCTTGTTTTCTGTAATTCATAGCACAAAGACTCCTGGAAAGGAGTCCATTGCTAGCACGTTGCTAAGGCCACCTTGCTCCTAAGGAATCACTGACATGACAAGGTCCAAGGGCCCAGTCTCCATGTCTTCCTGAGCATCTGCTGTGTGCCAGGCAGAGGCAGAGACACAAATGAGGTCTACTAGAAAGGTCCTTTCTGCAAGGCCAGGTGTGTTAGCACACGTCTCTAATCTGAGCACTCTGGAGGCTGAGGCAGGAGGGGGGCTATGAGTTTGAGACTAGCCTATACTACATAGTGAGTTCAAGGCTAGCCTGAACTACATAGTGAGACCGGGTCTAAAAAAAAAAAAAAAAAGAAAGTCCTCTCAGCATCCCAAAGTCCTGTAGGCTGATAAATACACAGAGTGGGCGCATGTACTCTCCAACTCATGGGCAAGGTCAGTGGGAACAAGGCCCAGGCATGTGCTTCTGCACTGCTGCCCTGGCAGGGCCAGCCATGGAGGAACTGGCAAACTGGGGGACCTATTTGCCAATCCCACATATGAGACATGCTACAATGATGATAACGGTAGCGGTAAGCCTTGCAGAATACTTATTACTATTCATAGGTAGCAGCCCTGATCAAAGCACTTAACATAGTAACTTACAGCAGTTGCATGATAGGCACTCTGACTCTTCCCATATGACAGAGGAAGCGACAAGTCAAGGTCACACAGTTTGTAGTTACAGAGCTGGGACCCGAGTAGTATGGTCACAGAGCCTTGACTACTGGACTGTGTACCCAAGGGAAAAGAAAAGTGCCTGGTACCTGGGGGCAGGTACCAGGGGGAATGGGAATGGATGTGTCAAAGTTCACCAAAAGTTAAGGTAGTTAGGTTTGGCTTTGGCTTTGAGAGATGCAAAGAAGAGACAGAGAACTCAGAGAGAGGGAATTGCATGAAAAAAGATGAGAAGGTTTTGCTGGGCAGGATGGTGAGTGTCTGTAATCTCAGCTACTCAGGATGCTAAATAGGAAGAGCAGATATTTGAGGCCAGCCTGGGCAACTCAGAAGATCCTTGTCTCGAAATAAAAAGTGCTGGGTATGTCGTTCAGTGGTAGAGCTCTTGCCTAGCATGAGGCCCTGGGTTCTACTCATAGCCCTGTTTAAAAGTGGAATGGAGGAACTGTGAGATAGCAGAGTTAAGGATTGGGAGCCCAGTATGGCTGAAGAGCTCGGGGTCTGTGGAAGTTTCTAGAGCAGTGGACAGAGCCAGGTTGCCAGGCAGCCTCCCCAAGGAATTCAAAACTTGCTCTCCAGAGCAGGGTGTCCCCCAGGGGCCACACAGCACCTGGTACACAGCTGTTGCAGGCAAATCAGGATGCCAGTGTGAGACCCACATGGGACCTGGAAGACTTAGGGCAAATCTCAACTGTGTATTAGTTGGTCTTACTCCCTCTGGAATTTAGAGCTGAGCTCTAAGACTATGTCAGCTTTTCTAAGGAGACTTTCCTAGCTCTCCTTCAATTCTCAAAGGGGTTTATACCTCAGTAAGCCAAGGACCCACTTGAGGGGTGGGTGGCAGTCGTAGAAAGGGATGGCAAGGAAGAAGGGGACCCAGGTTCCAACACGTGCGTTCATTCTCCAGCTCTGGGAAGTGGACGGAGGGACCCCGTTGAGCCGTAGAGGCGAGGAACACTGGGAGGCCTCTAGGATGTGCCATGCCAATGAAAGATTACTCCAAAGAGGAAACGCTTGGGGGAATCCAGAGTTTTGTGGACATCACTGCTATGTCCTCTCTCTCTGTTGGCCGCCCAGTTCTGTTGGTTCCCCAGTTCTCCACCCAGAGGTCTGGAGGGGTGGGGGGCTGCTCAGTCCCCACCAGAGCAGCTTGGTGCGCCCTCTGGTGGCCAGGACCGGCATGATAGGAGTTTGGGCAGGCTTGTGTAGTCCTGCGATTTCCAGACAACTGGTTCCCTGAAGGCAATGAGGTGCCCTGAAGACCAGAGCCAGACCCCTAATTGCCCAGCAACCTCTGCTTCCTCCTCCCAGAATTCAGTACGCATTTCCCACCCTCATTGCAAAGCTTCCTGAGGGTTCAGCAATGCTGTACTGCGCCCGCTGCTGGTACACAGCAGGCACTGGACAAACGCAGATTTACAGAGAGCCTGGCCCGAGCCAGGCACCCTCTTCCAGCCGTTCATCTCATCCTTATGGTTGCCTGTGAAGGTCGTTCCACCACATCCCCATTTTATGGAGGAGGAGACTAGGGCTTGGAGAAATTGAGGAATCTTCCCAGTCAGACAGCTAGAAAGGGGCTTTGAGCACCTTTAGTCTGGCTCCAGAGCCGGTGTTTGAACTCCCAGGCTGCATAAGAAGTTGGTGAGTGGAGGCAGGAAGCCCAGGAAAGCTGGCCCATCTTGCAGACCTGCCTGCCTCCTTCTCTTCCTGGCTCTCGGCAGGGCTTGGCCTGGAGGTGTGGGCAAGTATAGGGGGGCTCTTGCTGCTTTGTGACAAGCCCAGGGCATTTCTTGTGCTGTTTACCACACAGCAGGACCTCAGCACCCATATCTCCCTCCTCAATGGATCAAGAGCCTGGCTTGGGGTGGCAGCTCAGGGCATCAGCCAGCACCCCATGTTGTGTTTTAGTCCTGGGTCTGGAACCCGCCAGCTGGTGACCATGGGAATTCCCTTTTCCTTTGGAGGGGCTCAATTTCACTACCTGGAAAATGAGTGAGGAGGAGGAGGAAGGGTCAGGAAAGGTGGCCCTCAAGATAGTTGTCCCTGAGTGGTCCAGGAGATTGAAATCATCTCTAGAGTGTTTAGAATCCCTAATACATAGCAAAGCTACATAAATACTTGTTACAATGTATTGTTTAAGGAATACTGAGGAGAAAAGATACCTGTATGTGTTCAGACACAGTTTTAAAAAATTATTTCCCACCTGGCCTTGGTTGGCTCCCCAAATGCAAACCTGCAGATACAAGGGCCAACAAGATCTCACAACTGCAGCGTTGTTCTTTGTCTTAGTTACTTTCCCATTGCTGGGACAAAATACCTGACTGCTGCAGATAAAGGAAGAAAGGTTTATTTGGCTTACAGCTTACAGAGATTTCAGCCCACAGTCACCAGCTCCAAAACAGGGCAGCATGGCAGAGGGGCGTGGCAGAGGAGAAACAGCTTTTGGTGAGGAGGTGGGAAGTGGAGAAACGGATCAAGGGAGGGAGGAGGGAGAGAGACCCTTCCAGGCCACGCACCCAGTGAGCCACCTCCTCAGAGCAGGCTTCACCTCCCAACATCACATTTTGTGATAAACTCATCAGTGGATTAATCCACTGAGAAGCATCATGTCTCTGTGATCCAACCAAATCCCCACCTATGAGCCTTTGGGAGGTGTCTAGATAGAAACTATAACACTTGCTTTCCATAAGCTGGCATGACAGGATAGCAAAGGAAACAAATGTGGAAATTGTGGGCGCCCTGGCATCAGGACCAGTTCCTCTATCCTACCATCCTCTGTCTTCCTACCAAGGCTTCCTACATATCTTCTGCAGTGCCAGTTTCTGTATCTGTCCTTGTCTATGCCCTGCAGGGGTGGGACAGAGCAGGGACAAACTGCAGCATGCTCGCCCGTGTGAGAGGCAGGTGTTCTTGCACCTAAGCCTGTAAGCTCTCCCTCTTTGCATGGCGCACACCTATCCCAGGTGTTTGAACCAGGTTGCCCAAGATTGGCAGGTGTGTCCTTTTATGACCGAGATCCCTTTCCTGTTCTCTCTCCAGTTACATTCGCTGCTACTACTGGGCTGTGAAGACCCTCATCACTATTGGGGGGCTGCCCGACCCCCAGACGCTCTTTGAAATTGTCTTCCAGCTGCTGAACTATTTCACCGGTGTCTTCGCTTTCTCTGTGATGATTGGACAGGTAGCTGTGGTCCCAGCCCTCCACCCGCAGGCCCCGCCCACTGCTGCTGGGAATGTCAGCCTCTGCCTGTTGCTTTGGGACTTAGCCGGGAAGGAGCACTGGAGATTCAGAAGCCTGGGGCGCTGGGCCCTGCTGGGAGAGTGGAAGGAGGCACAGGTCTCATCCTTCTCTGAGGTCGCTTCCATTTAAAATGTCAGGCCCTTTGGGTTTCCTGGTGAGCTGGGCTTTGTGGCTTAATGAAAGGTGGGAGAAATGCCTTGTTTCCAACAGGCTGCAGGGGTATCTTGTTTTCTAGTCAGAGCCTGCTAAGGTCCCCAGCCCGAGGAAATGTACACTGGGCTCATATATCCTCTAGCAAGGGCTTGGACAGAGTGGCTATGGCACCACAGAGTCAGCCCAGCCCAAAGAGGTGTCCCCTCGAGGTCTGATGCCACCAGAGAGGTCAACAGCTGCCCTCTCATATCTGTACTGGAGGCAGGACTTTTTCCCACCAGGAAACTTCTGCATGTGGACATCTTCCTCCCTCCCTTGCTCCCCTGTGAGCATGTGGCCCTGTCTGGGTAAAGCGACACATCCCCAAACTTGCTTCCTATCTTGCCTCAGATGAGAGACGTGGTAGGGGCGGCCACCGCGGGACAGACCTACTACCGCAGCTGCATGGACAGCACAGTGAAATACATGAACTTCTACAAGATCCCCAAGTCCGTACAGAACCGCATCAAGACCTGGTACGAGTACACCTGGCACTCGCAAGGCATTCTGGGTAAGACCAACACCCCTGCCCCGAAGCCTTCCCATTCTTTCCTTGTCCTGAGTCTCTGAGGCCCAAGCACTGGGCCCTCACTTGGCTGTGGCCCCAAGGTTTAGGTAAGAGGGGTCTGAAGAGGCCTGGGAGGTGCTGCGTGCTGGCCATCACGTCACTCCCACAGACTCGGGGGCCTGTCTTCTGGGCTCCCTTCTCTCATTTCACCTGGAGACACAGCCCTGCCACAGATCAAAGCTGAGGCTTGAATTAGGAACGGGGAGTCACCCCTTGGTCCCCCTCTCCCACCCTTTCCTCTGACAGGGCACCTACACCCCATGTTGTGCACCAGGGATGTGGCCCTGCTCCCCTGCAAAGGCCCCGAGCACGTGCCTCGGCACAGTCTCCTTCCCCCTCCCCGGCTGCAGGGCCAGCAAGCCAGTGCCCCAGCCTGTCTGTGAAGAGGGAGTGGCAAAGCCCTGTGGGTTGCGGGAAGGATTAAATCAAATAATCTTTATGAAAAGCAGGCACAGGAAGCACTGGAATGTAGTTCAGTGGCAGGGCACTTGCCTAGCCCAGGGCACATGCAAAGCCCTGGGTTCAATTCCCAGCACCACTAAAAAACTAAGAAGAAAGATTGATTTAAGAGCCAGGCATGGTGTACACTCCTGTCACCCCAGCACTGCAGGCTGAGGCCAAAGGATTGCAAGTTTGAGCCAAGCCTGGACAATTTAGTGAGACTCTGTCTCAAAATACAAAACTTTTTAAAAGCCTGGGAATGTAGCTCAGTACAAGGACTCTGTGTTCGATCCCCAGTACCACACCCACACACCCACACACACAGCTGGCACCTGGTAAGTACTAGATAAACTAGTTCTAGGGTGCATATGAGGGGTAGTATCAACAATTGCAATAACCAGTGAGTGCTACAGCCCTGGAACTCCTGATGCAGAGACTGTGTTGGCAGAATCCAGGGAAGGTTTCCTGGAAGAGGTGACGTTGGTGCTGGGTTTTGAAGAATGAGTAGGGGTTGGTGAAGTGCATACGGCTTTCCGGACAGAGGGACTGTATTGACAAAGGCCTGGAGTTGGCAGCTGTCAGGGTCTAGAGTAACAGGGAAGTTGGGTGGGGCTGTAGGTGTGTGAGGATTGGGGCTGCCCTGGCTCTGACCCCCCCACGTCGTGTTCACAGATGAGTCAGAGTTGATGGTGCAGCTTCCGGACAAGATGCGGCTGGACCTTGCCATCGACGTGAACTATGACATCGTCAGCAAAGTGGCACTCTTTCAGGTACCCCTCGCAGTGCCCTCTCCTGTGGGACTCTGGGGACCTCAAGCCTGAGCGTACCTCTCACCGGGCTCCTTCTCTCTTCCTTGCGTAGGGCTGTGACCGGCAGATGATCTTCGATATGCTGAAGCGCCTGCGCTCCGTGGTCTACCTGCCCAATGACTACGTGTGCAAGAAGGTGCGCCCCACAGCCGGGGTGGGGGTGGGGGCCGGTGAGGCCGAGGCCTTCCGGTGGGCGGGGCTGGGACGCCTGAGACACCGCGGGCTGCAGGGGTCGCGGCAGAGGGACAGGCTTTGTAACAGCGGGCCACAGCTTTCTCCCCACATGGGATGGCGAGTAGGACTGGGGCCCCAGGGCACAGGGAAGGGATGGAGGAAGCTCGCAGGGTCTCCCTCGCCCCATTCGGAAATGGGACGGGGAGAGCACATGCGCAAACCGGTGGGGGAGGGCCGAGCCCGACACACTTGCGTGGAGCTGACCGCAAGGCTGGGTGTGTGCATGGGGGGAAGATGTTGCCCAAGCAGACCCGTGAGACTGGGGAGCCCAAGAAGGCCCCTGACTCTAGGTGTATGAATTTTCTAAAAGCAGAGTGCTGGGGGAAGAGTGGGGAAAGGATGCTGTAGATGGCTGAGAATGTGAAGCTTCAGTGTTAGGGGCTGGGAGGGCTTTGGAAACAGCAGAGTGACCTGTCCGGACAGGGGAACTACTGCCTCGCTGTGCAGCCCTGAGCCAATGGCTTGCCCTCTCTGAGTCCTTTTATCACTGAAAAGTGAGGGTATGAGTGGCACCTCCCTCATGGGGTGGCTGGGAGAACTGAGTAAGACATGCCTATGGTTTGGCACCATGCCTGGCACAGAGCCAGTGCGACTGCTGTCACTATCACCTGTGGGGCCACGCAGTTTGCTTTCAGTGAGAGGAAGTCAGTCAGGCACTGGTGAGGCTGTGATTGTGAGGCGAAGTAAGTGCTTGTGGGTGCGTGAGCAGCGCCCCTGCTGCCCGGTTCTGCTTGACACTGTCCCCAAGACACCCCGAGTGCTGGCCAGTGAGGTGTCACAGAGACAGGCAGCCAGGACACTTCCTGTCTGGGAAGAGGGTTGTGCACCTGTGAAGTGTGCTGCTGTGGCTGGGTGGCTGCCCAGGTGTGACTGACCAGTGGCAGGCTGGGGGGACTGGGCAGGGCCTGAGGACTGGATAGTTTGTGGCAGGCTGACTGTGAGCTCTCCCTACCTCCTCCCTCCTTCCTTGCCTTCCTTCCCTTCTTCCTTTTTTTTCTTTGTTCATTCATTCACCTTGGGACTCGGCCATTGTGGGAGTTTGGTGGGGCCACCAGACCACTCACCGAATGGCCTCTGCCCTAGGCCCAGCCTGTCTGTTCTTCCATTGTTTTCCTACCATGCCTGTCTCTGTGTCCAGTTCCCTTCTTGTGAGGACACCAGTCTGATTGGATTTGCCTCCCACCTGGTTCCAAGGCAGGCTTAACTAAGTTACATCTGCCCCAACCCCAAATCAGGTCACATTCTCAGGTCCTGAGGAATGGGAATTCAAAATGTGGGTTGGGAATGGGGTACAATTTGACTTATAACAACCATGAACTCTGTATCCAGACTGGATTCAAATCCTGGCCCTGCCTCATCCTCGCTTTATGACCTTAGAAAAGTGCGATCCAGCAGGATGAGGCACAAGGATTACAAGTACCAGCCCAGCCCGGGCAGCTTAATGACGTAGCAAGACCCTGCCTCAAAATAAAAATTCTAAAGAGGTCTGGGGATGTAGCTCAGTGCAATGCACCTATGTTCAATCTCCAGTGCAAAACAAACAAACAAACAGAGTGCAATCCCGCCCTACCTCAGAGGGTGTGGAGACTGAGGACGGGGACCCGCCATGGACGGGCTCAGAGAAGTGCTAGGGACTGCAGGACTTCACTGCTGTCATCTGCCTATCTCAGCGGGCAGACACGGGCTGCTCCTGGCTGGGGCTGCTCATGGATGGTTAGCAGTGGAGGAGCCATCACCTGGTTCTCCAGGCCTCTCGGGTGTGCGTGGGAAGCCACAGAAACATCGCCCCGTACCTCCCGGGCGGCCTGGCACTTTCCATGCCCTAACACCTGGCAGGCAGGCAGGACAAAGGCTTCGGACTCTCCCCAGGCCCCAGGTGAGCAGCCTGGGACCCCAGAGGAAAGTGACCATCTCAGACTCCACGCCAAGTGGTGGTGCAGGGCTGGACTCGGCCTTAGCGCCTCCTTGCTGGGCCACCAGCATCTGGGCATGGCCCTTGGCTTTGAGGACACTCGGGGGGTGGAGGGGCTCAGCCGCCTCTGTTTCAGGGGGAGATTGGCCGAGAGATGTACATCATCCAGGCGGGCCAGGTGCAGGTCCTGGGCGGCCCCGACGGCAAGGCGGTGCTGGTGACGCTGAAAGCAGGGTCTGTGTTTGGAGAGATCAGGTGAGAGGTGCTGAGGGAGCAGGAGGCCCTGGGCATGGGCTGGGAGGGGGCGGCTACAGTGGGACTGGGCCCTGCTGGCCTGTGCAGGGGAGGTCTGGGTGCCCACTGGCGTGGGGCCACCACCGTGAAGGGGAGGGCCAGGGTGGCAGAGCTGAGTAAGATCCAAAGCGCGGCCTCTGGCCTGTGAAGGGTCTCACAGCCTCCCTTCTCCCCCAGCCTGCTGGCCGTCGGGGGCGGGAACCGGCGCACCGCCAACGTGGTGGCCCACGGGTTCACCAACCTCTTCATCCTGGATAAAAAGGACTTGAATGAAATTTTGGTGCATTATCCCGAGTCTCAGAAGTTACTCCGCAAGAAGGCCAGGTATGTCCTACATTTTTTTATTTAAAAAACAAAATGTTAAGGACAAAGCCTTCCTCTTGTATAACCATATGACCTTTATCAGAATCAGGGTGCTCAGCCCCTCTCTCTCCTATACGTCAGGTGTTTCCTTGTGGTCGCCTTCAGGCCCCACGAAGGAACAGTTGGAAGTGACGCTGTCTCCTGCTCAGTGAGCAGGCCCAGGGCACCCGGGGCTGATGAGCTCTGCTGCTTCTGTCACATGCTGGTGAGGGTTTCTGCACTGTACGCTACTATTTTCCTCTTGGTGCACACCTGTAGTGCCAGCACTTGGCAGGCTGAGGCAAGAGGATGGCCATGAGTTCCAGGCCAGCCTGGGCCACATAGTGAGTTCAAAACCAGCCTGAACCAAATGGCAAGACCCTGTCTCAGAAAACTAAAACACAAAACAAAACAAATCGTGGAGTTTTCTTTCGATATGTCAATTGATCTATTCATAAAACAATTTCAGTCCAACACCACAGAGTTCATTCTGCTCTTTTCCCTTTCCATTCTTATATATCCCTTCTCTGAAACACTTGGGTGTCTTTGTCCTTGTTCAGGCCTATAGTATATGGTAATTTAAGAATTATCATTGCACATGTACCACTGTTAAAAAAGAAGTCTTCAGCTCTACTTGGTGGTACACGTCTGTCCCAGGTACACAGGAGACTGAGGCAGGGGGATCACAGCTTCAAGCCCAGCTTAAGCTACTTAAAAAGGACAGGGGGTGTCGTGCAGCAATAGAACATTTGCCTCACATGAGGAAGGAGGGCCTAGGTTCCATTCCCAGTACCATCATCCCAAAAAAATATGATTTGGGGTAACTTTCTCATCCCCCCACCTCTCACAGGGTTATTTTGTCCATCTGAAATACAGGTGGGTTCCTTTGCATCAGCTTGTATCCCGTTGAAAGTTTCCCACCATGCCGCTGGGTGATTTGTTGTTGTTGTTTTGTTTTGAGGATGTAAAACATTAACGTGTTCCTAGAAGCTGAAATTCTACCAGACAAAGCAGTCTGGTAGAAGGAGTGTTGGGCGCCCCACGCCTGCCACCGACCCCTGAAGGTGCCGGATGTCTGTGGCTTCTGCCTTCTCCTTCCTATGCTCACTTTTGTACGGATAGGCAGAGCCTCGGTCTGCCAGCATCCTCCTCCCCTCACACAGCGGGGAGCACGCCCCAGAGTCCTTTTACACCTTGCTTTTTTTCACTGGACAATAAATCCTGGGTACCACTGCCTCTCAGTGCCCAGATGACCTTGTCCCTCCCCAGTCACAAGGACTCCTGTGAGCCGGCATGTAGGGCTGTTCTGGTGGTCTGTGGTTTCAAATGAGGCTGCTCTAAATATCCTTTTATAGCTGTATTCTGAATTGATGGCAACAGGCAATATTTTAGAAAAGCAGGATTCTCCTTTCCAGTCCTTAAGATCAGATTTCAAACTGAGCAACCAAAACTCAATGTGATAGAAAACCCGTACCAGGCTTGAGAACCCGACAGAGCTCAAATTCCTTCTATATGAGGTGCTGGCTATGTGACTTTCACAAAGTTACTTCAATTTTCTGGTTTCCCTTTTATAGATATAGGTAGCCACCTTATTCTTTGCTGTTGTGAAGATGAAATAAAATAGAATGTGGGAGGTGAGTGTGGTGACAGCATTTGGGAAGCTGAGGCAGAAGGATCTCTGTGAGTTCAAGGCCAGCCTGGGCTACAAAGTGAAATTCAAGTTCAGCTTGCACTGTATAGAGAGATTCTATTACAAACAAACAAAAATAGAGCGTGGGAATGTCTCCTGTGGGGGTGCCTGAACTCTGGGGAACTCAATACATGTTAATGATCTTCACATTCCTCTTTATCCATCAGATGATCTCTAAAAGGTTGCAGCTGGATAAAGCCAACTGGCGCTTGAACCCAGGGCCTTCCTCACTGAGCTACCTGCCCAGTCCTTTTTTAAGATTTTTGAGACAGGGTCTCCTTAAATCACAAAGTTGCCCAGGTTGGACTTGAGCTTGAGTTTCTCCTGCCTCAGCCTGCTAGAGTGCTGGAACTGCATTTTAATCCACATATTGAGTTTTCTTTGCCTTTACCTTTTTATTACGTATTCTTGTTTTCTACTTTATTCTATGACATGGTACCACAACAGCGTGATGGTGCACGCCTGTAATCCCGGCACTCTGGGAAGCTGAAGCAAGAAGCTCCCCAGTTCAGACTCAGCCTGGGGAACTGAAGGATTTAGCTTATTTTAGCCAGGGAATCAGGGGAGTAAAGTGAGCCACTGTGGAAAGCGTCAGCCAGGGTAAGGGCTATGACAAAACAAAGCTACATAGGGGACGCAGGGGAGGGAAGTGGCTGAGAGAAGCTAGAAAGGGGTGTTCTGAGACACTGGTATTTCAGCCGAGACCTGCGCAGAGTGGAAGTGAGTGGCAGGGGTGGCTGACGGATGGGACAGTCACAGAGAGCCCGGAGGGGCTGTCTCAACAAGAGCACCCCGTGCAGGGAGACTCCCAGGAGTGGCACCTCAGCTGAGAGCCCTCCAGCTTTTCTTTTGAATATCAGTGTAAGAGAGAAAGAAGAAAGGCAGTTTGGGCAGGGCTGTGTCCCAAGGGGGAGCAGTTTTCTTGGGGGAAGCGGAAGGACAGTGACTGGGCACAACCTGTTTCAGTAATCGAGACTTCTTGTCGTTTAACTGCATTCCTCACAGAGCCCAGCGCCTTTGCCCTGAGTCTGACCATGCACTCCTTTGTCAAGTCCCCGCAGAGGCTGAGCTGAGAAAAGCTTTTCAGGCAGAGGGAGCCCTTGCACAAAGGCCCTGAGAATAAGCAGGCTTGGTGTGTGCAGAGGAACGTTGAGAACATTGGTGTGCTGCTGGGTGTGGTGGTGCACTGCCTCAGGAGGCTGAGGCAGGAGGATTGCTGTGAGTTCCAGCCTGAACTACACCCCGTCTCAAAAAGATAAAAATTTGGTTCAGCTTGGCATGGGGGTCAAAGAAGTGAAGAGGAAGAGCCCTTGCAGTTAGGGACTGTTCGTGGCTTTGGCTTTTATCTGAAGGACGTGGGAGTCATGCAGGGTTTTGTACAGAGGAGGGACTTGGTGTGGTTTAGGCTTTTACATGATCCCTTTGCAGCTGCAAGGTAAAGGGAGGTAGTGTCGATATCGAAGCCTCACACACAAGCCACTGAGGTCTGCTGGCAAAGGTTGCTGCCCTGTGCCTCACCTAACCTGACTGCTCTCAGAAAAGCCCCTGGGCCCCACCAAAGGCCTATCCATGAGAGCTTTTCCTGTAACATCACCCACTGTCCCCGTCCTGTCAGTTATGAGTGTCAGCCTCCAAGGGTCGGAGGTAGAGTAGATATCATTATTCACTGGATCCAGATTTGCAAATTCTCTTCATTCAAATGCATTTGTGACCCCAAGGTCAATGCTTAGTGGGGCCTTTGTGGTCATTCACGGATGTGCAGAAGGGCCAAATGCGGGACTGGCCCAAGCGCACAGTCCCGGCCGGAGTCCGCCAGGCACACGGCCCTCGGTTCAGCTCACAGCTCCAGACAGGAGTCCTCTGTGTTCTGGTTGGTGCCAATGTTTTACGTTTTTGTGCCTCTTCTTGGTGATTTTGTGTTTCAAATGGCCCCAAGCAGAGGGTCAAAGTGCTGTCTCATGTCCCCAGCACAAGAAGGCTGTGCTGCACCAGCACACAGAGTGTGTGTGACATGTGTCGTGCAGGCCTGAGTCACCAGCTGCTGGCTGGGCAGTTCCTGACTGTGAAGTGGGGCTTGGTGCAGCTCAGAGGGAGAACGCTTGGCTGGCATGAGCGAGGGGCCTGGGCTCCATCCCAGGACAGATAGAAGGAGGGAAGGAAAGAGAGACAGGGATGGAGACAGAGAACAAGTAAATCTCAATGGTAATAACTGTGCACATGAAACAAGATGACCTGGGACAGAAGCGCATGCAGGGCCAGCTTAGGCCCTGGAGGGTGGAGCGAGGCCTATGGGAGGTCACCTGTGTGTCCCTGGGAGCGATGGTCCTGGGTTTGCTAACTCAGTGTTCGCAAGGATCTTACAGAAGACAATTATAGTTGATCATGAGATTCAGCTGCTGATGTCTGAAAACCGCTACCAGATCCCTGCTTTTGTTTCTGCCCCTGACCTGGATTAGGTGGGAGCCTGTAGGGCCCACAGGGCAGCGCAGAAGCCCCTAACCCGGAAGATGCCCCCAATCTGCCCAGGCTGCAGAGGGCTGAGGTGCTGGCGAGGAAAGTGGGGATTGAGTGTGAGTTCTGCCCATTCAAGGAGAGACGCTGTCTGAGAAAGACAGGGACCAGGGACATCTGAGTGGGTGAGGCTACCCCACCATGGGATTCTAAGAACCCCACTTTAAAAGTAGGGAACTGAGGCCCCCAAAAGTGAAATGCTCCAGTTTCTGACTTGATCACTCCAGAGAGAGGAGATGAAAAGGCCTGTGCCTGCCCCTTTCTCGGGGTGATGCCGGACCCTAAGCACAGAGAAGTGTGCCTCATCTGAAGATGCAAGGGGAAGTCAAGCATGGTGACATAGCTCACCTGCAACCCCCGCACTCAGAAGGCCAAGATGGCCATGGGATTAGGGCCAGCCCAGGCTACCTGGTGAGTTTAAGGTCAGCCTGCACTACATAGTGAGAGCCTGTGTCAAAACAAACAAAATTAATGAAGAGTAAAATAAAAATGAAGAAGAGTCTCTTTAATATGGAAACCTCCCAGAAGCCAGCTCAGTGTCTCAACCCACAGACCGCCACTAGCAACCAGCAGAGGCCCCGTGGACAGCGCTTTTGTCTCATTTCAGCCCCACATGGAGCCTTCCCGCAACTGTCATACCATGAATGATGGACTCCAGTAACACAGGTGACAGTGCGGGGCTGGTGTCTGAGGCCCCTGATGAATTACCATGTTTGTGCTCTCCTGGGAAGCGCAGCTAGAAAATGCAAATCTCCGGTAATTAATATCAATACGTGCAATTTCAGCCCATTGCCTCTGATTAGATAAGCAGCTGGTAACAGGCTCATTTTTAAACAAACAAGTTCTGCTGGAACCCTGATGAATGAACTTGCCAATTAGCAGTCTAGGCCATTAGACTGCAGACAAAACTCATTTGTTCTTGTGCCAAATTGCTCATCATATATTCATAGAGAAGAAATAAAAAATTCCATATGAAAGGTGAGGGCTCTTTTGGTGGAAAACTCTGTCCCGGTTTAGAAAAACAAGTGGTACAGTGTCGCGTCGGTTTGGGTTGTGATTCTGTCCCTGCTGCTTTCTGACAACCTTGGGCATGTTACTCCCCAGTGCTCTGAGCCTCAGTTTCCCCAACATGTCAGGGCCACAGTAATCTCAGCCCTTTCTATGTCACAGAAGTACTGTCCGCATCTGAGAAGGTAGTGACTGTCATGTTGCCCTGTAACATTAAGATCTGGAGGCTGGGATCAGAAATGTGAGTTTGAAGTCCAGCTGTGCCATGTCCTAGCTGTGTGGCCTTGGGAACATTACTCACGCCCTCTGGTCTCCATATTCTCATTTAAAGGTGGATTGCATAGTAAGATTACCTGTGAGGATTGTGGTGAGGCTTCACTGAGAATGTAGATGTGTAGTTATCTACTGCTGGGTAACAATGTCACAATAAAATTTAGCCCTTTGTAACCACACGCATTTGCTATCTTGGTTTCTGTGGCTCAGGATGGCTTAGCTGAACCCTCTGCAGTCCAGACCATTGGCTATCCCCAAGCTGTCAGCCAACAATGGGTTCATCAGAAGTCTTCATGGGGGAAGGACCAGCTCCAAAGACCACTTGGTGCCAGCTGAATCTGGGTCCAGCAGTAGGACTGGCACCTCTGTTCCTAACTGGTCTTGGGTCAGGGGCTTCCCTAGCTCTTTCTCCCTGGACTCCTGCAGTGTGGCTGGCTGCTTCAGCTAGTGACCACAGTCCTCTGTGGCTACACACACAGTGTGTTCTGTTAGTTAACTGTCATACATGTTGTATCCAACCTTCACAGGAGGGGACCACACAGAAGTGAGAGCCTCACACAGTGGGGCAGGGGGCCCAGGGTGTCGGTGAAGGACTCAGAGAGCTGACATTGGTGACTCTGGAGAAAGGACAATGAAGCAGAAGGAAACCAGTTTGTGTGTGTTTCCACTTGGGCCTCCCATTTCTGAGTCTGTATATTTAAGTACATGGGGCTGGAGGTGCAGCTTAGTGGGAGAGAGCTTGGCTTGTGTGTGCCAGGCCCTGGGTTTGATTCCCAGCAGGTAGGAAGGGAGGGCAGGAAGAAGAAAAGAAGGAAGGAAAAATAGAAAAGAGATACCTGAGGCCAAGTCCTCTATAAAGAAAGAGGATTGTTCAGCTCACAGTTCTGGAAGGGCAAGGGTGTGGCACTCTCCTTGGCTTGACAACCCCACAGCACATGGCATTGTGGTGGCAGTGCATTGGACGGGGAGATCACATGGTGACAGGAAGCCAGAGAACTACATCCATCTCTTCTGACAGCCGCACTCTCAGTGACCCAGTGATTTCTCTAGCCCTCTTCCCCAACTCCCAAACACAGCATGCTGAGGACCAGGCTCTTGGTCCACAAAGCCTGGGGGACACACTCAGCACAGCAGCACCCTTCTGTGTGGGCTCAGAAGTTACTCAGCCTCTCTGAGCCCCAGTGGGCTCATCCAGTGGGTACAGATGGGAGATCCATTGGGTGACAGTTGGTTGATTGGTCAGTGAGATCTACCCAAAAAGCACCTGAGACTTGTCACCCACAACCACCCCCAGCACCCGGCTCCGGTGTCTGGGTTCTGTCTGGAAGGGGCACTCCCCTGATGCCAGGGCTGCTGTCTTTCAGGCGCATGCTTAGAAACAACAACAAGCCCAAGGAGCAGAAGAGCGTGCTCATCCTGCCGCCGCGGGCCGGCACCCCCAAGCTCTTCAACGCAGCCCTGGCCGCGGCAGGCAAGATGGGCAAGGGGGGCAAAGGCGGCAAGCTCGCCCACCTTCGGGCCCGGCTCAAGGAACTGGCTGCGCTGGAGGCTGCTGCCAGGCAGCAGCAGTTGCTGGAGCAGGTAATGCGGTGGGGACCCCGGCATCCTATCCCTGTCAGTTTCAGGACAGGGAAGCGGAAGGACCTCTGAGAGTGGACCACAGTCTTAGGGACTATTGTCTCCTGCTTTGTAGCAGGCAGGACTTACATGATTACAAGTGACCCAGTGCAAGCTCTAATTAGCTTGGGTAATTGAGGAAGTTGGGGGTCCAATGACTGACAAGTTCAGAGACGGCTGGATCTGGAAGCCCAGGGGGCTGCAGGGCAGTGCAGGGCAGGGCACTTGCATGGGGGGACCATTACTGAACTCTGTCCTCACCAGCCGTTATCAGTGCATCAATCAAAGCCCAGTGGTGGCCAGTAGGACTGGTTTTCCCAGTCTGTCATCTCTGCATTTCTATCTCTTTGTTGATGGCTCCACTTCCAGGCAGGTCCCCTTGATTACAGCCTACTGTGTAGCAAGTCTGACAGAAAGTATCTCTTTCCAGAGATTCCAGTAAAAGTCTCCGGACTCACTGTCATTGGCCAGAATTGGGCCAAATGCCAATTCCTGAGCCATTCAATGTGGCCAAGTGACTTCTGGGCTCTGGGAGGCCTGGGTCACATGGGTCACATGCCACGTGGGTCACTGGACTGGGAGTAGGGAGGGCAGGATCCCAACAGGAAGTCCGGGTGCTACTCGGAGGACAGGGTGTGGGTAGGGAATGTCCTTCCCCTGGCAGCAGTGATGTTCTCCTATTTAATACTGTGTCTGTGACAGTGTAAGAGACTTGAAAGGAAAAATCTCATAACCAAGCATAGAGTCAACCCTCCTCCCAACTCTAACGGGAATATCAAAATTGGTCCTGGGACTTTTTTCTGTGACTAAAGTCAAGAATGCCAATTAGAATAATTGCACTAATTATGTCTGTTCATGACTGTCCTTTAGGGAGGCTGCCAGCGAGGAGGGGGTGGGGACAGGCAGGTGTTCAGGGACAGGGCTGTTTGGAGGAGCGGGTGTCAGTCTAGATGACAGAGTTCAAAGGAGGCCATCGAACCCAGCCTCGGTCCAGGCTGGTGCCAAAGAGACCCAGGGGACCCAGCCAGGGGTCACTGGATGGCAGGAATCTGGTGACGTCAGAACAACTTGGGATTCACAGCTGTTTTCAGATCTGGCCACCCCTGGCCCCAGACCAAGGAAGTCAAGATTGTTTGGCTCGCAAACTGTCGAGGTCACAGCTGAGCCAGGAGGTTGGAGTCTTTAGTGCTGGCCTCTGTGTGCACTCATGGATTAGCCCCAAAAGCGCTCTCAGTGCCAGACATGGCGTTGCATAACTGTGGACCCCAGTACTCCCCAGGCCAAGGCAGGATGGCTGAGAGTTTGAGACCAGCCTGGCCTGTGTGGTGAGTTCAAGGCAGGCGTGAACTACACAGTGAGACCCTGTCTTTAACACCTCCCCCCACCAGAAAAGATTACTCTCAGATCAGCGAAAAGCTGTAGCTGAGATGGGTCTATCACTCCTCAGTGTTGCTCATCGCCTAGACTGAATTACATTTGCATGTGTGTTCCCATAAAAGACATTTCCCCTGCCACTTAGAACAGGCAGGCAGAGCGCAAGGAGCTCTTACCTAGAAGTCCAAAGACACGGGTCCAAATCCCAAGTCTGCCACCGGCTGGCTCCGTAGCCCTGAAGTAGACCCCCAAGCTCTTAGAGACCCGGGTTACTCCTAGTTGCCATGTGGAGGTCCCAAACGTCAGGCAGGCTGACTTGCTCACCTCTTAGAAAGCACTGGAGACACAGCAAAGCTTGTCTCTAGCTTCCCCATCACAGTTTGATTTGGTTTATAGCAAAATGCTCCCAGAAGTCCCATCCAAGCATCCTGCCCTGGAAGGGCATTGTCATAGTTTGGGGAGCACAGGACGGAGTGGAACAGGTATTCGAAGACACGCAGAAGCTGCAGATGCAGGGAGCAGCTGATCCCTAGAGTTGTCCTGGGTTTCCCCACAACTTCCTTCAGCAGCCTGTGAGTGAAGTATATTGCAGGGGTCCCCATCCTCTCAGGCTGCCTGCCCCTCTGTGCATTCACAGCACCGCCTGCAGTGGGACTGGGTGGCTGAGGGCCCCTCGGCCTGGTCCTCAGGCCTCTGGTGGCTGCTCCCTGTCCAGCTCCTCTGGTTTGGAGATGGCTGGGACAGGACAGGTGGGGGGGGGTCACAGAGGTTCACAAGCCTGGGCTTCTTTGCCTGGTCTCCTGCAGCCGCCCACACCTGGCCTCTAGAGGCCTCTAGAGGCTGGAGCTGCCCGCTGGGCTCAGTGTAACATGAGTAGCATCCAAGCCCAGTCTTCCCTGGAGGACCTCCCTCTCTGGGGTCCTGCCTGTGTCACCCTGCCCCCAAGTGCTTGGAGTTTTTCCTGTTCACTCCAGGATCACCCATCCCTGGTTGCAGGAGTGATAGCACAGGATGGGTCAGCCTTTGAGAGGTCTTCCGGTCACCTCCCTAAGTAGCTCAGGGTCAAGGCTCTGCCCTTGAAGAGACAACCGCCCTACTACTCATCAGAGATCTCAGACATCCTCAAGGTTCCCATCATGCCCGGTGGGACTTCATCCCTAAAATTCCCATCATTTATTCTGTTTTCCCAAAATAAACCTGATGCTGCTGCTACAATCCAGCAGATTTTCATTCCCAGCACTCCACTGGTTTCTTTGGGAGTGTAAGGCCTGGCTATAATCCCTGCGCTGTAGGAGGCTGAGACAGGATTGTAAATTCCAGCTCAGCCTGGGCAAATTAGTGACACAGAGAGACCGTGTCTCAAAAATAAATAAATACATAAATTAAAAAGGGCTGAGGGTATAGTTCAGTGTAAAGGCCCTGGGTTTGATCCACAATATAGAAAAAATAAAAACATGTAAACAGAGGTGGCTAAGACCCCCGAACGTTCTGTGCCTCACCTGCCACCTTTTCTGGATTTCAGGCCAAGAGTGCACAAGAAGCTGCAGGGGAGGCCGCCCCGGACCAGCCTGCGGCCCTCTCTGAGGTTGCCCCGGACCAGCCTGCTGCCCTCTCTGAGGCTGCCCCGGACCAGCCTGCGCCCCAGGACCCCCAGGACCCGCAGGAGCCCCCAGATCCCCCCGCCCCGCGCTCACCGCCGCCGGCCTCCACAGAGCAGCCGGAGGGTAGCGGGCAGGTGACGGCTATGGGCACGGAGGAGTCCTCGGTGCGGATCTGCGTGAGCCCAGAGCCCGGCGAGCAGACGCCGTCTGTGGAGCACACGTTGCGGGAGGAGGAGAAGGAGGCTGAGACGGAGTGAGGCCTACCCCGCCCGCCTCTGCCCAGGGCGCCTCCTGGTGGGTTTGGTGCGGCAATCAACACTTTCCGTTCAGGGCCAGCCTTTTCGGCTGCTCTTCTTAGAAGTAAAATCACTTTCCACTTTTAAAGTTCCTAGGCAGAGAGCAGGCAGGGGGCTTTGACACCATGGGAAGCTCTGTTGCAGGAGCCAAGGCTGGGGGACTAAGGAGATGCCCCGCAGGAGTCCTCTCCTGGCTGCAAGAACAGGAACCAGTCTGCGGGAGACAGCTGTGCTGCCCGAGCACGGGCCACAGAGGTCTTTGGCTGGCAGTCGCTGTGAGGGGGCGAGGCTCCTAGGGTGGTCAGCGCTTAGCTTCCCCGGCTCCTTTCAGCTCCGTCCCACACCATCTTCTCAGGACAGTTAGGACAGAAATGGGTTTATCAGCAAGGGGCCGCAGACCTTTGAAGCCCTGTAGAAGCAAGCAACTCTGGCTTGTCACCTGGAAAAGCCCCCTGCATTGCCAGCAGGGGATTGGGCTGTCGGTTCTTTTGACATCCTTGCTAGAGAACCCATTTTGATTAATCCTGGAAGATGGAATGTCACAGATGTGACACCACTTCAACTCCCTAAAGTCTCTCCAGGCCGGTTTTATGATGGGGGTGGGGAGAGAAAGCACTATCCAGGCCGTGAATGTATATTGAGAGGGTTTTATTTACATACTGAATGGCTCTTGGGGGAGGGAGTGATTAAAGGTGAAAACTAGTATTGAGACATTTGTTTCTACCGGCAGCAAGGAGCGCAAGGGCCCTGGAGTTCCAGGAGTGCCTGGCCTCATTATATAAAATCACAGGAGCGTGGCGAGCTGCTCCAGTGACATTTGAGGGCTTATGGCTTTGTGTGTTAGCCCATCCATTTAAAACAACATTCATCCCCAGGGTGGAAGAAAATTAAACAATTTGGGAGTTCCCAAGATGCTTAGACCAAGATGGTCCCAGAGTGATGAATAGCTTTGTCTAGTTGATGGTCTGAAGAACGGAATGCAATGATGATTCACATTATTATTTTACTTTTTAAAATTTTTTATTAATTTAATATCACAAGTAATAATATATTTACATGGGTATAAAGGATGCTCATCCCACCTATCCTTGGTGGCCTCCCTCGGTCCCTCCCTGGGATTAAGCACCGTTAGCTTTTTCTGTACCCTTTCAGAGAGACTTTTTGCTTACTGAAGGAAAGATGTATTTTTTAAATTCTATTTCCTTATTTATTTATTTTTTAAAATCTTCACAATCTTTTATTTGGCAGGACATTAAGATAGGTCATCAGAAGCACAAGCAAAAACAAAGAAACAAAAACACTAACTAAAATTTAAAATTGAATGCACCAAAGGAGAATCAGGAAAGCAACAAGATGAAGTACAGGATGGAAGAAAATAACTTTAAATCATGTGAGTCTAGTATTCAAAACTTATAAAGAATTCTTGCAACTCAATTGTAAAAGACAATTTTTTGAGACTGGATGGCACTGTGTTGCCCGAGGCTGGCCTTGAACTCCTGGGTTCAAGCGATCCTCTTGCTTCAGCCTCTCCAGTAGTTGGAACTACAGGTGAGTACTACTGCACCTGGCCTTTCATTTTTTTTTTAAACAGACTTTGTAATACATACTAGAGCCACTGTTTATTTTCCACTTAATTTATTTATAGATTACTATCTTCCCTGTTAGTACCTAAAGAGTATATTTCTTTGTTCATGATTGCAATCCAGCCCATTGTGTCATGACATTTAAACCAGTCTCCCACTAATAGGTATTTGACTGTTTCCAGTCTTGTGCTATTAAAAATAATGCTGCAAAATGGGTGTGGTGTACATACCTATAATCCCAACACTTGGAAGGTTGAGGCAGGAGGATTGCTGTGAGTTTGAAGCCAACCTAAACTGAATTACATAGCAAGGCACTGTCTCCACAACCAAACAAAAAAACCCCAACCAAACAAAAAAATCCACCAAAACAAAAATAATGCTGCAATCAAAAAATCTTACACAGGAGGTGAAGGCTCAGTAATAGAGCATTTGTCTATCCTGTGCAAGGCCTGAGGTTTGATCCCTAGAACTGGGGGGGGGGGCTTGTGTAGACCTAATTTCACTGATACACATTTTTTATTTTTATTTTTAGTACATGCTTGCAGTACATAATGATTACATTCATTATGGGGAATTGATACATGCGTGTAACATATCTTAATTCTTTTTACATCCTCTTCCCCTCCTTCTTCCATCTCTTGGTCTCCTTCCTATTTTGAAAGATTTATCTCCTTGTTTCCTATTATACAAGCTATTTTTAAATTGGGAATTCTGGGAGTTTAGGCAAATGTTTTCCCCCTCACAATCCCATTTGTCAATCCCATATTTGCACCACATTTTCTAAGACCCAGGAGTAGAGAGTACTCCCAACTGTAGCTAGTATTCCAGATATTCCTATAAAGTAAGCATACTGCCCTTTCTTGTAGATGGCAAAATGTTTCCATGCACTTTCACCGTGAGATCCTATTTTATAAGGAATATATTTTTATGTGAATGCACTTATTTGTTTAGATATCAGTCTTCCAGTGTATCCTGCTTGTTACATGAAGTGTGAGATTCTTGTGGTTCCCAAGAAATGTCCTGGAAAATTGATTTTGATATGAGATTAGCTGTGTCTTAATTTCACTGAGCTATCTCATTAAATTCAGCACTTTTGCAAAGCTGAGCTAGTAGGTAAATTGAATTGAGAATGGCATTATTCTCCAAATTGCATGGAGCTGGCGGATTGGGCAGGTAGGAATGGCATAGCTGAGAAATACTCTAATTCTGCAGTGAAACAAGACCTATAGTTATGTGGGTTGAATCTCTACTTCCTTAAAATGTCTCAGTGTGTTCTACATTTTAGTAGAAAATGAATAGCAAGATTTTTAAAAGCTATATAATATTTTAAATAAAATTAAAACCAAGAAGCTGTTTAAAAATTCATTATCTGGCTGGGGATTTAGCTCAGTGGCTTAAGCGCCTGCCTGGCAAGCGTAAGGTCGTGAGTTCGATCCCCGGTACCAAAAAAAAAAAAAAAAAATTCATTATCAAAATGTGTTCAGCTACCGGGAATATTTTAATTTATTTTCTTAGTAAACATGAATGCTTTATGTACACTTGGGCTTTTGTATTACAATGCATTTTAATTAAAAGTACTTAGAAAAATGTTCCTGGCTTGTGGATTCTTTTTTTTTTTTTTGGCACCGGGGATCGAACTCACGACCTCACCCTTGCCAGGAAGGCGCTTAAGCCACTGAGCTAAATCCCTGGCCCGTGTATTCATTTTTAAAACTGCCAGTGCGGAACACCACCTTTGTGAGATACACTAAGTGAATTTCCTGGCTCTGGCTCCTGGCTGAGCTCCCATCCATGCCCTCAGGGCTCTAGTGCATCCTGCATTCCTGTGGTTGGGCTGATACCTTTATCAAACCTCCATGATCCTCAGATCCAAAGCACTCAGCTCTCAAATTCCCAGCCTGTCTCTGTACTTCTGTTCGTGGGATCTCACCAAGCAAGCTGCTCACACTTCCCCCAGCCCCATTCAGTCTGTTCCATGGCCTCTCTGAGCCATGGTGACCTCATCCATAAAATGAAAACAGCCTGCCACGGGGTGCACACCTGTAATCTCAGCACGCTGGGAGGTTGAGAGAGAATGGGTCACTTAACAATTTAGTAAGATCCTGTCTCAAAATTTAAAAACAAAAAAAATTAAGAAAAGGGCTGGGTGTGTAGCTCAGTGCAAAGGCCTTGGGTTCAACTCTCAGAACCACTAAAAGAAAACACACACACACACACACACACACACACACACACGCTGGGACTCCATGATTTAGGCCACCCAGTCTGGGTGTGACCTAGTCTAGCACAGGCACCTGGTTTCTGTTAGAACGTCTTTAAAAATATGTTTTGGTTTCTAAATGCAAACATCAGATGAAACCCAGTAGGGAAGAGGGGCAGCTTTGACCAAGATCAAAGCCGAGCGCCTCCCTGTGGATGGTCAGCCTGCAGGAGGGAGCGCTTTGTCCAGGGAGGTGAACTTGGGCATCAAGACTCACTTCCCACAGGCTTCTCCAGCCCCCGCCGGACACTGAGAGGGACTCAGTCACAAAGCCCCTGGGACAGAACCGCCTCCTCCGTGACCCTTTACACAGAGGCCACCTCCCTGATCTTCACCGAGGACAGAAGTGGCTGTGATGGAGCTATGGGGAGAGTATTGTCACTCAGTCTTGGCCACCACGGCAGCTCAGCTGCTGCAAGGTGATCTGGAAGGAAATGATCAGAGCCAGATTACAGACAAGGGAAGTCAAATTTAAAACAAGCAAAGGATTTATTCCCTGGGAATCAGCACTGTTGCTAGAGACAGAAACAGCTGACAGACAAGCCCCCAGCAGGCCACCATTTCCCTCTGCTGCTAACCTGCAGGGTCTCTTTACTTGGGCCACTTTCAGTCATTTGCTCAATTAATACTTAAAAAAATTCTTTCTCTGTGCAAGCACTGTACAAGTTGCTACTCCTTCAATGTCATTCACCACAGAAAAGCACCATAAAGTCTGGACAAAGCGTGCTCTCCAGCAGGCTGAGGAGGTGTCTGACATTGGTCTGGGTCAAAACAGCCCTGCTCTTCCCTATTCCCTTCTCTGGGGTCTCTTCCTGATGTTTGCATATATCAACTAAGACTTGTTTTTAATGAGGTTCTAATAGAAACCAAGTGCCCGTGTTAGACTAAAATTCACACCCAGAATGGGTGACCTAGAGCTTGGATTTTAGCAAATAAAAATATAGAATGTCCCATTGGTATGGGACACGGGATCTTTTGACCCAGAGGTCACAGAAATGAGACCAAGTATCACCGGCGCACACTTCTGCACGGGTAGAGCTTTCTTAGGGGAGCATGAGGAGCTTTAGCCGAATTGCGGCTTTGTCCAAAAGGAGCCAGCAACTGCTCTACAGAGTAACCAAGCTGCTGCTCACAGAATGAGAGCAGCAGCTGTTTATTATCTTGCTACGATGGACCAAAATCCAATAATCGCCATTGCTCAGGTCCAGGGTTTCAAAAGAGGTTTCTCTGTGTGATGGGCTTGGAACAGCAGGTGGCATGGTCAGCTCTTCCCAAGGCTGCTGAATTTTCCTGGACCTGGTGCCTTCATCCTGCGCTCCCCACCCACAGCCTCGTACTTGGCAGACTCGCAGGAGGGGAGCTTCGCTTAGGAGCCGCTGAGTTACACTTGCAACTGGGGTCATCATCTGTATATAAGTCCTGGCCTTGTGACAGGGCTGAAGGACTGCCCATGCTTGAACTGCTGAGGAAGCACAAGATGGGGTGGAAGAAACACACCACCAGCTCCAGTGGGTGATAGGCCAAGCTCTTGGGCCATTTCTTCAATGATCAATAATGTGTCACATGCTGAGCCGAGTAGAGTCTGTCTCAAGGGTTAAGTTGGTGAAAGGGACAGACACAGTATGAAGACAGGGATGCTGAGCCTTTGTCTCATTTCAGTCACCCACGAGACACCCACATGCCCAAGGAAGAGCCACTGTTCTCAAGAAAAGTGGGCTTCACATCCCTGGGAAGTAACCCAGGCAACCATTAAAATAACCCGTGGTCAGAGATGCTGTCTACAGCGCAGCCAGCGGGGCGCTAAGAATGCGTGGCCCTGCAGGGTAACTTCTGAAATTAGTGATTTGAAGTTGATGAGAGCAAGGGAAGCTAGAGGGCTTATTTAAATTTTGCTTTGTTTTCTAGGTAACAATTTTTTACATTTGGTGCAAACATGTTGCTTTTGTGGTTCTATCACACATGATGGTCTTTTGAAACACCCCAGCTGCAAAGAGCGATGGTTCACTGCCTCCAAGAGCTTATTTTGTCATCTCAGCCTTTTGTCACAGGTGGTAGTCCCTGTCTCACCATAGTTAATTTGAATTTCAAGCAAATAACAATGGATTTTTAAAATGTATGCCCCACATAGTATTTGAGATTTACCTTTGCTAAAAAAATGTATGGTAGGCCGGGGATCTAGCCCAGTGGGCCAGTGTGTGCCTATCTCCAGTGAAGAAAACAAAAAGGAGCCAGGGTTAGGTATCCAAAATTGAGTTCTCCTGTTCTGCCCAATTAGGCCTGCTGCCGGCTTTGCAAGTCTTCGCTCTGAGACCTCGGGCACCCCAACACCAGGCACCAACTTGGGGAGGCGGGACTAGGCTTTTGATTGAACGCATCACCCTGCCCTTCTCCAAAGCTGGTCACGATTGGCGGAGGGGGAGGAATATATTCCCTATAATAGTCTGTAACACTACTTTTCATTCGTTGTGTCCTGGACGCACCTGTGGGTATCCTGGATCAGACACGGGTTTCCTGTTCATTACCTTAAAGTAAGTACTGTAATAAACACATCGCCCTGCCCGCTCCTTTCCAGGCCACAGTGCTGCCTGGGAATGTGGTACTGGACACTCCACAGATGAAGGACCAGGACACTTCCCCTGCTTAGAAAGCGAAAGGAGATGGCCACCCCCTCCCTTCCTGAAGGGTGTCCCTGGACACACGCGCCCAAACCCAGCTATAGTGCATGGGGATGTAAAGTTTCCCAGGCACTGGGTGGGTGACCCTAAGTGTTTCCTACTAGCCACTTAGAGGTGCTCAGGGTCCCAGCCCTCCTCACTTTGCCATGGAAACGCCTGGGGACCCGGCTGGAGTCTCCCAGACACCTTGAGACATGAGCTGGAGTCTCCCAGCCACCTTGGGACATGACCCTCGGACCTCGGTTGGGCAGCAGCCTTTTGTCCCTCCCCCGAGGTAAGAAGAGTTTACGTATTATCCTTTCAGGAAAGCCATTAACTTGACAAATGGTTACAGGGCTAGTTGTCAAGGCACATGAAGAATCTCAGGGGATTCTTTGCTTCCCACCCCCTTGAGGTCTCCAAATTTTTGAACCAAAAGGTCTTTGATCCTTAAAGCTTGAAGCAGGAGAGAACTTGAAATGTTTCTAGACAGGTCCACAGGAGTCACTCATAATGCTGAAGGCGTCAGTGTAAATGTGTAAAAAAAGAAAAGGTTTCAAGCTCAGAGTGATTGCAGGCTGGGGGTGAGCTGGGGTAGATAGAGCTCTCGCCTACAACTTGTGAGGCCCTGGTCCAATCACCAGGACCAGGAAAAAAAAAAATCAAACAACCAAACAAAAAACCCCCCCAAGAAATCAGATTGCACTCATTTCCAAGAGGATAATAGACTGGATAGTGGTGGCTTCTGACAAGTTAGTCGTGAGTAGCACTCATTAAGAGAAAAAACTACCAGGAAGAAGCATGAGGAAGTTTCTACCAGAGAAGAAAACTTGACATTCTCTCAGAATCCAAACTTCCTGGAATGGAGAGAATTGAGGGTGGAGGAAGAGCTTCTATTTCAAATCTCCATAATGACTATAGAGAAGAAAAGAAAGACTTTTTTTCATACTGAGTATAGAACCCAGGGAACAGTGAGCTACCTCCCCAGCCCTTTTTATTTTTGTATTTTTTCTTTTGAGACAGGGTTTCACTAAGAAATCTAGACTGACCTCGAATGTGACCCTCCTGCCTCAGCTTCCTCAGTAGCTGGGATGACGGGCATGTACCACCATGCCTGATGAAGAAGTTTCGAAACTAGAAAAGTTTAGAAACTGCATGATTTAGATACGAAATATCCATTGTAGTCTGAAGTAATTCTTGCAGACATGAGTAATGCCTCTGACAACAATAAACTGAAACACAATAATGCTCTTGAGTCACAGAATTTCTCAGACTTTCCTAGAAGGGAATCATAGGATACCCACCCAGTTCTAATGAGCAGGGCTCTAAAAATAGGCATATGGTGCTGGACATGGTGGTGCATGCCTGTAATTCCAGCACCGTGGGAGGCTGAAGTTGGAGGGTAGCAAGTTTGAGCCCAGCTTGGGCAACTTAGTGACTTCATGAGACGCTGTTCCAAAATAAAACATAAAAAATGGGGGAGGGGGTGCTGTGAATGTGGCTTGGTGTGAAGGCTTTGGATTCAAGCCCTGGTACTGTGGGGGAGGGGGAGGAATATATATATATATAGAGAGAGAGAGATGTGAGATTGCTAATATACAAACAGAAGAATATTACTGTCAGTAGATGATGATATTGATGCTGTGTGGCATAACCAACAGCACTCAATTATGCTGCACGGGTATCCAAAGTTGTTCTAGTCATTTTTTGTGGATGTTTTTAGAGCACCTCGCAGAAGATCCCCTACAGGATGACTAGAGACGCGTTTTTTGTTTTCTTTGAGACAGAGCCTCACTTTGTAGTTTAAGCAGGCCTCAAATGCATGGGGATCCACCTGCTTCAGCCTGCTGAGTGTTGGGATTAAAGGTGGGTGCCACCACACCCCGCTTGCATTTCTTTAATGTTTTAATTCATCATACACTTTAGTCTGCTGAATGCCGGCTCGGAGGTCATTAATATTCCATGTGTTAATAAACTGTATGTATATCTTTGTTATCTTTGGTGAACTTTTGTATTGTGTGTTTCTCCCCAGAATGTTTATGGATGGTGTCCCCAGCACCCCCCTACATTTCATTGTTTGTTTTTTGTCCGTTTTGTGGAGCTCGGAGAGAACCCAAGGCCTAAACCATGCCAAGCACACAGTCTACCACTGAGCTACACCCTCCCCATCTTTCTTATTTTTTCAGACAGGGTCTTGCTGTGTTACCCAGGCTGAGCTCACATCTGTGAAACGCCTGCCTCAGCCTTCGAAACAGCTGGGATTACAAGCATGTGTCACCACATATGGCCAAATTTAATTTTTACCCATTCTTTGACTAATGCAAACAATTTTCATTTATAAACTTTTTTTTAAACCTCAGACAACACTATCATCGCAAGGGTTTATCTTCAAGAGGAATCTAGAACAAATAATGTTACTATTGATCTGTATATTGATTTAAATGGTTAAATAGCTATGTAGCTGACAGGAGTGAAAAATAAGGGGGAAAACCATGCATATGAAATGAAGCATATTGAACAAAAGAAATGATTTCTAATGAATTAATAATTCAATGATCTACTTCAATGTAGCTCTCTCTATTATTAATAAATCCAGAGTGAAATACAGGAGCCATGTGGGAGATGCACAAGGCTCATAAAACAGAAGGGCTGGGGCAACCAGGATGGGAAGTGACAGTTTCCAGGCTGTGCCTTTGTTGGTGTGACATCCGCTCATTGAGGTGGCAGCTCCATTAATCAAAGGACACCAAGACCAGCAGGGAAGGACAAGCCCACGCGGTGGGGGCATTCATTCCAGGGAAAATACAGGGAGCTCTGGGCAGCGCACACTCACCAGCCCCAAGAGGCGGTGACGGCGACGTCTCTGGACACACAGAATTTCCAAACGGAATGTCAGAACCAAGTGGAGAGTTTGGAGAACAAGACTGCATTTACATTTCAGTGGAGGTGAACGCAGAAGGAATGTTTCACGTGAACCTGATATGTTTTAAAACAGAAGCCCTGAGATTCTTTGCAGGTGTTTTCCTGTCTGGGTTTTATTAGGAAGCCAATAACTTTGCAGGGAGCCAAAAGACCTCATGAAGGCCTTGGGTAACCTATTTATGTACTATTAAAATTTAAAATTTTTATTTTTTTTAAAGGTTTATCCCCACTGTACTTAGGGTTGAACCCAGAACCTTTGTTCACACTGATCTACATCCCACCTGCCCATGCCCACTTTTTTTTTTTTTTAAACAAGTTCTTCTTACTAAACTGCCCAGCCTGGGCCTAGACTTGAATTCTTCCTGTCTCAGCTTCACAGAGTACTGGGATTATAGCTGGGTACTACCATACTTGGCTATTTATTTTGTTTTTCTTTTTGAGATGGGATCTTGCTCTGTAATTCAGTCTGGTCTTAAACTTACTATGTAACCCAGGCTAGCCTTAAACTCATGGTGATCTTCCTGCCTCAGCCTCCATAGCACCAGGATTACAGGTGAGTGCCACCATATCTGACCACCTGACTACTTATTGAGTTTGTTTTCAACTCTATATGTTTGAAACTCTTTTTTGAATTTGTCAAATAGAATTGAACTGATGCAATGGGACCTTTTACCCCTTCCATATATATCCATAAAAGTTTCTCAGCTAGTGTAGCATGGTAAGCTTACAGGACAAGGTGTAGATGGAACAAAAATAGGAAAATCAGGCATAGGCCTGCCCTGAAGTCCAGCACAAGGGCTTCCTGCATTTTTCATGCATTGTTAGTGCCCATCGAGTCATCCCTTGCCCTGGGGCTGCTTCCAAAGCTACTCTTGGATTCCAGCTCCAGTCATGGAAATGTTGACTGGTTTGTTCGCTCTGCAGTTTCTTCCCCTTTCAAGCAGTTGCAGGTTACAGATTTGCCAAGAAAGAAGCCCTGTGGTGGTGACAGGCACTGATAGAACCTTTGCTCTGGCTGCCTCTGTGTGCACATTTGTCTCACTGCAAGGAGCCTTATTCTTGGTTTGGAAAATGTGGCACTGAAGTACGATGGTCCAGTCTCAACACGATGCTGTATGCTTCTGGGGTCACAGAACAGTAATTGCTGTGCAAATAAGATCACCCAGATCCTGTCAGACCCCAAAAAAGTAGGATGCACGAAACACATGCATCAGGTAATATGCATACCAAGGGAGGCTTTTAAAACTTGCAAATATAATTATGTGCTACAGTGGAATCTCACTTTACAGGTGGCTTAAATGTAGGTCTGATACAGCTTGCTCCCCACTCAGGGACTCTTCTTATCTAAATATCTATGAAGTACCTATCTTTCCACCACACTTTAGCCAGGTGTGGTAATGCAGGCCTATAATCCCAGCACCTGAAAGTCTGAGGCAGGAAGATCAAAAGCGTGAGCTCAACCTGGGCAACTGAGTCACTTAACAAGACCCTGTCTCAAAAAATATAAAAAGGGCTGAGGATGTAGCCCAGTACAGTGGCCCTGGGCATAATCCCCAGTGCAGAACAAAAAAGTCTGCTTTGTCCATATAGGGTCTCGGAATATAGGTTTGGGAACAGATCATAGCAGAGTTCCTATGGAGTCCTCCTTCAGTAAGTGGTCAATTTTTGTTTTATTTTTTGAGACAAGGTCTCACTTTAGGCTGGCCTTAAATTTATGGCGATCCTCCTGCCTCAGCTTTCCAAGTGCTGGGATCACAGATGTGTGCTGCCACACCCAGCTGTGGTAGATGGTCAGGTTTTTTTGTTTTGTTTTTGACATAGGATTTTGCTATGTATTTTTTTTTTATTTTGAAGGTAGTGAAATAAAACAGAACAAGACAGAACATAGCCAACTGAGACAGTGTAGTAAAATTGGTACAGAATGTCATAACAGGTTACCAGGATAACAGTAATAGGTGCCATAGTATATCTCCTTATCTTCACAATAGTTGTTCTTTCAATCAGGTGTAGCAAAATCAAACCAAATACAGAACATTATAGAACTTATTAAAACAGAATATTGAATAGAGCAATACAATTAATTAGAACAAAGAGAAACAGTGATAACAATATTTGCCTTGAAAGAGATGGTAAAGAGGGCTGGGGATTTAGCTCAGTGGCATAAGTGCTTGCCTTGTCAGCGTGCAGTCATGAGTTCGATCCCCGGTACCAAACAAAGAGAAAGAGATGGTAGAAGGAAATCCCCCCTATTTGCTATATTGCATATGGTCAACCTCCCAAGAGATGCTCAGAACTCTGGCTCCCATTTGCTAATGGGGGGGAGGGAGAAAAGGTTGTTTGATTCTCAGCCCCGTGAGCTAGTAGGTCCACGGCTGCTTACCTGGGAGGCAGGCTGGTTGCTTGGTTTCCCAGAACCCTAAGTTCCAACATGGTGTCGATCTTGGGAGATGCTGGGTCTTTGCTATGTATTTGAGGCTGATCTTGAACTCATTACATAGCCCAGGCTATATGTGTGCTACCTTACCTAGCCAACAGTCCATTTTTGTTATTTTTTTCATTTAAATGGTCAATTTTAAAAACTTTTTGTTTTGATTTTGGTTCAGCTGGTTATTTGAGTCTTGTTTTTGGCAACTAGAAAGCAGACCACAAATATAAATTAATGACAATTTTAGGTCAGAAACTTTAGGTTGAACCTGGGCATGCTTGTACGTGCCTGTAATCCCAGCACTCAGGATGCTGAGGCAGGATTGCTACAAGTTCAGTGATAGCCTGGAGTGAGTTTAAGACAAGCCTGAACTACATAGCCAGACCCTGTCTCAAATAAAAACTTATGTTGGTAAGTTATAATAAAACGTAATGAAATCATTGTGTAGACACTAGAGATTTTTTTGTTTGCTTCTCTCAGAATCATCCCTAATCTTTTCTAGAGTATGAACTGATTATATGTTGATTTTTGAGGTTTCTTATTACATCCAGTGAAGGTAAAGAAACTTGAAAACACATATTCTTGCTTAGATATTTAATTTGGAGGTTTACTGAGTCGTTAAGAGTCCAGTGCCATTGGGTTTCACCAAAAGCACTTTTCCTGGGCTGAGGAAATAGCCCTGGGTTCAATCTCTGGCACTGGAAAAGACCAAACAAACAAGTAAATTTCCCAAGGAAAATATCTAATTAAAGTAAATTGATTTAAAGAAGAGGCATGCAGGAACTGTTTTGTTAGCCAGGACCTTCACACGGCGCTACATTCCCAGCTGTTGTGATTTTCAGCTTCAAACTCAAGATCCTCCTGCCTCAGTCTCTTAAGTAGCTGGGATTATAGGGGCGCACCACTGCACCTAGCCTATGTTTTAGGCAATTTCATTGTCTGCCTTATAAGTGTTCTGAGATTAATTCCTTATTCTCTTACAAGGAGAAAATTAGGCTTCTTGGTTTAAATTCGTACTCGCTGGGTTAGAAGGCTTTCTGGCTCTGGCATGATTGAGCTAGGTTACCGCCTAGCTCTCCCCGCTCTTCTGGGTTTCTGACCACTAGATGGCGCTGCCGATCGCTAAGTAGCTGCGGGAGACTCGGAAGGAGTCACTGCTAGAGCCCAGGGGTGAAAGACACCTTCCAAGAGAGAGGAGGATCTAGCAGCTCACCTTCTCTTCGGAAGTATAGGAATGCAGGTAAAAGTCTCACCCTAAATCCAAGATGCTCGATGGAGAAGATTACACTGTACTCTGGCCACTTAGAGGAATTAGGAGTCGACTACATCCGTGTTAGTCGTGGTGGTTATTCTGGTGATTGAATCCCAGGGCCTCACACTTGCTAGGCGAATGCTGGCTGTATCGCTGAGTTGCATCCCCAGCCTTTGTGTCAGGAATGTTTATAACCAGCACTGGAGGTGCACACCTGTAATCCCAGCACTAGGGAAGCTGAGGCAGGAAGTTTGCCATGATTTCAAGGAAGCCTGGGCTACATAGTGAGTTCAAGTCGAGCCCTGAACTATATAGTGAAACTCTTATCTCAAAAAATGAAAAACGAGAGAGAGAGAGAAGTAGATGTATTTGTTTGTTTTGTGAGGCAGGTCCAGGCTGGCTTTGAGCTTGAGCTCCTCCTGCCTCATCGTCAAGGGGGCTGGATCAGGGGTATAAAGAGAAGCTATCTGTGGGGTTACCTTGGAGGCCAAAGGACACAGAGGTTCTCGCAGGTTGAGGAACAGGAGGAAGAGTGCCCGGCTGATAATGTAGTGAGCGGGCTGGGCCTGCAGTGAGCATGCGCGCGGGAAAGCAAGGCCCAAAGTGCATGAGCTGAGGCTGGGGAAGGAGGGGGCCAGCCCAAGGTTTCCTGGAGCTGCTCTGCTCAGGACTCTGTACTTTAACCTGCAGGCTGCGGGGTAGCCCAGGAGGACAGCTCGGCAAACGGCCTGGACAGAATGGCTTTTCGGCAGGAGCAGCCGGGCAGCCTCCTGGGACAGGCGCAGGTCTGGACTGGAGGCCAGCGTCCCCGTGCAGAGCCAGGTGAGCGGTTGTGCGTGGAAGGGAAGGTGTCCGGGGACAGGGCGTCAGAGCAGAGTAGACAGCAGCTGTGTAGAGCCATGGCCGAGTTGAGCTAGATCCTTAGAGACCGGTTAGGGCTGTGGCGCTTGCGTTACTGACAAAGCACGGAGGAAATTAAATTTTAATTAAAGGCACTTCTTCTTTGGATAAAAGTTTTGCAGTTATTTTTAAGTGCAGCTGAATGGTATCCTACATTGAGATGCGTCAGACAGTCCTGTGTCTCCCCCGGCTATCCACACCCACTCAGACCCTGGCCCTGGTAAGAAGCAATGACTTCCCCTGGTCAGGTCACCTCTGGGTCCCCCTCCTCTTGGGGACCTGCCACGGATGGTTTCCTCTTAGTTCTCCAAATCCTGTTCCTCCCAGAGGCTGCTTCTGTTAGGATTTTCAGCGTGGTGAAACAGCAAAATATGAGATAAAAGAGACCTTTATTCCCAAGGACGTGGAGAGAAGTCCATGACCACAGACAGCCTGGCCTTCTCTAACCTGCACGTGCGGGTTAGGGTACTCATATAACCTCTGACCGGGGTGGTGCTTAGGGTAGGGACAGGTAATGCACAGTTTACTGATTGGGGGTACTTTTGAGCCACTGGAAAAAGGTGACTACAGTGTGGTCCCACCCCTTGGTCCTGCCTCCCATGGCAGCTTTCTGGGGCACAACTCTTTCAGCTTCCTCTGGCTGCCACCACTTCTCTCCTGGATCCACTGTCACCAAGAACAGCTGGAGGTGACCTTGGTGGGCAGCTGTGGCTGCCTTTGTTGCTGGAGAAGGTGGGGATTGTTCCAGGATGGCCACCTTATTTGGAGGGACTGTATTTTTCTTTCGAAGAATTTCCCACTCCAGAATCATCCTAATTTTCTTTGGTCCCGCTCGAGCACTAATTCTACTTATTATTAATATGAATGTCACTTTGCACCCCAAATCAAAGGTTCTGCTGACTTGCTGAATGCAGTGGTGTATGCCTATAATCTCAGCACTCAGGAGGCCAAGGTAGGAGGATCACCATGAGTTTCAGGCCAGTTTATGTAAGTTCAAGACCAGCCTGAACTGCATAGTGAGACCCTGTCTCAAAAAACAAAACAAAACAAAACAAAATCTGCAAGCTGAATTATGTTCTGGTGTATCCCGGGGGCTTCAATAAGGTCTTAGGCAAAATGAGGGGCAGCCAGCCAGGTATGGTGGCACATTCCTATAATCCCAGCACCCTGGAAGGCTGAAGCAGGAGGATCACAAGTTTAAGCCCAGCCTGGGCAAGTAAGCAGTTTAGAGGAGACCCCGTCTCAAAATAAAAATAAAGGGCTATGGATGTAACTCAGTGGGAAGGCTCTGGGTTCAACGCCCCATTGCCCCCAGTGTTCCCCAAAAGAAGGCCCTCTAACTGTTGGCAGCTCATGATAAATTGCTTTATTTTGTTTATACACATTTCCAGTTTGGAGTTTTCTGTAAGAGGTAGTGATGGCCCCGTTTCTCAAGAGCTGTCTCTCATCCTTCAGGGGCTTCCCCAGCCAGGGCAGCTAGGCGGGGCTTTCCTGCTGGCCTGGGGCTCTGCAGGCCTCTGAGGGAGGGTCTGCTGGGGCCCCCACAGTGCAGACCAGGGCTCCAAGTTGGTATTTACATGTGAATTAAGCGCTTCATTTAGATAGGGGTGGTAAGGAAGGCCTTTATATTTAAAAATATATTTATCCATCTATTATTTGCAGTGCTGGAGATTGAACCTAGGGCATTTTCACTGAGCTACATCCTCCCCTTTTTATTTTTTGAGACAGGGTCTCACTAAAGTTTCTAAGTTGTGCAGGCTGGGCTTAAACTTTCCATCCTCCTGCCTCAGCCTTCCAGGTTGTTAGGATCATGGATACCACTACCATACCCAACTCTGATTCCAAAACTGAGACCTGAACAAAGGGAAGGGGCTGCCATTTAAGAGACAACCCAGAATCTCCCAACAGGGCACCATCTGCCTGACGGGGGCTGTTCCCGGAGCTGAGCTCCAGCTCGCGGGGCCCACACACCGCTCGCCAAGCCTGCACTTCTGAGCTTGGCGTTGTCTCATCTGTAGGAAAATTCTTTCTTTTTTTTTTTGAGACAGGGTTTCACTATGCAGTTCAGGCTGGCCTTGAACTCACTTTGAAGCCCAGGCTGGCTTCAAACTCATAGTGATCCTTTTGCCTCAGCCTCCTGAGTACTGGGGAAATTATTTCTGTCACATGGTGCCCTGTCTCCTGGCCCTTGGCCTTTGCAGTTTCCAGCGGATCTGAAGCGGCCCCTGGGACCTGGGCCTGCAGGGTCTCCCTGGGCGCTTCCGGACCAGCCAGTGCCTGGCGGCCTGACTGAGGCGGTTAGAGCACAGGGAAGGGCACTGAGGCGGAAGAGTGACGGAGGTGATGAGCGAAACAGCTAGATTCATCCCCTCTGGGCTTGATTTTCTAATCCTCCACCCTCATAGAACTTCATAGCAGAGATAAAGTCTGTGTTTACTTTTTATTTTTGAGGGTAACATGTTTTGAAGTAAAACCAACAGTTTTTGTTTTTAGTTAGCAACACAGTGACCCTGCCACTGTGGTTTTGGGGCGCAGGGGGAGGATTGTATGAGGGAAAGTTTTCCAAGGCGGATGTAGACTGTGACATGATGGTGGGGGCAGTGGCAGCTCAAAGGAGTGCATGAGGGCTCTGGTGAGCCTTCCTGAAAGCTTAGCAGAAACAGCTATAATTAGTATTTTTCTTTTTGTTTTCCCTTTTTTTTTTTTTTTTTGGCTTTTAGTTCAGGCTGGCCTCAAACTCATGGCAATCCTCCTGCATCAGCCTCCCAAGCACTGGGGTTACAGTTGTACTCAACTGTGCCTGGTTTAAGTCTTTGTACCCTTGTAACCCGTGGCCTTGCCCACATGCTAGGCAAGCACGATCTCCAAACTGTAGCTGCAGCCTTCTCCTTTTTTCTCTGATCATATCTACTCGAGCCTTTTCACCAACTCCAACCAAAGTATTTGGTGGGGAGGGGAGCAACTAAGCCTTTCCTTAAATTTGGAAACGGAAGCAGGAAAAAGTATTCAAGCAGAAAACGTACATTAGTCAAATCTCTATTTCTGGCATATGGAAAACAAATGTTAGTGTGGACGGTTCTGGAAAGCCTTCGTTGTCTGTCTGGGGCCCTGCTGAGTGTTAGCTTTTCTGCCCAAAGAATGTGATGTCATAGCCAGGCTGTGGCTTTGGAAATGTAACTCCAACTTCTCCAGAATAGAAACATTCAAGTATTTCTGAAATAAGAAAGTAGATATGGCTGCCTATCGTCTGCTGGTCCTATATATTATTTTAAGAAAAGAGTATAAAGTTTCATTTAATTTTACCTTCTCTTGTTATAAAGCCAAAGAATGTGTTACAGGGTATATTTTTATCCATTTGTCTCAATTCACATGAAATCAAATTTGTTTTGAGGATTTAACTATGTGTTTTCATTCAAATTTGTTAAAGGAGTACAAGGTTTAGGCTGGATATGAATGGCGCACACCTGTAATCCCAGCACTTGGGAGGCTGAGGCCGAAGGATCCTACAAGTGATAACACAGTGAATTCAAGGCCAGCCTGAACTAGGTAGTGAGACCTTGTCTCAAAAAACAAAACAAGCAAAAACAACAACAACAAAAAGCAGAGCCAGGTGCAGTGGTACACCCTTGTAATCCTTTTAGCCCAGCACTCAGGGAGGCTGAGGCAGGAGAATCACAAATCAGGGCCTACTGTGGTCAATTTAGTATACTGAGACTTTTAAAAAAGGAAGTTGGGGTGGGGCTGGGATGTAGCTCACTGGGGGGCCTCTGGGTTCAATCCCCAGTACTTTAAAAAAAATACGCATGAATTAGTGAGTTAAAGAAAGTAAATCCTTAATTCTATCCCTGCACCAGAACACCAGTAAAAGACAACACAGGCTGCCTTGATGTGCACTTTGACTGCCTGTGGATCTATTCTGGAAGTGTGACAGGAAGGAGAAAATAAAGACAAGCAAAACGCTAAAATAAAACCAGCCTAAAATTGGCTTCAGCTGCTTCTGTGTTCCCAGGAGGGAAAGACCTCACCTGGGCCTTTGCAGCTCATTGGTGGGGGCTTGATGAGAGAGGGGAGGTTGGAGGGGCTCCCTGGACACTCAGGAATCTGGCAGTGGACACAGGAGAAGCTGAGAAGAGCAAACTGAAGCCAGGGACTGAGGCAGTGCAGAGGCGTGCACTAGGTGGGGTTGGAGCTGCCGGTTCGCTTCCTGCTAGGGGTGCTGGCCGGGTGAGACATGTGTGCCCTTTCTGGAGCGCCTCAGAAAGACCCAAGCACACAGGGAGGCGTCAGCAGGTGGACCCCGTGATGCAGCCTCCGCAGTGGCATTGCTGATACCGCCTGTCTGGTTCCGTGGTACCGGGTGACGCTGGGCAGGTGAAGATTTGCGAAGTGCTGGCTGGTCCATTTCCTGAGAATGTGAAGAGCCGATCGTCTTTTTGTTGAGGCAGGGGCTCCCTGTGTAGTTCAGGATGGCCTTGAGCTCTCTAGGTGGCCCAGTGTTACGGCGGCGTGTGTCTGGATGTCCCTGCAAAGCCTCCGTGGTCATAGGTGGGGCTTTTCAGAGGGGGCTGCATCTAGAGCGCGTGACACTGAGATCAGGGCTGTGTGATTACTAAGTTAGTGTGGGGGACCAAGCTGTGAGCTTGTACCTGACCAAGGGGCTACAAGGGTGAAACACAGACACACAATAGGTTAGAATGGGGTGGGAGGGAAGGCTCTTGTTTTCCTCTGACGAGGAGCCTGGAGTGACCGGCGCACCTTGGCTTTATTCACTCAGGCACAGGCGCAATCAGAGTGAAACAGGGTTCATCGTCTCCCACCGTCCACAGGGTCTCAGCTGCACTCATTCTCCTGCAGCGGCAGCACACGGGCCGCCTTCTCCCTGGGACTCACAGAAGAGGCCAGTTCGGCCTTGATCTTCCTCTCTGGTCTCCCAAAAACCCACTGCTTGGTTTGGCATAGTTCAGGAAGGATCACGGCTGCCTCCCCTGGGTGTGAGTGCTCCCGCCCCGAGGGTAAGCGACAGAATGAGGGTCGCTGCTTGTCACTTACTGCTACTTTGCTGCTCCACTGCTCTGCTGCTCGCTATGAACCGTTTCTTGTCCCTCTGCCACACCACTCTGCCTGCCAGTCAGCTGACTATGAACTGAAACCTCTGCAGACTGAGCTACAATAAACCTTTTGTTTTTTAACTTCGTGTGCTGGGTATTTTGGCCTAGCAAAGAGCAAAGTAACTAAGATACCCAGGCTGCCCTCAGACTCACAGGGACTCTTCTGCCTCAGCTTCTCTCTGGGATTACAGGTGTGTGCCTCACACCCAGTTTTGATCTTATATCTTCTTTAATTGTGGTAAAGTTCCCCAGTGAAGCTATCTGTGCCTGGAGTTTGCTTTTTTGGGAGGATTTTGACTATGGATTCAGTTTTCTCTAGCTGACATAGGGCTGCTTAGTCTATTTCTGCTGTATGAGTTTTAGTAACTTCGGCTTCAAAGGACTGGCCGCTTCGTTCAAACTGGCAACTCATGTGCGTTGAGTCGATCTGTTACCTGCCCTCTTACTGTCTGAGGTCTGAATTACGGCCATTCTATTCTGAGATGTAACTGCTACTCTTTGTCAGTCTGGCAATTCTGGTTTTTTTTTTTTTAATTTTATTTAAAGAGAAAAAACAAAGAAAACAACCAAACAAAACAGAAAAAGGGTAGCAACAATACAGAATTCCAAAGGCAAAAAATAAAAGAACAACAACAAAACAAAAACGCTAAGAAATCTGCCACTTGATAAGTTACATACTGTCATCCTTGGAAATAGTTGTTCAAGTTACAAAATTAAAGCATACAAAGTAGACATTCAAACAGTGAGACTTAACAGTTCTGCTCAACAATCTAACAAAAACAGTAATGTGGTCATCTATCTTACACACTTAAACATGCAAGTTATATGCTTTAGAGCCCCTCTCTCTCTCTCTCTCTATATATATATATATTAATTTTATTTTAAGGGGGGTAAAATTAAACATAACAAAACAGAACAGAACAGGACATAAGAAAGCATAAATTTCAAAGCTAGACAACCCGAGATCTTTACTATCTGTCATACTGTCTCATGTTCTCTTCCAAATGGTTGTCCATATCTTTGCATATGGGGAGCTCATACTAAATAAGATATCAATCTTTTCACAAGATGTGTAGTTTACTGGGTCCCACTTGCTAAGGGAGGAAGGGACATGGGACAGGGGACAGGACGACATGAGATGTTCGATTCTCAGCTCAAGCCTCACATCCGCCCCCCAGAGAGGGGAGGAGCTCCTTGTTCTCCCAGCACCCCGAGTCAACCACACAGTGCAGGTCCCAAGCACCAGGGTCTCTCTCCTTCAGGCCGCCGAAAGTCGGCCACACTCTCAGCCCCCCCCCAGGGGTGGTGCTCCTTGTTCTCCCAGCACCCCAAGTCAACTGCATGGAGCTGGTCCCGACGCACCAGGGTCTCTCTCCTTTGGGCTGCTGAAAGTCTGCCACACTCTCAGCTGTCCCCCAGAGAGAGTAGGAGCTCCTTATTCTCCCTGCACCCTGAGTCAACCGCAAGGTGCAGGTCCCGATGCACCAGGGTCCCTCCCCTGCAGGCCCCCCAAAGTCCGCCATACTCACCTGCTATTTCTTTCTGATGAATTGACCATTCCATTTCCAAAGTTCTGCAATGGCCAACAGACCACAGAAAGAATTCTCTTTAGGCTCCTGTTTGAAACCAGCAGCTACAGCAATCTGCTGGCCTTGCTTCAGGGCCAAGGTAATTCTGTTTTATTGGGTGAAATATTACATAGATGTTGATGCCCTGCAGTTGATTTATGTTTTTTACTTCTACATTCATGGTAGTTTTCTGCCTCTTTATCAGATAGATTACTAAAGTGTACACCAAAGTCTCCAACTACAATTGTAGGTTTTTACGTTTCTTCTTTTAGCTCTATCAGTTTTTGCTGTATTTGTTATTTTTGTTTTGTTTTTTGGTTCTTTTGAGACAGTCTCAGTTTATAGTTCAAACTGACCTTGATTCTCTATATAGCCCAGGCTGCCATCAAACTCATTACAATCCTCCTGCCTCAGCCTACCGAGTGCTGGGATTCTACTCCCTGTTTGCTGTGTGTATCTGAAGCTTTGTTGTTGGGTGATAATACTTAGGACTGTTAATCTTGGTAAATTCATCCTTTTATGATTGTGTAATGTTCCTCTTTATTCTTGGTAATTTTTCTTGTTCTGAAATTATATTTTCATCGTGGTGCTGGGATGGAACCCAGGGCTCCCCAGACGCTAGGCAAGTGTTGTATGCTGAGCCATATACCCAGCCCTGAAATTTATTTTCCCTTTGTATTACAGCCACTCCAGCTTCTGATGGCATATTTTTAATAGGCTTTTCTTGGTTCATCAAACCATTCTTTATGATAATTAAAAGTCAAACAACATATTCAAGACTAGTAAATAAAATTGTGTTATATCCATGTAATGAAACGTTGCTTATGAAGAGTTTCAGTGATATGGGAGACAGTCTGGGAGATAATATTAAGTCACAGAGGAGTGTGTAGCATTATATATACAACTTATTTGTAGCTAAGTATGACTAGAAAAAACCCTAAATTTATTAATAGCAATCTCCTCATTATAAGTGATTTTTCTTTGTTTCTCTTTCTCTTTCTTTTCTTTCCCTTTCCTTTCTTTTTCTTTCTCTTCCCCACCCCCATGCTGGAGGTGAAACCCAGGGCCTCATGCTTGGTAGGTGAGTGCTCTGTCACTGAGCTGCTCCCCCAGCCCTGAGTTTTTAAAATAAATATGGGCTTTATACATTTTTATAATGAGTACAGTTGTCCCTTGGGATCCAGGGGGATTGATTCCAGATCTCCCAGCAGAGAGTATTTGTATGGAACCTATAACTGGCACAGAATTTGCATAGAACCTATAGACATCATCCTATATATTTTAAATCCTCTTTAAATGACTTATAATACCTAATACAATGTAAATGCTATATAAATAGTTGTTATACTCTAATAGGCTTTTTTAGAAGACATGGTCTTGCTGTGTAGTCCAGGCATATCTTTGTGCCTTTGATATACCTATATTATTCTTTGTCTTTACAGTATATATATGAGTCTTTAAAAAAAAAAACGTGGGCTTAACAAATTTTGTGCTTTAATTGGTATGTTTAGATTATTTACATGTACTATAATTAATAATATTTGAATTTTAGGTTCATCATTTTACTGATGTTTTTTCCACTCTGTTTTTCTCTACCTGCCCTTTCTTTTAGATTGCTTGAATTTTTTTAGTATGCCATGGTAGTTTCTATGTTTCTTTGTAAAATTTTCCTAATTATAATAAGAATAAGAAGTTCTGGTATATATACAGCTTTAATCCCAGTTACTGGGAGATTGAGGCAGGAGGACCCCAATTTTTTTTTTTTTTGGGTACCGGGGCTCAAACTCACGACCATGCACTTACAAGGCAGGTGCTTATGCCGCTGAGCTAAATCCCTGGCCTGAGGACCCCAATTTTGAAGTTAGCTTAGACTACTATAGAACCCTGTTTCAAAAATACCATCACCACAGTATCGGTGAAAGAGAAATAGTTTCTCTCTTTAATAAAGTTCCCGTACTCCCCCCACCCTTTGGTGCCAAGAATCAAACTCAGGGCCTTGTGCTTGCTAGCAGGGGCTCATACCACTGAGCTATATCTCTGCCCCTCCCATTTTTTTGAGACAGGATGTCACTATGCAGTTCAGGCTGGCCTTGAACTCACTATGTAGCCCAGACTGACCTCAGACACACAGTGATCCTCTTGCCTCAGCCTCCGGCATGCTGGAATTACAGGTGTAAGCCTTCACTAAAATTCTTCCCTTTAAGGTATTCCCCGTTACAACTGAGCGTGGTGCTGGAGTCCTTTAGTCCTACAGCCCTGCCGTGAAGCACTATAAGCACTCATCCTCAGCGCTTCAGCTCTCATCTTCTGTTCTAGAAGCAGTGACTTGACATTTTTTGTTTTTTGAGTCAGGATCTTGCTATGTAGTCTGGGCCAGCCTTGAATTCACTGTGAAACCCAGGCTGGTCTCAAACTCCAACCCTCCTGCCTCAGCCTTCCCAGTGCTGGTGTTACAGGGGAATTTGTGTTCTTATCTTTGTAGACAAAGGGCATTAATTCTAGCTTAAAAGTTGTGCTCTCTCCCCCTCTCCCTCTCCTCTCTTTTTCTCAAGTGCACGTGCACACACGGTTTATCCTCCATTGACCTGGTGGTGCAGCTCACACGCCAGTATCTACAAGGTACTTTATCTCAGTTAAACCGGTCTCTAAGGAATAAACTGAATGCAGTCTGGGTTCCATTGCTTTGTGCATTCAACCCTTGCCCTGTCTGTGAGGACCACCATTTATCTGGGGGCTGCCATGCTTCCCTCACATTAGTCCACAGGGCCCCAACCACCCCACCGCCTTCAGACCCCTGGAGATCAGGTATAACCGCCATTCCTCCTGCTGCCATCAATCACGCAGCTACTGCTGCTCTCTTTTTTAGAAGCATAAAAAGTGAGTTGCTTTATGGGGAGCAGCTGAAGCCGGAGATCAATCACATGCAGGACCCAAGCAGGGCCAGCCTCAAGAGCACAGAGCGCCTGAGGCAATCACGTGCATAAGCTGCTCCAGTCTCAAGAACACTGGGTGCCTGAGACAAGCCATGTAGATGAGCCGTTAGGCAGAGAGGTTTCACGTGATACTGAACCTCCAAAATGTACAAATAGATGTGCTGCAGCCATTGGGTCTCTTGCTCCTTCTCCTCCTCTTCCTCCTTCCTCCTTCCTTCCTTCCTTCCTTCTTCCCTCCCTCCCATCAGGAGAGAAAGCTCCATACGGCCTGTTTTCTGGATTCCAACTCTTACCCTTTTTTCTCCATCCTCTCCCCGTCCTCATCCTGGGAACACGGAGAGCTGCACAGGACGTGGCATTTGGCACCTGAACAGGGTGTTACAATGGCTGTGTTGCCTGTACCAGTGCAGCAGAGCAATTTTGGGCAAAATGTCCCCCGAACCCACAGCTGAGACAAGTACACCATGTTGCTTCCTCTTCCTCTAGGCTGCAGACGAGTAGCCTGGGTGATTGCTGCTTCCAAGGCAGCCCCTTGTGTGGATGAGGGCCAGTGTCTGCACAAATCTGGATCGTCTCAGACAGGTAGGCTGTTTGTTTATAGGCTCGTAAGGCCTCCTTCCATCATTTATTTTATTTTCAAAGGCCAATTGTTGAACAGTTAATTTGTTAGCCTCTAAACTGTTGATAATCCTCTCACTAGCCTGTAATAGGCATGCTACAAAATCCTGAAAAATTTCATCAGGACTCTGGCAGATGGAGGTCAGATCAAGGTCACCCTTTGAAGGAAGTTCCCTCCAAGCCCTTATGGTAGCTATTTTAATTTGTTCATATACTTGTAGCTTAAAAGTAATTTCATTATTTGTGGCAACAAGAGTACCTTCTTCAGTTAACATATCTTTTGTAATGGGTATATTGTGAGTGGCAGTGTGAATAGCCTGATTTGCATGCACTCAAAAAAATGTTTCCTTCCACAATAAATAATCCCCTGGACTTTAACATGCTTTAACTATTCCCTTCCAAACATTTGGGGTCATAACTTGCTGTCCTATAAGTTCTCTTATATCTAAGGTAAAAGGGGCTATGTGCCATAGGTAGCAGTAGCATGTTTTAATTCTTTTAAGGTCTTAAAAGGTATGGCTTCATGAGCCATGAAGCCATGTGCCACGTGCCACATTATTAGGGATTTGGAGTTAAGCAACAGGGTAGACATATTGAAATCACTCCACGGACTCCCCTGCCCATCCGGCTTCTTTTAATGCTAGTTGCAACAGAGAGAGGGTGATTCTACTTCCTGAGATGCGGAAGTTTAGACCTGTGATGCAACAAGGTTTCCTCTGAGCTGAAGAGGCGGAAGCTGCTGCTTGTGGTGCAGTCAACGTTATCAGTTTTACCTTGGGCAACTGTGAAACTGAAGCTGCAGAAATACTATAGTGGAAAAGGTCTTTTTTGCTCCCCACCATTCCTTCCTTGATTGAGCAAAGCTAGTGCATTCAAGCTATATCGGTGGGGCTGTTGCTGTATTATTTCTTTTCTGCTCAGGTCTTGGTTTTAAGATAGTACTCTGAGCAGAATCCTCTGTGGTCATCTCAACAGGTGCATGACCATTGAGACATTGCCTGATCCAGGTCCACAAAAGAAAATCAAGTACAGGAATCCACAACAGTACAAGGATTTCTATATATATTTGTGGTTCTTGAGAACATACTTGTCTCATGCTAAACCTGATAAAATCAACATACTTCTCTCTCTTTGGCCTCTCATAAGCCTGTCTCTCTCTGTGTGCGCACACCTAGAGGTCTCCTGTCACCTGCTATCCAGTGGATTCCCTTGTTCCCTGCATCCCTGTTCAGGCACCAAATGCCACGTCCTGCACAGTTCTCACTGTTCCCAGGATGAGGACAGTTAGAGGGTGGAGGAAAAGGACAAGTGTCAGAATACAGATGTAAATCCTGAAGAAACTTAACTGACCTCAGTAAATAGCAAACATTGATTAACACAGGTCTCACCTTAATTTGATCTTGAACATCCAGCAGAAAACTCTAACCACAAGAAGTATAAACTAACTAGGCTAGTAACTGATCACTGTTTTGTATAGGATTCAGTTGCTATATAGAGAGATTTAAAATCTTGGACTGGGAATCTTTAGCCTAAATTGAACAAGTTCGCTTAGGATGAAAAAGATTCAAGAAGGAGAAGGTCTTCTAGAGTCCCCAAAACATAGTTCCTCCAACCTCAACTAACTACCCATCACTTACAACTATAAAACAGAAAAGGGGGAGATGTGGGGAGTAGCTGAAGCTGGGGATTGATTGTGTGCAGGGCAGAAGCAAAGCCAGCCTCAAGAATAGAGAGTGCCCAAGGCAAATCACATGGATAAGCTGCTCCAGTCTCAAGAACACAGAGCGCCTGAGGCAAGTCACGTGGATAAACTGCTCCAGTCTCAAGAACTCAGGGTGCCTGAGACAAGCCATGTAGATAAACTATTAGGTGGAGATAAACTATTAGGTGGTAAACTATTAGGTTTCACATTATACTCAACCTCCCAAGTGTATAAATAAACGTGCTGTGGCTGTTGGAGTTCTTGCTCCTCCTCCTCCTCCTCCTCCTTCCTTCCTTCCTTCTTTCCTTCCAGTCAGAAGAGAGGGCTCCATACAGCCTCAGTTTTCTGTATTCCAACTCTTATCCTTTTTTCTCCATCCTCTCACTGTCCTCTCCCTGGGAACGTGGAGAGCTGCACGGAACAGGGTTTATGACACCTAAGGGAAGGATGCAGGGGCAGGGAAGTAAAGAGAAATTCATCCTAGAAATTTCTTCAAGTCCCACCCCATCTTTGTAGCACTGGGGATTGAACCCAGGGCTTCCCACTGAGCCACATCTAAGCTCTTTATTTTATTTATTTATTTTTAATTTTTTTGGTTTTTTGAGACAGGGTCTTGCTTTGTAGTGCTGGCCTCAAGCTGGCAGCAGTTCTCCAGTTTCAGCTTCCCAAGTGCTAGGATTACAGGTATGCTCTACCATGCCTGGCCTATTATTTTCTGAGACTAAGATACCTAGGCTATATTGGAACTTTAGATCTTTCTGCCTCAGCCTCCAGAGTGCTGGAGTTACAGGCGTGTGCCACCATGCCCTGTACCAAGCTTGATTTGAGTGAATATTTTATGCCTTGAAAAAAAATTTAAGCTCACCTCCTACAGGAAATCTAAATTTTTGCAATTTTCTTTTTTTCCCCCTAACAGAAGATGCAACCTGGAAAGACTATATGTAAACCCCTCTAGTTTTCATTTTAACTGCCTGAAGGTATCACAGACATAAAGTCCTGCAACAGGATAAATCTGGCCTTGAGTTTACGGCACTCCTCCTGCCTCAGTCTCCTAACTGAGAGATTACAGCTGCGCACCCCCATGCCCATGTGTGGCATCTTTCTTTGGGAGGCAGCAGTGCTGGGAGAAGCCTGCGTACTAAGAGTGTGCGCTGCCTTTCAGCTCCCCGCCAGCCCTGTCTTGATGCTGGTCCTGAAGTTCCGCTCCCATGTGGTCTCTCCTGAGATAGTTAAATCAGCCCTATTCCCCTCCAGCTTTATACAAAAGAAAACAAGGACTACATAATACCCACTTCCCAAGGGAATCATAAAAAAACAAACAAACAGATGAATTCTCATCTGGGTAAAATGAGTTGAGAGCTTTAATAGGCTCCAAAATGTGTGGTAATATCCAAGCGTTAGACAGGAAATAATGACTTACTAACAAAACTTTGGCTTCTGATTTTTCAGCTAACAGCAAAAATGTTTCAACTATAATTGCTCAGGGTATTTTTAAATTGTTTTGCCAAGAATTCTTCTGGCTCCTAGACTTAATCTGAAAATATACAGTGTACTCTTAGGGCTGGTATCCCAAGATGTATAGGCCCTGGGTTCAATCTCCAGTCAGTCAGGCTGGGTGTGTTACGGAATGCCTGTAATCTCAGCAGTTGAGAGGTTGGAGCAGGAAGATATCCATGAGTTCAAGACCAGCCTGGGCTGCAGAGTGAATTGAAGGCCAGCCTGAACCACATAGCAAGATCTTCTCTAAAACCACACACGCGCACACACACACACACACACACACACACACAACAGGACAGGGGAAAAGGGACAAAGGGAAAGAGGAGTCTTGGGCTCTTACACATCTGTATCATCTGCAAACTCCCCTCTGGACCCCTGTTCATTCCCTGTGAAGAGCAAAGCATTGAACTAACTTATGTGTGTGACACTTTCAGACTTACTTTGGAATCTCTGATTCCTTTCTGCCCACAAAACCCTCATAACACCAAATGTGTGTGAATTTTGTCCGTGTCAGCCAATGCTGCGTGCTAGCTGGGTGTCCAGTGTCATTCGATTCTAATGCTCCCTGGAGTTAGCATCACATAAAGAAGGGCTTCCCATGGAGGAAGGGCTTGGTCTGAGACCCCATGCACTTCAGATGCAGGAACGAGTCCTGGACGGGTGCTACTTCTGAATGACTGGCTGTATGTTTGGGGTTCCCACATCCCCTTCCTCACGTTCAACAATTTGCTGGAACCAACAGCTCCTAGAGCTCAGGAAAGCACTTAAATCAACTGGTGTAGTACAAAGGTTAAAATGAAGGGGTAGAAAGGGCAAGCTCTAGAGCTGGGAGCGGTGGTACACATCTATAATACTTCGTACGCAGGAGGCTGAGGCAGGAGGACTGCAAGCTCAAGCCCAGCCTGAGCTAGTTAGAAAGACCCTGTCTCAAACTAAAAAATTAAAAAAGGAGTAGGGATTAGCTTGGTGCAGAGACCCTGAGTTCAGTCCCTCAGTACCAAAATAAAACACACAAAAAAACCAAAATGATCTCTGTGTGGTATACATCTGTAATCCCAATACGTGAGAGGCTGAGGCAGGAGGATCACAAGTTTGAGGCCAGTTTGGGTTAATAGTGAGTTCAGGGCCAACCTGAACTACACAGTGAAATCCTGTCTCAAAAAAACCAAAACACCTTCCACCCATAAAAGCTTCCCGGGCTGGAAAGGTGTGTACCACCTTCCTTGCAGGCACCTGCATTCACTAGCCAAGGTGCTTATGGAGTCTTGGGGTTCAGGAGTCTTTACGGGCAGGACCTCCCACCCCGCTGCCCGTTTGCTGCCCAGCCTGGAGGCTGTGTTTTCTATTCACTGGGGTGGTTATGCATAATACCAGTCAAGGCTTTAGGAACTCTGCCAAGAACCCAGGACAAAGACTAAATATATTTTCTGTAGAAAACGAAATTCTTTTTTTATCGGCCATTTCTTTGTTTTGCTTGTGAAAGACTTACCCCAAGTCATAGTCAAACTCACAAAAATTCCTGTAAATAGGTTTCTCAAAGCCCAGTAATGGTAGGCACAATGGTGTATGGTGCTAATCTCAGTTACTCAGGAGAGTCACAAGTTCAAGGGCAATTTAGTGAGACCCTGTCTCAAAATGAAAACTCAAGACTTGAATGCTTGCTTGGGAAGGAAGTTGGACCTGTCACAGTGGAATGAACGTAGAGCAGAGGTACAGCCTGAAACTAGCCTGGAAGGTGACATTTCTAATCTGCTTTTCTCTGCTAGTTAACACCAGACCAGGAGACACCTGGGGTGGGGGTGGAAGGAGGTGGAAAGCCAGAGCATCGCACACGGTGGGCCCAGGCAGCTGGGTTTCCTGGTGGCATGTTGCAGTTCACAAATGCAGCTGCTGCTCAGCCTCTCCAGCAATTAGTACCATCTGGGAGGCCACAGGTGGAGGTGGCCATCCTGCAGCTCTGCTTCTCCCGTCTGAAACGATCTGGGGGCTGGAGCCCCACAGTGCTCTCAGGGTGCTCTTGCTGAGACCCTGAGGTGACAGCCCTACCCAGGATCATTAGGAGTCCCCCTCCAGTTGCTTTACCCCTGCTAGAGTTTGCACCTCTGAGGGCCTGGGCTGCAGGCATCACAGCTGTGATGAGCATGGACACTTATAAAGCACCTACAGATTGCTTTGGTAGCCTCCAGCTCATGGCCCTGAGTTTCCTTTGTGCCAGCTGCTGAGAAGCTGTTCCCAAACACCATAGACAAACGCCTCTGCCTTGCAGAGCTTGAAAACAAGTAACTGCAAGTCATGACAAATAAAACTCAGGGGTCTCTTCCTCCTCTGAGGAGATGGGATGGCCTAGGATGGTGAAAGCAAACCTTTTAGAGTTTTCAATGTTGCAAACAGCTGACTGCAGCACAGATGCCATAGGTTCACCACCACTGGCCTAGGACAAAGAAACCAGCAACGAAAGGGAAGGGGAGGTGGGCACAGAGGTGGGAGATGAGGGACTGGCAGTGAGTTGATTCTTCATGAGGTGTTCAGGGAAAGTAGTTCCAAGGAAGAGAGCCCCAAGCAGGCATGGGGACAGGCAAGGGTCGTGGGTGTCTGGTGCATTCTGGGAGCAGAGTGGCCTTGAGGGCCACTGTGCTTGCTTGGCTTTTACTTGTAGGGATTCGGGGACCACTAGAGGCTCTGAGTGAGACAGGCATGTGATTGGCTGGGGTTTAACAGGGTGGCCTTGCCGTGCAGTTGAGACGTGACTGCCCTGGGTCCAGGCAGAGGTGGTAGCAGTGTGTGTGTGTGTGTGGGCGGGGGGTGAGGGTGTTAAGTCTGGGTAGGATTTGAAATCAAAGCCAAGGGACTTGTAACTGATAGAATGCAGAGAATGAAAGGGGATAACAGGGTCTGGAGAGGGGGAGGAGGATGAAAGCCAAAGTTCAAGCCAGGAGCAGTGATACATGCTTAATCTGTAAACCTAGCAATTGGGAGGCTGAGGCAGGAGGATCATGAATGAAACTATGTATCTATCAAGACCTTATCCCCAAAACAAGAACAACAAGAGGCCCCATTTCAAGACCATTGTGACCTAGGTCATACCCTGGATGCCGAGGGAGATCTTGTCCTCAATGATTTTAATTGCTGAACTACAGGCTGAATGCCCGCCTTGTTCAACACCAAAGCCTCTGCTGGGTCCAGCTAGGAATTGGTGAACCAAGCAGAAAATTCCAGGGCACGGGCTGCTGTGGGCTCCAGTCTGGAGGGGTTTACGGCCACAGCCTGGCAGAGAGGGCCGAGCTGCTGGTGGCCATGTTTGTAGCTACAGCCCTGGTGTGGCTGGGCTGGAACAGGTGGGCCCGGCAGAGGACCGAGTGGGTGAGAGACCCCAGATTGGCTCCAGTGGGAGCCCCTGGGTGCTGCCCGCCTGGCCCCAGCACCTCCAGTGAAGATGTTTTTGCCGAACTCCAACCTTCCTCCTTAGGAAGCATCCTGGTCTCAGAGATACTGGGCCCTGGCTCACAGGTAAGGCGCAGAGGAACCTGACTGCATCAGCGGGTTTATGAGGACTTCAAATAAGAACGTTTTCCAGGGTGGAGTAGGGAGGTTTTCCTTTAGGCCCCACAAACATCGGAGTGAAAGAGCTATCTGTAGGGGTTTTTTTTATTGTTTTGAGGTTTGGCCTTGAACTTGCTATGTAGCCCAGGTTGGCCTCCAACTTGTAATTCTTTTACCTCAGGCCCCTAAGTGCTGGGATTATAAGTGCGCACCCGTACCTCAGAAGCTCCTGCTAATCACCTCCATGCACCCCATGCTTAGCAGGTGCATTTAATGACAGATATCTGCACTGCCAGGGCTAAGTTCAGAACTCGACTCTGTGGTTTTTATTAATGAACCAAGGCCTTTTGCCTGCCTTGTGCTGTGCCTATCACTGAAATGATGAGTTTCGAATTTTGTGAAAGAAAGTTTCACAAGGTGGCCAAACATGCAGATGGGAGAGCTAGCCCCAGTCTGTCTTCCTGAGGACAGGATTCAAGGTTATTTATGGGGTAAAGAAACAGCTCAGAAGCTGGATGTGGTGGTACAAGCCTGTAATTTCAGCGTTAAGGAGGCTGAGGCACAAGGATCAAGCATTCAGGCCAGTCTGAGCTGCTTAGTGAGACCGTGTCTCAAAACACAAAGTGGGCTGCCTGAGGTGTGGGGAGAGGTGACCAGAAGTAAGGGACAGTGATGGAATCAGTATCTACACACACTCTGCACAGGATTATGAAAATCAAGGGTAATTTGAAGATGGCATTTTGGTCCTCTGATGGACACTGGCACCCCTGCGTAGGCCCAAGTGAAGGGTTGGTCGTTTCAGCTTGGTACTTGGGACTAAACCCAGGTCTTTCATACTGAGCTACATTCCTGGTTCTTTTTTATTTTGAGATAGGATCTTATTGTTACTCAATTGCCCGGATTGGGCTCAAACCTGCAATCCTCCTGCCTCAGCGTCCTCAAATGTTAACATTACAAATATGTGCCACCATGGCCTGGCTGTGACTAAACAATTATCGAACAGAATTATGAAATTGAATTTGTGTGTGTCTGCGTGGTGGTGGGGAATCAAAACTGGAACCTCAAACATGCTAGGCAGGCTCTCTACCACTGAGCTACATCCCTTGCCTAAAACTGAATTAAATTTTTTTTTGGTCTTTTTTGAGGCAAGGTTTCACTATATGGTTCAGGCTGGTCTTGAACTCCAAGCTGGCCTCAAACTCACAGCAATCCTCCTGCTTCAGCTTCCCAAGTGCTGAGTTTACAGGCATGCACCACTGCCCCTGGCTGGAAAGCGAATTCTTCAATTGTCACTGAATGATTTTTATTGCTATCAGTGTTCTTGCTGATGAAATGGTGGTACCTGAAATAGGGACTGGATGTCAGATTTTGAGGCATTCCAGCCTTGCCACGAATTCCTCGCAAGTTTGTTACCTTGCTCTGCTTGATGAATCAACTTCTGGCTCCGCAATACACGCTGGAATGTTGCTGCTACTTGGCCCAAGTCCAGGGGTGTCTGACCCTGAGAGGTCACCTTGGTCAGTCCCCTTGGAGCTTGCATTCCTCATGGCGGAGGCAGACAGGAAATGAGATAATTTCAAAGATAAGAACTGGGGTGTGATGAGTTTAAAACAGAGAGGAGATGGGCGTGGTCAGGGAGGGCCTCTCTGAGGAAGTAGCGTTGAAAAGGGGTGAGCTCCGATGGTGGCCTGGCCAGAGATGAGCTCTGTGTCCAAGTGGATGGTGGCCTGGCCAGAGAGGGGAACATGGAGAAGGGAACACGCAGAGCAGAGGCCTTGAGACCGGCAGAGCCCGGCCTGGCCCCACCCCCTGGCCCTCCTGCAGAAGTGTCAGACTTGAGGGGAGGCTCATTCTTCAGCTGGACAGAGCCCCGCCGCCGCAGTCCCAGCAGGACCTCAAAGGCCACGGTAAAGGATTTGGGTTTTATCCTCATGTCATCAGGGGCTCCTCCTTGGGTGCAGTGAGTCATGAGCGTTGTGTTCAGCCAGGCCTTCCCTGACTACCCTACCTGGGGTCCAAAGCCCCTAGGTAAAAAGCCAGGATGAATTCAACCACCCACCTGCAGCCTCACGTCCTCCTTCCTTGAGCTGTTTTTCCTCATAGTTCTGATTGTCCATTGCCACACGCTCCATTTCACTCTGATTTTGTCTACTGTCTTCTCACCAGGGGGAACATGGATCGTGCAAGTGCTGGGATAGCTCTGGCTGGAGTAGGGGAGCCAGTATGTGTGGAAGGAAAGCTGGGAGAAAGTGGCCTGGTCTGAGCGGTGCTTTCTATGGCTCTCAGCAGCCTGGGGAGAGGGCACTGGGCAGGGGCAGCGAGGCCCTGGGCCTGGAGTGGGACTGACATCTGGCTGTCTGTCCTGCAACCAGAGCCCCTGGACTTGCAAGGCTTGGGAAGGAATTCGCCAGAGGTGATGTCTTTTCTTCCTGCAGTTTTGAAAGCAGAATTTCCTGTGAGTAGGAAGGTTTGTAGGGAATAAACAGAGCCAGGAAGGCAGCATCCAATCCTATTAGAGTGGTGTTGTCAATGGAGAAAGGAGGTAATAAAAACAAAGTGCTTAGAATAGTAGAGAAAGTGTCAAACTGACAACTATGTGTTGCTCCAGTATGACAAATTTTTAAATTAGAAAAACCCTAAAACCTAGATCTGAGCAAGTCTATGTAAATAAACCTAACACTTATTGAATTTAAGTACAAGCACTAAATAATAATGTTAGTCAAAAGGTCTATAATATCAAGTCACAGGAAGTGCTATAAGATAAATTTCAATTAAGTATAAAATAAAAAGAGGATGATAATGGGGGAGGAGCCCACATTTATAGTTTTTTTTTCCCCTGAGGGGAGAGCATTTCAGTTACTGAGACATTTATAAATAATTTTTAATTTTTAAATTTTTTAAATTAAATATTTTTGGTGCTGGCAATTGAACCCAGAGCATCATACTTGCTAAGCATGTGCTCTACCATAATCCTTAGTCTTTTGGGGGAGAGGATACTACCACCCAAAATGAGGGTCACCTCCTAGAGTATTCTTCTGCATTTTTAGGAAGAGGCCTTATGCCCTTGAGCCCCTGCTCCTTACATTTGTCAGGTGCTGGTTACTCCAAGTCATCTTTCTAGGTAGAGTGGAAGGCAGCTGTTCCTGGCAATGCCTTCTGTTGTTTGGTTTTCGCACAGAAGATGCCAGATTTTTCTAAGTGACTCTAAGAGGCAGAAGTGACAACAGGGAAAAAGCTGGGAAGACCTGGGTTAAAGCAAAGCTCTTTAGCCTTTGAGGCAATGCAGGCTGACATTGGAGTCATTCTTTCCTCATGGAGAAGTCACAAAAGCAGTATATTTTCCACCTAAAATATTTTTTCTGTCCTTGCAAAAATGATTTGTTTTCCTCCATGGAACTGGGCCTTCTGAACACCATCCTGTCTACATGCACTGGGTCACAGACTTGCACAGGGCCTTGCCTTTGAGAGAAACCGCCATGGACAAGTGCAGGCGGGGCTGAAGCAGGTGGTTGTGTCAGAGCTTCCGAGCTGCGTTTAGTATTCCATGTGCGTTGTCCTCCAGAACCACGTGGCTGTGAGGACCCCGCCAGGGCTGCATCTCATGCTGCAGCAGAGCTCAGGATCCCTGAGTTCTGCACGCTCGTGGCCGCCCGGAGGTTTGCAGCTGGCGTGGCAGCTGCCCTTGCAGGTAAACCCAGGCTCACTTTTGTCCATGGCTTAGCTTGCGGAGGCTGCTTGCTCCCCAGTTTTTCTGCTTCTTGTCTTTTTTCTGCTTCTTGTCTTTTGGCAGCAGATTTGCTGGCACTGTGTGGTTTGGCACAGAAAAATGATCAAATTGAGGTCCTGTATTCTTGATGGATTTGAGCTGTGCTACCCTGGCTAAGGAAGCCGGTGTGGAACAGCCCTCCCATGTCACTGGGCTGCGCTCTGCAGATCCCCTCCATCTGAGCCTCAGCATCAGGTCCATGCAGCCTGCAAATGCAGGAGGATCAGCTCCTCGCCATCGAGTGCACCGCAGTGCTGGCCCGGCAGGCAGGGGGAGCTGTGTGCTGTGACTGTCAAATACCCCAGCTCCCAGGCCTTGTCTGAGAGGGTTAGCAATCATTCTGTCAGCAACGAACACCTGCAGGGGGAAACAGGGACACCCTCATGCTCACCCCTCCCCGAGGGTGGAAATCTGCCCCCACCTGCCCAGAACAAATGCTGGGGAAATGAAAATGTCAATTAAGCGGTTGCTATGGCAGCCCGATTGCCTGTTTGCTGCTCTGTTTTCAGTGCAGTGCTGGTCTCTTCTATTGAGTTGATGAATTCCTTAGTTGTTCTCCTCCCCAACTCTAACACCCATTCACAATACACACACTACGCTCTGGATTGTGAACACTGACAGAGTGATGATGTTTCCTTAAAGGGCTGGGGTGAGAGCCAGGAGAAGGTTTTCAGATTGAGAGTATCCATTTTTGTTCTCATTATATGCCTTTTTGGGATCTTAAGAAAACCTACCATTACTTTCCTTTTTGACCTTGGATGAACTCTGTGTGAGTGTGTGTGTGTGTGTGTGTGTGTGTGTGTGTGTGTAGTACTAGGAATCAAACCCAGGGCTTCCTGCGGTAGTACATCCCCAGCCGTTTCCTTTTTTACTTTGAGACAGGGTCTCAGTAAGTCTCTAAATTGCCTATCCTGGGCTCAGGCTTGCAGTCTTCCTGCCTCAGCCTCTCAGAGTGCTAGAATTACAGGCCTGTGTCCCCACACCTGGTGAGCCAGATGTTTAGGTCTCTATCAGGGGAAAATCTTGCTCTTAGCCCTGCCGCCAGGTCTGATAATGATAAAGGAGAAAATGACTATACCAACCTCCACAGGGTAACCTGAAGTCAGGTTCCAGCTGGAGGGGGACTTTCGCTTTCAAGTCCAGCACTTCCTGGGTTGGGGGAGAGGGCCTGGAGCTGGCTTTTTTTTTTTTTTTTTTTTTTTTTATGATGCTGAGAATTGAACCCAGGGCTGTCATGGAGTTTTGTTAGGCACAAATTTTTGGTTAAATCCCTTGACTTTTCTGGACCTAATCTATGAAGTAGGGCTGTCAATCAAGAGTTGTGCTTTCTGAGCCTGGGCATATGCAGCTCAGTGGCAGTGTACCTGCCTAGCAAGCCCAAGGCCCAAGTTCCATCCCCAGCACTGCAGAAAAGAAAAAGCAAAACAAAACACTCCCTGCAAAACCAGTGCTTCCCTCATGGAGTTACTCTAAGAATGAAATGAAATACCATAGGCAGTGCTGGCTCAGAGTAAGTAGACAGTAATGTTAGCTCAGATTGTATTAATATTAGTCATTGCAGAAATCCACAAAGGAAAAGTACTATCAGAAGAGAACATGCTTTCATTTTCCATAGTCAGGTCTTCAGTGCTTTGCTTTTCTCTTAAAGGCAGTGCTTTTTTTCTTTTTGAGACAGGGTCTCACTATGTAGCCCAGGCTGGTCTCGAACTTGGCAGTGATCCTCCTGCCTCTGCCTCCTAAGTGCTGGTACAGATATATACCACCATGCCCTGCTTTTTTGCTTATTGTTTGTTTTTAAAAGAAGGCTCAGTGCTGGGGATGTAGCTCAGCGATAGAGGGAGTAGCATACAAAGGCCCTAGGTTGATCACACACCCAAAGATATATTTTTTTATTATGAAATTGCCCATTAAATTAAAAAAATAGAAGTTGCCCATTATGATTCCTAAAATAAGGGAGCTGGAACCCCTTGAGGGGAGAGACAGCATCTCTCCCATGACTGTCCCTAAAACAAAAAAGAATCCTTCCCTTCTTACTCACAGGGTGGACCCGAGGGGCCTGCAGGGACTCAGCCAGTTTTGACAAACAGCAAAGCCATGCAAAAAGCTTTTGACTGCCTTCTTTTCCCTTTGTGAATTTTATAGTCATCCCCAGGTATCACCTCTGGTTTCCCAGATCTACCTCTTGGGTAAGGATATCGGGCAGCAAAGGCCAGACCTATACTAATTAATCACTGCATCTGCAGAGCTGAGTTCATGCGTTCCTCCCACTCTGGGTGGTGTCCAAAAGAATTCTCATTGCACAAAGGCTTTAGAATTTTAACCCTTAAAAAGAATTAAGGTGCATAGTCTATTGAATAATGAATGAACTCTATAATGCATATAACCTTTGCAATAATTTTTTTGAATGTTTAAAAAATGCCAGAAAGTGCAGCTTGCTCAAAGGCAAACTGGTTCCCAAGACTTGGACTCAGCTGAAAACAAAGAGAGCTCTGCTAAGAAGCAGCACAGAGATTATCCGGCAGATGGTAACCTTTAGCAATTCTTAATCAATTTACTTGATGATGTGTTCCTAAACTATAAATGTGTATAGTAGTACTTTACAAGCAAAGTGATGCCTTCCTAAATATGGAATATCATTTACTAAATATAGGTAGAGGATATGATATTACTTTTTTTTTTGCAGTACTGGGAATTGAATCCAGGGCCTCCACACCTACCCCACCCCTTTTTCTTTATTTCTACTTTGAGACAGGTTCTTGCTAAGTTCAAATCCAGGCTGGGTTTGAATTTGTGATCCTACTGCCTCAGCCTGACAGAGTGCTAGGATTATAGGTGTGCCACCACACCTAGCTATGATACCACTTTAAAAAATGTGACTGAATGCTCTAGATCTGACCCTAGGCTTCCTCGGAAAGGGGTGGCCACAAATTCCTTTTCACTAATTTTAGGCCTTTTCCTTCTCCTGGGGGCCACTACCATGGGAAACTCACCCAAAGTCGGAGGCAGGGCTTGAACTCTGCACTTCCACGTCCATGTAGTGGCCTCTGATGCTGACACCTGGGATGTTCCCTCCTTTGGGAACTGCCTCCATTCAGCAGGAACCCAGGAGGAGGCTGGAAGATCCCGCCAGAGCTCCAGCTCCTGCCTTGCCCCTATGAGAGGGACAGTGCGTCAGGGTGCTGGTGTCTTTGTCCCCAGGTACAAGGGCTGGTGGGGTGAGTGGGGAGGCTGAAGGCTCCACCCTATTTTAGTTTTTTTTTTAAGAGGAGGACAATTTATGGGGAAATAGGAATGGAGAACAGGAGAGACGGGGGTGGGGGTCCCAAATGGGTTGCCCAATTCTTGTTTTAAACCCTAAAACTCCCTTAAAATACCTCCTGGGGCTCAGTGGTACAGCTATACTTGCCTAGCATTCCTGAGGCCCCAAGTTTGATCCCCAGTACTAGAGAAAAGCACAAAAAAGCGACATTCCTGGGGGACTTGCACGAGCAGGGCTGGAGGGGCAGACTGCCAGTACCACGAGCTCCAGGCCACCTCGGGGAAAACCCCTCTCACTTTAGTGGGTTCTTCCCAGCAGATGTGGCTCCTTACGTGCCCTGCTTAGTGCTGCTCACTTGGAGGGACCCCTTGGGGCTGCTTATTACTCAGGCCTTTGTTCTGATTTCATGGTTTCTGTCTTGGGTTGAGTAATCCTGAACTTGCCAAGCTCAAGTGTGGTGTAAGTCGCCAAGTCACCTTAGCCGAATTTCCGACTCTGAGGATGCCTTAATTGGAGGCCAGTCTCTCCTGTCTAAATTTTCCCCTCAAAGACCTGGGGAAAAAGAAGCCGATCGCATAGTATGACCCTAGTTACTGAGGCTATGGTGGCTTCCCCAAATTTATCGATGTCTCATGCAAGCCCTTGGTATAGCAATCACTCTAGGCCCTAAGGATGCTGGGATCTGGATTTTTTGCTTTTTCTTTCCCAAACAAATGAATGTTCTTCTGGCTTTTACTCATTGCAACAGTTTTACTATGTAGAAAACATTTTACGTTAGTTCTCACTGCAGCTGTATGGGGTGGGGGTTGACAGTATTTGTATTTTACTAAAGAAAATACAGAGTCACAGAGGTCAAGTAACTCAAGGCCACAGAGCACACTAAACAGCAAAGTGGGGAACCCAGAGCAGTGTGGCTCCCAAGCCGGTGATGTCTGCCAACCACCACAGCTCCATGGACTTTGAAAGGCAGTATTCCCACGTGGAGGTGGAGTGTTTTGGATAATCTGTGTCTTCTGTCCTCCGTGTCAGTCCCATGCTTCTCTTTATGAATGAGTTGGCTGCTGCACTAGTTTCTCTGCTCTGGTGGCTGCTTGGAAGGCCGGGAATTGAGGCAGGACTGCTCATCCACTAGGGTTGTGCCCAGCCCAAGTGACTGCTCTGGCCGTGTCCCTGGCAGGGACAGGTGTGGATTCTACAGCTCCCCTAGCTTGCCCTTGCTGGCTCCCCTGACGCTGGAGCTAATAGATCTGGGTTCAAGGTCAGCCTACTCAGGTTGCACAGCAACTTCCAAGAGCCCAGGGCACTCATGCCTTTGTGAGTGCTGTCTTTACTACTAAATTTTTTTTTTTTTGGTACAGGGGATCGAACTCGGGACCTCATGCTTGCCAGGCAGGCGCTTATGCCACTGAGCTAAACCCCCAGTCCCTCACTAAAATTTTTTTAATGTACAATATAGTATTATATATTATATAATTGTAATATACATATAATTATAATATACATTATGTAATTATAAAATGCATAATACATAATGTACTATATAATAATGTATTATATAATATATAAAATACATTTTAATATATATTTTTAATATAGTGCCATAAACATGCATATATTCATGTTATATAGGAAGACATTTCTTTGCTCTAAAAGCTCATTTTCCCCCTTTTAAATGAAATGAAAACATTTTCATGGGCTCCTAACAGTACTGGGGACCCAGGCGTTGGTCTACTACATCTGGATAAGCAGACCTCGTGTTGGAGTCCGTGGTGATCTTGAGCAAACTGACATTTTGGAGCCTTGGTTTTCTCGTCATGAAATGAGCACGGTGACTGCGTCTGCTTTAGCCCCACGGCAAGGGGCTGGCACCAAGGCCCCCGGGGGGGCTGCTTCCCCAGCGCCTACTGAAAGGATCTGGGGGCCAGACTCCAGTGGCCTCTGTGTCAGGAAGCATTCGGGCTCCCTCCTCTGCCCTCACCTGTGAAGAGGCTGGCTGGGTCGGGCAGGTGGGACCCCGCCCCAGTGCCATCAGGACTCTCAAGAGTTGTGTGTGCAGGGCGCCACCCTCAGACCGGCCAGTCAGAGCAGAGCTCCATAAAGACTGAGGCCACATGGCCGCCCCTGTGGCTCCCTCGGCCCCGCCCACTCGCCGTGTTTCTCTCGGAGGCCTCTGCAGGTGGGCGGCCCTGTGCAGCGCCTGGAACCGGCTCCGCCAGGCGACCCTCTGGGCGGGTTATTTCATGTCAGAGTGCTTGCCTGGGAAAAGGATAAAAATCACACTTTGGCCTCACAGGACAGGTGCAAAGGTGATACCAGATGACACAGGGCCGGGATTTGGCACACTCAGGGTTCTGTCACAGGGAGGAGGGACAGGGCTGCTTTCCCCTCCATTGTCCCTTCTGGAGTGGGGTGGAGGCCCCAGAAAAAGGCCACAGGCAGAGCAGAAGGCACAAACCCACAGTGCCGGCAGAGTGACTTGGAGCCAGTATTTCACCCTGCCCTGCCTCAGCTTCTTACCCGGAAAATAGAACAATAATAGAACTTGTTGCAAGGTGTTTGGGGGACAATAAATATTAACACTTGTTTTAGTGCGTGTGTGCGTGGATGGTAACTGGGAGAATTGAATCCCTAGCCTTTTTTAATTCTTATTTTGAGACAGGATCTTGCTAAATTGCCCAGTTTGGGTTTGAGTTTTCGTCCTCTTGCCTCAGCCTCCCAGAGTGCTGGGATTAGAGGGCTGTACCACCATGCCTGGATAAATGCTAGCACATGGGAAATGCTCCAGTTGGTATCTGGTATGTAGTGAGTGCTCTTAAGTAGATGTGAGATTTTTGTTTTCTTTCGCAGTATAGGTTGCTGGTGGCAAAGTGGCTTTTGTCTTCAGAATAGAAACTTTTAAAAAGAGCATGAGGTTGTGGAAATGGGAGTTTGCAGTCCTTTCCTCTTCAGTGTATGAGAGACGCATGTTCTTTGATCACTCAGAAAATGTTAGCCTGGCTCAGCAAATGTGCTATCAGAGTGACTGTCTGGTCTTGAGGATTGCTGTGACAGGTCACCCAGGCAGCACAAGGCTCTGGAGAGGAATTTGAAGGGAAGGGAGGAGGAAGGCAAGGGACACCAGGTGTGCAGGCATGGGTGGCTCTTTGGCCCAGTTCCGGATTCGTGGAAACTGCCCTGGGTGAAGCTCCAGCAGGCGACGGAGCACAAGATGGTCCTTGGCTCTCTGGACTTGGCTGTTGTCACCTCTTTGGGGAACGTAGCGCCCTGAGACAGAGGTACTGGGACACCAGGACCTGACTGTGGCCTGGGAGGCTCCTGGCTCCCAGAGCCTGTGTCCCTGACATAGCCTCTGTTTGCACAGCTCTGGCTCCTTGCAGCCTCTCGCTAATGGAGCCCTGTAGTTTGAAGTAGACCGTGAAGGGGAGACACAGGGTCTGTGCGTTCTGGACGCAGCTTTCCTTGAGTGACTTTTGTGAACCCGAGCATTAGTGGCTGCTGGTGTAAAATATTCATGCACGACTGAGTGTGAGCCCAGCCCTGCCCTAGGCGTCTGGTTTCACCGCCCCAGGCAGCAGCTGTCGGCAGGGGCCACCACAGGACCCAGAACCCCACATCTTGGCGCTGCTCAGGAGCAGTGTGGCACCTCTGTGTGACAGCCACATCCTGGGAGCCTGAGGTCACGGAGCATAGTGCCCATGAGAGGTATGTACCCCCGCGGAGTTGCCAGAAAGAGCCTAACTTCTGGAATTAGAACTGAACAGCTCCAACTGTGACAGTAGGACAAACTGATGGCTTCCTGGATCATGGCCAGCTTCGAACACCCACGTACACAGAAGTGATGGTTAGATACAATTTTTCTTTTCTTTCCTCTTTCTTTTTTCTTTTCTTTTTGAAATGGGGTCTTGCCTTTGTAGAGCAGACTGGCCTTGAACTCTATAGCCCTTCCTGGCCTCAAACTTGCGGCTATCCTTCTGCCTCAGCTTGCCAAGTGCTGGGACTATAGGTGTCCATCATCACACCCAGCAGGGATACATTTTTCTACACCTGTTCTAGCCTTCTTCCTCTTCCCAGGCCTTTGTTTTGTTTTAGAAAGGTCTCTTCATGTAGTCCAGGTGGGCTTTGAACTTGCTATGTAGCCCAGGCTACACGACCTCCTATATGCTGGGCCCTCTTCCAAAGCTTAAGGGGAGAGCCTGTGAACCCCATTCAGATACTGAATGCAAAGTAATTGCATCATTTTTTACTGGACAGAGGACCCTTATTTTTCATTAACTTCTCAAAAGGCTAAAGGGAGACTTAATTTTCAGCCTGTTACTATTTGAGCTTAGATGAGTTAAAAACAATCACACAGCTTCACAGAGTAGTGTGCCAACTTGGCTTCCAAGAACTGAAGCAAACCAGGCATAGTGGCCCACACCTGTAATCCCAGCACTCACAGGACTGAGGCAGGAGAATTGTCACAAGTTTGAGGCCAACCTGGGCTACATAGTTAGACCCTGTCTAAAAAAATGAAACAAAATAAAATAAAGAATCAAAGCAGATGGAGGGAGGCATGTGAGTGGCAGAAAGGAGGCTGGGCAGGGGCAGCTAATTTGGGTGGGCAGCTGCCACCGCGCTAAATTAAGCAGGTGGCTAAGGTCAAAGCCTGAGTCACAGCTGGCCCCACAGTGGCCCGGGGAGGTAAGTGGAGTGGCGTCCTCCCTGCATGGTGTTTAACAGCATGCATGCAAGCTTGTATCCTCCTCGTAATCACATGCATCTCAGCTTTCATGGTTGAGCTCAAAGCGCTCACCCAAGGGCCATCTGACCTTCTTGGGACCCCCTCCCTGGCTGGCTGAGGAAGTCAGTCTTGCAAAGACGCCTGGCATTTTGCAGGGAAGGATGAGGACAGGAAAGTGGACAGTGACTCGGAGACTGACAAGAGTGCCTTGCTTGCCTCGCCCAGGTGTGAGACTCGCCCCTTACCAGGTCACTGGAGGGAAGTCCCCTAGCAGGTCACCTGTGTGGCAGAGCAGCCTAGCACTGCCCAGGGGCTGGGCAGTTACCTGCCAGGCGGGCTGGGCTGGGGTGAGTTGTGCTGTAGGCCACATTCCTTGGCCGTGAAGCGCCCTGTTGCCTTTTGCGCACTCATCCTTCACATTGTGTTCCAGCCAAGGCCATGGCTCAGGGATGCAGGCTAACAATTTGCCCGGGGTGCTGGATGAGGTGGTGCACACCTGTGATCCCAGCACTTGGGAGGCTGAGGCAGGAGGCTCCCAGTGAGTTTGAGGCCGTCCTAGGCCAAATAGTGAGTTCAAGACCAGCCCGAAATGCGTAGTAAGACTGTGTCTCAGAAAACCAAAAGGGGGTAAAACAAAAAGAGAGAGAAAAGAAAAGAAAAACCACTTGGCCTAAGGCTGAGCTGGAGGGTGGCCTGGCTCCTTCATGCTCCCTGCTACCTATGAGACACATAGTGATCCACGTCCAGGGTTACTTCACTGCTTTGAAATATGTATGCAGGAAATCCTTTATTTGGCTAGCAGGTTGCTGGCCCAGCTCTCGGGTGAGCTGAGATGCCCAGTCCGCATTCTGTTGCTCCCTGTAACCCTGCCTCTGACCAGAGGGGTGGCCTCAGGGGCTCTGCGGTGGCAGGAAGCCTCATGGACCAGTTTGCTCATTGTACACCCACGACATTCAGCTACTGGCTGAGGGTCCCCTATCTGAGACATTTGAGACCTGAAGTGTTTGGGACTTCAGATGTTTTTTAGATTCTGGAATATTTGCATACATATGATATTTTTAGGCTGGGAACCAAGTCTAAATAATTTATGCTTCGTGCATGCCTTACACACGTGGCCAAAGGTAATTTTGTATACTGTTGTCGGTATGTCTGCATTTTCACTGTGACATGTCGTATGAGGTCAGGTGTGGGATTTTCCAGTTGCATCACATCGACATCAATGTTTAAAAAGTCTCAGGGGCTAGGGTTGTATCTCAGTGGCAGTATGCATGAATCCCTGGGTTTGATTCCCAGCACTGCAAAAAAGAAAAAATTTCAGACTTTGGGTTCAAGGATACTTAATCCATGTAGGCTTCACCTGGAAGTGGAATGCTTAGCCGTCCTAGGACTGAGCACAGAGAGCAGGACTCTGTGCTAAGACCAGGCCCGCTCCAGGCAAAGGGCTGAACAGTGTCTCTCTCTGCAGCGGGGCTCTGCACCCCCTCAAGGGTGGGGACCACACGTGTCATTTTTGTTTTTCGTAATTACAGATTTTACTGAAAAGCTGCAAGAGTAATATAAAGACTTACCAGGTTTCCCCAGCCAGATGCTCCTGGCCTTAGCATTTGACCACATTGGTGCTGTCCTCATTTCTGTCTCCCTCTGCACTGTGTGAGAGTAGGTTGCAGACACAGTACTTGCTTGCCTTCTGATACGTCAGTGTGTGCTTCCTACAGATGAGTTGTTGTCTTCCACGGCCAGTACACAATAGTCAGAATGAGGAAATTAATGCTGAAACAACGCTAGTATCTAACCTACAGCCCACGTAAGGCTTCTCACAGTTGTCTCCAAAGTGCCCTTTAAGGCAAAAGGAAATCCAAGTTCAGCTGCCACATGCAGTTATCTGTATCTTTAGTCTCTTTTAATCTAGAAACAGCCACTGAGGTTTTCTGTGTTTTTTTGACATTGATTGTGTGTGTGTGTGTGTGTGTGTGTGTAGTGTTTTGGAGATTGAACCCAGAACCCTCTCATGATCCTACATCCCTACCCCTTTTTGGTTTTTGAGACACTACCTAAGTTGCCCATGCTAGGCTTGAACCTGTGATCGTCCTGCCTCAGCCTCCTAGAATGCCTCCTAGAATGCTGAGCTTACAGGCGTGCGCCGCCATCCCTGGCCACATTGGCCAGGCTGGTTGTTATACTGTGACGTGGCCGGCCTTGAGCACACGCTGTGCCTTGCTGGTTCCTTCATCCCTCAAGGACTCTGACAGACAGGGACACAGGTCCTCCGTTGCTGGGGCTCAGGCTCAGCCTTGCCTGAGGCTGCTTGGTACAGAGAGGTGGCCCGAGTTTTAACCCCAGAGCACAGGTTCTTAGTCACAGGCCTCTGCTCCCTGGGGATTTTCTTGGTGTTTTGCTTCCAGGCAATGTGTGTCTTTAATTTCTGGTCTCTGAGGTCAGCACCTGGTCCTTAGGGGCTCTCAGTCCTCTTCACCTAGAATGATCCTCACCCCCTGACCTTCCAGCTTTCCCCAGGCTACCAGGCAAAGGCAGCAATTAGCCTTCAGCCCTTTAAAGAGACGCCAGCCCGCCAGTCCGGGGAAAGTTCAACTCCCAGGCTAAAATCTCTGCCTGCCAATCCCAGTCTGTGCTATGGGCTGGGCTGCATGACATGGACAAAGGACCCTTCCTGGTCTGGTCTGTGGTGGTGGCTGTGGCTGAGGCAGCACAGAGTCACCAGGCTCCACTTTGTGCCCAAAGCTTCAGCCAGAGGCAAAGCACCACCTCATGACGCCCATCACTCCTCCAGGAAGTCCTCTGGGCTTTCTCACAGAGTCTGGCCACTCCTCCAGGAAGTCCTTCCAGCTTTCTCATGGAGCCTGGTCACTACAGGAAGTCCTCCTGGCTTGAGGCCCAGTATTTCCTCAGCAGGTTGCACTTGGGGCTTGCTCTCTGGGCCTTTTTCCTCACCACATCCACCCACCGGTCCAGTCCATTCATAGTCCACAGGTCACTGTGAATCAGCGTCCACTCCTGACTTCATTCATTGTCCATTCAATGAATACCACTGCAGACCTGTGTGTGCGCGATGGTGTGGTATGTGCTGAGGTCAGCAGGGAGCAAGACCAAGTCCTTATCTGGCCATGGTGGCTCACACCTATAAGGTCAGCTACTTGGGATGCTGAGCCAGGAAGATTGCAAGTTCCAGACTAGCATGGGAAATTCAGCAATATACCATCTCAAAATAAAAAGTAAAAAGGGCTGGGAATGCAGCTTAGTGTAGAGCACTTGCCTACCGTGTGTTGAGGCTCTAGGTTCAGTCCCTAGTACTACAAAAAAAAACCAAACAAAAACCACAAGTTCTTACCTTCATAGGAGAAAGACAATTAAGGAACAAACTATACTCAGGTTAAAAGAGAGAGAAAAGATAGATTAACTGGGAGCCACCAACTCTAAGGCTGCTCTGATGCAGGGACAACTGAGCTGATTCTAAGTATGACGACTTAACATGCAGAGTGCAGGGAGAGGCATTCCAGGCAGAGGGACCCACAAGTGCAAAGGCCCGGTGGCAGTTTGTGACCAAAGAAGTCTGTGTAGCTGGAGCTGGCGGGGGGTAGTCAGTGGGCCTGCCTTGGGTAGCCTTGGTGACCACAGGAAGGGGTTTGGGTTGTGTTGTAAGCCCCACAGGAAGCCACTGAGGCTTTTAAAACCAGATAGAGATGCAGCCTCCTTTATAGTTAAGATCATGGCTGCTGTGTGTGGGGTCCTCTAGGTCCCTCCTCCTGCCTGTGCTGGGGCCCGTCCCTTGCTCTGCCCTTCTTGGAAAGTGCAGGCTCGTTCTGGTCTTCTGACCTTCAGCCTTGCCCCCCCTGGGCTCTGTGCCTCTGGGCCTGCCTCTCGCCCTGGCCTGCCCTCCCCTCCTGTCAGCAGAGTGAACTTCCCGGCCTCGGGTCCTCTGCTGGGAAACAGACTTCACAACAGCCCTTCTTTGTGGGGCTCCTGTGAACACTGGATGCAAACTGTTGGACACCACTGCAGCCCCACACAGGGCTTACGGTGGGGCTGTGTCTGAGCTGCCACTTCCACAGCTGGAGGAGCAGTGCCTGCCACATCTGTCGCTGCCTGCTGGCTGCCCAGCTCAGCTGCTCACTGCGAGGCCTGTGTGTGTGAGAGAGAGAGAGAGAGATACAAAGATTGAAGCCAGGGCTTTCACACTGAACTATATCCCCAGCCCTATTTCTTTTTTTTAATCTTGAGATAAAGTCTTGCTAAGTCAGGTTGAGTCTGAATTTGTGATCCTTCTGCCTCAGCCTCTCAAGAGTGCTGGGAGTTTATAGGTGCTTTGTAGGCTCTCCCAGTACAGGGAGTGTATGCTGTCAGGCTTGGGTTCTTGACCTGGATCACTTCCACAGTGTAGCCATTTACACAGCTGGGCTAATTGTTGAGGCCAATCTAAGCCACAGATTTACAACACCTTTTATGAGCTGGCCGGCGTGGCTGGAGCGTGTGTTATCAGTAAACATGGCAATGCCACTGATCACCCAGCACAAATAGCTTCAGCTGGTTTAGCCAGAAAGTTCCTAACGGTCCCGTTAGGTCCTCTCGTGGGCCTACACAGCGGACGCGCCATGCACTGGCTGTGTGAGTGCAGCTGAGTTGGTTAACAGAGGCCCTGGTTCCACGTGGACAGTAGCCCAGTCCCTCGGATCACAGCGGGAGGGAGGAAGCACAGTGATGGCCTGGGGAAGAGGAGGAAATGGTGGCCCGCAGGAGGAAATGGTGGTGGTGATGCATGGGGCAACACTGCTTGGATTCTAGCATCAGAGAAGCCGGGGCTGGGGTTTTACAGCCGGTTCCCATCCTAGCAGTGTGTCCTCTGGCAAGTTGCTTAAACTCCTGTCTCTTATCTGTAAAATGGGGTAAAAGCAGTTTCTTGTGAATTAGGATTCCATATGGTGTACCGGGTTGACCAAGATGCCTGCTCAGAACCCAGGAATGTGAGCTTATTGGGAAATAAGGTCCCTGGAGATGTATGCAGAGTATGCCTTAACCCCAACATGACTGGTTTCCTTATTTTTTGCAGTACTGGGTGTTGAATCTTGGACTTCTAGACTAAGCTACATCCCCAGCCCTTCTAACTTTATTTTTAAAAACTTTGAAAATAGGGTCTCACTAATTCACTAAATTTCCCAGGCTGGACTTAAACTTGCAGTCCTCCTGTCTCCTAGAGTGCTGAGAGTATAGGTGTGAGCCATGGTGTCCCCCTAACTGGTGGAGCAGTCCGCCATCATTAGGGCTCTGGAAGCCTAGCTCCTTCCCTCCCTTTCCTCTCCCATCGAGGGCTCTCACTGTGCAGCTCTGTTTTGTAAGAAGAGCGTGAGAGGCCAGGAGGGAGTCTTCCCCAGCGCCTTTGCTGGTAGCCTCGCGTCTGCGCGTCCAGCCTCCAGAACCAGGAGAGAGCACAGTGCTGATGTTTTAAGCTGCCTAGTTGGTAGTGATTTTGTTACAGCCTCCACAGGAAACCAATACACAGGACAGTCCAGGCAAAGCACCGTCCTCAGTGTTTTTTATGGGGCAGGCAGGTCGTGATGGCTGTGGGCCAGTTTGGAGGAGCCCTTTAGCTCCCCTGACCCCAAGTCTTGCTAGGAGTGGGGTGGGAAGGGCAGCCCTGGATCATGGTCTCCCGTTTCCCCTGCCTGGGGGACGCAGCTGGCTGCCCTAGGGGAGCTCACGGACGTCATGCATCTGGAGGGGGCTGATGCTGAGGACCCAGGGGCCCTCCATATGTCCCTGCTGTGAGAGGGTGGTGGCTGCCCCCGCCTGGCCTCCTGGGTGACGCCTTGGGTGGCAGCAGCCCAGCCTGGTTCTGGAGCCTGGCTCACAGTGCCTCACAAACCTGTCCAGCAACAACATTCTGAGGACACTTTGGAGCCGCCGCCAGCTGCCACTCCACAACCTGTTGTGGTTTTGTAACACAGACAGGAATGTCAGCTGCTTCCCTGCTCCCCGAGAGAGGTGAGCCCTGACTCACTTTGGCTCTTCTGAGCCTGGGGAAGGGTTTTGCATGTTACTCAAAACTCCTACCCCCCTCCCCGGCTTCTGTTCCTTGATGGGGAAGGAAGGGGAGGAGGGAGACGATGCTGGACAAGGAAAGATCCAAGTCTCCCACTTCTCAAAGCCGGTCACCACTTCTCAGTCTGGAGCAAGGAGTGCTATGGTTTTGCTTTTGTCTTGGTTTTCTGAGACAGGGTCTCCTGTGTCACTTAGGCTGGCCTCAAAGTATGTAGGCCAGACTCAAATTTAACATCCTCCTGCCTCAGCCTCCCAAGTTCTGGGATTATAGGTAAATGCCACCTCATCCGGCATGGTATGGGTTTTAAGTAGGTTCTGTTCACTTGGGCAGTGGAGAGAAAGCCCCACAGTACCTGAAAATAGTACTTTCTGTGGGCTCCCCACTTCTTGTTTGTTTGTTTTTGTTTTTTGAGACAGAGTCTCACTATGGTATGTAATCCAGGCTGGCCTTGAATTTGCACCAATCCTGCTTCAGCTTCCCAAGTGCTGGGATTACAGGTGTGCACCACACCTGGTGTTCCCACTTCATCTTTTAGAGGCTCAGCTTTCTCACCTATAATGGGGAGGTTTTGAGAATTTGAGGAGCTCTTAGGAGTAGGGTTACCCTCTCCTCTCTCCCCAACATCTCGGACACCTTTGTTGAATAACCATACATAGCGGGTCAGATGACTTAGATCCACTGGGAAGGGGGCTTGGCACCCCCCCCCCATGGGAACCGGTTTAGGGCTGCTAATCTACACCAGGACAGAGGAGGCCTAGACCTTAGGGCAAAGGAACAGGACCCCTGAAACGCCTCACCCAGCTGAAGTTCAAGGAAGTGAAAATCCATTTGCAGCAGGGGCGGCCCGGCTGGGTCCAGGTGTGAGCAGCCGCTGGGGTCCCAGCAGCCCTGGCCATGGCACGCAGACTTAGTCCAGGCACCAAGTGCTGCAGAGCCACTGTGCGGGAGTGGCAGGGAGGAAGTCGGGGTGTCTGGGGTTACACAGAGGAATTAGTGATGCCACAAACCCAGGAGGCTCTGCTGTGGGATGACCCACGGCTGGGCAGCGTTGACAGGGCAGCCAGACCTTGTCTCCCTTTCTTCTTCGCAGGCTGTGGGAGGAGGTTTTTGCAGGCATCACCACCTCATTTTCCTTTTGGAGCCCACATCCTCCCCACCCCCCGTACAGTATCTACTTGGGGTGGCCTCAGGCTCCCTGGTGGAAGAGGCGGCCTAGGTGCTTGGGTGGCCCCAGCTTGGCAGAGTGGGGTGACAAGCCTGGAGTCAGCCCCTGGGGCTTCTGGGAGATGTTTGGAGGGGACCTGAGGAAACACAGGGGCCTTTGGCACCTGTAGAGCAGTGTTTCGGAACATTCTGTTCTCCTGGCCTTGAGCTGGCAATACCACCCTTGAAGCTGTCCTGGTTGCAAATGTGCCTCCGGGACCCCAGATTGAGGTCACCCCCGAACAGGCAGCCTATTCATTGTGGCTTCTGTGCTGAAGATCGTGCTGCCGGGAGAAGGGAAAGCAACCGTAGCTAGTTGGAAGGGTGAGGCAGGAGGATCACAAGTTCCAGGCCAGCCTGGGCAACTTAGTGAGCCCTTATCTAAAAATAAAAAGAGGTAAGTCTGTAGCTCAGCTGTCCTTGGGTCAAGCCCCAGTAATGGCAGAGGAAAGGGAGGCAAACAGTAACGGTGGTAGTCTTCACGATAAAAGTTTCTCCATCTGTAATGTGAATAGTACCCAACTTGTAGGATGCTATAAGGATTAAATATGATCATGCACATTAAATACTTAGCATGTAGCATATAGTAAGTACTCAATAAATAGTACCATGTATGGGGACACTGAGGCCCAGAGAGGTTGTCTTCTTCAAGTCACACAGCAGGGAAGCCTTATTAGGGAGCTCTGGTGTATTGCGGAGACTGATGAATCCCCTAGAGTGACCACGCCCGTGACAAGTAAGCGAAGGGACGGGAAGATGGTCCTGGCTTCTCACTGGTCAGAGTCTGGAAGTCACACAGAGGATTTCCTGATGTCTTCCTGGGGCCTCACAAGTACACAGGCTACTGCCGTGCAGGTAACTGCACGCCCCAAGTGGAAACGTGGCAGAGAGAAGCTGGGCAGGGTGGCGGCAGGCAGCTGGGAAGAGCCCTGGATGTGTGCTGAGGAGTGGTCATGGGACAAGGATGCCCTGACCCCCTGGGGAGGCTGAGTGGCGCAGGGCTCGGGCCTTACAGCAGTCCGCCTGCATGGGATTGTCTAGAGGGGGGGGCAGCTCACCGCGTGCGCACCTCACAGCACAGCCCTCCAGCTGCACTGGCCAGCACTGCCTCCCCCACTGTCCACCACCTGCCTGAGCCATGTGGCTTTGCTGGTCTGGCAAGCACTCAGTTCCATCTTTGGGCTGGGGCTTTGCAGCAGCTGAGTCTCCTGGTGCCCAGACCTCTTCCTTCCCAAGGCACGAGGTGCAGGGTGCCAGGCTGGATCTGTGCCGCGCGGCAGAGGGAAGTCTGAGTTACCGCCTGAGGCTGCTCGGCAGAGACTTGGGTCAGGCCCTCTGGATGGCTGGGGCCTGCAAGGTCATGTCCTCTGTTCACCGAGGACCGGGCCATCTGTGCCGTGTGGCTGGGCGTGTCTCGGGCTGTCTGCCTGTGGAGATTACACCAGAGGCAGCACCTCGGGATTCCTCCGTTTCAGTGGAAGAGCTCCCGCCTCTCATTGGCCATTTAGTGCCTGCACCTGTGCCCTTGGCGGGGGTCTAGTGTGTGCTGGCACTGCTCCTGTGAGGGCCGCACCTGCAAGCAGACCCAGAGTTGCCTAGAGCACAGGGCCAGCTGTGGGACCTTGGGCAGCAGCAACTTCCACCTTTGCTCTTTGGGGTGCATCTGCCCCTGGTCCCCAGGACTTGCACCAAGCCGTGTCCCCAGGCCCCCGGGTGAGCAGCACCATGTCCTGCTATGCTCCCTCCTGCTCAGGCTCTGTTCATCTGTGTGCCACCTTCCCCCATGTGGAGGAGGAAGGGGACAAAGGTGGGTTCTGTCATACCCACTCCTCTCTTGGCAGCAGTGCCTGCTCCCTGGGTGACCCATGTGCTCCTCTCCTGTGCTCTGAGTGAGGGTGTGGTGGTTGGGGATGCCAGGGACCCCACTCCTAGGAGTCCGATTCCAAAGGCAGCTTTGGCTGGACCCCTGTGTCCTCTCTCCCACAGGGATCTCCCTCCTTCCCTCCTCAGACCTGCAATCACCCTTTCCCAGTGCCACCTACTTGATGGCATAGTGGGGAGGTCACCACCCTGCTAGATACCCACTGGGGAAGAAATCTGCCCCATGTTACATAGTAGTGTAGGGACACAGCTCCTGCCTTGTAACACTCACTTTTTGGGGGAGGATGGTGCTGGGGATGGAACCCAGGGTCTTGAGCGTGGTGGCCAAGCACTCTCACTTGGAGCTATATACTCAGTCCTTTTTATTTTGAGACAGAGTCTTGCTAAGTTGCCTAGGCTGGCCTGGAATAGCTGATCCTCCTGCCTCAGCTTCCTGAATAGTTGTGATTACAGTTGGTACCACTGCATGTGGTTAACACCCACCTTTTCCAGTACTCTGCACCACCTGTCCTCAGCTACCCCACACATTCGTGGGCCTCCTGTAGTTATTCCCATATGCAGTGCCTCAGCTGCTTTTCTTTTTTTCCCACCGCTAGAGATTAAACACAGAGCCTTTTTTATTTTGACCCAGGGTCTTGCTTGTTCCGTCACCTGAATGCTGGTGACATTGGTAGGGCAGGCAGAAGCTGGGTCTCACGGGAATGACTAATAACAGAGCCAACCGTGGGAGGCTGGTTAATCAGCAGCGTCAAAACTTCCGCAGCTGTTTGCAAACAAGGGCAGCCCAAAGAGGAGGCAGCCGTGGCTGGGGTTGGCGTGGCTGCTACACAGCCTCGCAGGTGAAGCTACAGCTCGGGGGCAGCCATAGGGGCAGTACCAAGAGGTGGGCAGGGTGGTCGGGACTGGGGCTGGGGTTTCCTACAACAGGGCTTTCCCTTCAGACCCGGCCCTGCCCCAGCCCCAGCCCTGAGGGATTTTTCTTTCCAGGAGTAACTGACACTGCATGAAGCCAACAGGCAGCTCTAGGGCGGGGTGAGAGCACTGCCTGGGCAGAGCCATCCGTGTGCTGCTGGGCGCGGGGCAGTGGGATGGCCTGGTGCCACCTGGCAGGTGGCCAGGACTTGAGAGCAGGTGGGAAGGGGAGCCTGAGCCAGTGCCCCCGTTCTGTCAGGCCCTGCCTGGCTGACAGCTCCCCACTGCTGACAGCCATCACTCAGACGTTGCCCCATCCTTGTGTCTCTCAGGAGAGCCAGCCAGGGCTAGCATCTGAGAGCCAAGAGAAAATCTGTAAATTAGAGTGACAAGTAGTTCTCTTCAAAAAATGCCCATGTAAATTTGGTACAGCCCTTCTGAGGGCAATCTGGCGACATGTCAGAAACGCAAACAAAATGCTGAGATTCTATTCAGAAAGAGTTTATGAAACTGACAGCTCTTTTTCTCCCCTTACCCCAGAATGCATGGGCTTGTGAGGGGGGCCATGTTGATAGCAATGCTGTCTTTAAGAGTAAAATTTTGGGCGCTGCTTGTATATTGGCCTCCTGGCATGGTCTACTTGGTCTAGGCAGCACTTCTCTGTAGAACATTATGCAGCTACTAAAAATGATTCATTTCAGTGGGACCCTAGTGCCTCATGAGATTCTAACCTCAGCTTCAGTCTGGGGTCTACAGAAAAGAGCAGATCTTGGTAGGAAAAAAATAACATGGACAACTTTGATTAGATTGTAGCTAACCTACATTTCACCTACTGCAGTTTATGCTTGCTACAGGTGCTGGGCTAAGGGTATCTCATGCCTGCTACTCCTTTTCTCTTACCACCATCCGTGGGTCAGGTACTACTACTATTAGGCTCATGTTCACAGGAAGAAACCCAGGTACCAAGGAAGTGACTAAACCAGGGTTCACACATGAACTGCCTGGCCCAAAACCCATGACTTGTTCTCCTCTCATGATTCTAAGGATTGTTCTCTTCTGTCTCTTTTTACTGTAAGTATGTTGGCCCATGGTTAGATACCAGAAAGAAAATCTGGGCCAATGACAGTAAGCTAAGGTGGCTTTTCCTTTTCTTGGCTTCTATTACATTGTGTTGGAAAAAAAAAAATCAAGTTTAAAAAAAAAAACCACCGTGCAGGGCACAGTGGTCTGAGATTGCAGTCCCAGCTACTGGGGAGGTTGAGGCAGGAACATCCTCAAGTTTAGGAGTTAGACACCCACAAGCATGCAAAAATAAAACGTATTTTTAAAAAGCCATAAAGCCGCCTAGAATTTGCAGCAGAAGGGACAAAGCGCAGAAAAAAGCGAGAGGAAGTAGGACTGAGGTTAATTAATAATGCACTGGTTGGCTTAGCGGAGAAGGGAGCATTTGTGAGGTGCAGGGATGAAGGTGAGTCCAGGAGCTGGCTGGGCTTATCTGGCAGTGCTGCTCCTACCCATTCTTGTGAAAGCTTTTTATTACTGGGTGCTTACTGTATTATCTCCCCAATGTTTGCATTCCTCTCATTTTTTTAGACTCTAGGAAATGATTAAAAAAGGCCTGTGTTTATTTTGCTCCCAGTGTGCAGGAGGGAGGGAATCTGGCACATCCCTTGCAGGGCAGAGGGAGGTTTCGGTCCTTTCACCCTGGAAGCTGTGGTGGGTCCCACCTGGGTCAGGCACCACTGCCTGGCAGCTGGAGGGGAGTTGGGCTCCTTGCAGCGACCTCTAAAAATGAGGAATTGTTTCCTCTGCCAACTGGGCTTTTGGGGGGGACACTGGGGGAGCAGGTAGGGGATGGGAAGTGCTAGTTCCTCAACTATCTTCTGGGCCCTCAGGGCTTGGCAGGACAAAGGCTGGAAGAAGTTCTAGCCCAGCCGAGGGTTTCTGCCCAGTTCATAATGATTTTGGGGGTACAGGAAGATGCAGGTTCCAGCCAGCACCTCATGGAGTCAGGATTGCTCAACATGGAACTCAACACCAGAACATTCACTTACTTCAAGTAGCCATTAATTGAGCATGATGGTGTATGCCAGTAGGCCAAGTTACTCAGGAGGCTGAGGCAGGAAGATCATTTGGGCCCAGGAGTTGAAGGTCAGCCTGGGCCATGTAGTGAGACCTCATCTCAAAAAAAAAAAAAAAAAAAGAAAAGAAAAATCATAACCCAAGATAAGGGTGCACACATTTCAGAGCTGCAGGGTGCTCCTTACTGAGCACCCTGAAACAAGTGCTTAAAGTATCCTTTTCCTTCTGGTAGGAAGTTTCATGAATTCACATGGGAAGAAAGTCTGGGTATGTTTCATGCATTGTGTTCTTTGAATTCTGCATGCCCTGTGTGTGTTTAGTGAACATGCATGTGACACCAGGCCATGTGGTGAGGCTTTTCTTGTCATGTCAGAAAAGGGCCCTGACCTCCAGGAGAGGTTTCCCCAACAGGAAAGTCCATTGCATTTTGTGTGTGTGTGTGGGGGGGGGTGTCTGCCGGTGTCTGTGAGCAGGACTCAAAGGCGGGCAGGAATTGGTCAGATATGAGGCATGTGGCGGCAGGGTGACAGCAAGAGGCCTTTGGGGGGGTGGGGGGGGTTGTCAGCATTTGCAAAGGGAGAGACGAGATTGGGTCTCAAGTTAAAACGTTCAAACTGGAACATCTTATGTGTACTTGACTCTGGGTTGCTGTAAGGATTTCCCCTGCTTGCCCCTTCCAGGGAAAGGAATCTGAGCCCTTGGCTGTCTCTTACAGATACAGAGGCATGTGAGTTTAGGGATTTCAGGACCTTTGAACACAAAGATGGCAGTGCTGACCTACCTAGGGGACAGGATGGACATGGGTATGGGGTTGCAGTCTTCTGGCTGCCAGCTTCTATCTGGCCATTCTCGGGACAGCAATGCCTCGAGCAGATGGGCAGCAAGTGTCAAGGGCAAAGGCTCATGTTGGGATGGGCAGGTTTCTGGCAAATCCTTGAACACCCCTGTGGCCAGGGGAGACTTGGCAGCCTCTGAGTAAACCGTCAGTGAAGTTTGTGGGATAGAAATGACCTTGGAGTTGGACTGCAGTTCCTGGTGATATTGTGGGTTCTTAAAACAAATTCCAACAGTTACTTAACAATTCAGTTTTTCCATTTCAAGTCAGAGTTTTCCTAGAATTTCAAAACTGTCTCTTTCCAATCTGTCAGTTTTCCTTCACTAGTGCTTTGACCGTAATAAACTCTTGTACTTATGTACACACGATGATGCTCTGTGTTTAGATCACTACTGGGCTCATAGCTCAGCTCTGACTCATCCAGAGTTTGTGAATGAGCTTTCTGAGGCTCAGATTTTCCCTCCTGAAAAAACGGGGCTATGACAGTGCCCACCTCATAGGGCGATCAGGGTTAAATCTTTTTTACAAAAAGCTCAGCACAGTGCCTGGCGTAGAGTTAGCTTTGAATAAATGGTCTCTATTATGCGCACACGGAAAAAAGTTGTACTGAAGTGTTGGCAGCATTTATCCGCAGTGGGTGGAATGATGGTTACAATGAACATCTATTAGTTCTGTAATCAGAAAAAAAAGTACAATAAATGTTATTATTAACCTAAAAATCTGCCTTTGGCGTTGCCAGAAGAAACCTGTAGTTAATGTCAGTGAAGCAACCCTTAAGATACATCCGGTTTTGTACAAAAACTTGAAAGTGGGCACTGCCTATCTGTTCCAGTCACCGAATAGGGGCTGTAATAAAAGCAGATACTTGATTAGAAATCTTCAGGTCAGACAGGGAGCTTCTGAGAGGAAAACTGCCCTCAGAGGGCTTGGCTGGAAATCTAACTCCCCAAAAGATTCCAGGAGAGTGACATTTACCTTCTGTTTGGTCTTCACTCTGGAATCGCAGGAAATAAAACCAGCCCCCTTCTAGAAGGGGGGATCGTTGCCATCCTGGCTTGGCATCCAGGATCCTGTGAGGCTGGGTGAGATTCTCAACTGCCAGCCCAGCTCCTGGGCAGCAACAGGAGATGACCCACCTGAAGCAGCATGACCCTTTGGGTGCCCTCCTGGGCCACCCCCTGCCCAGCAGGAAGGGGCAGAATGCTCACTATGCTAGGTGTTATCTGCAGGACCATCGGCCTGCAGGGCTGGGCTGTGAGCTGCTGCTGTCTCCTCCTTACACACTCTGGAGGGGGCAAATGGTGCTGACTCCAGAACAAAATGCTGCCTCTGTTCCAAAGACAAAGAACACAGTGGCTCCTCCGGGTCAGCTGTCCCTCTGGCTGGCATGTTCCCGGCTTTCCCCTAGGCCACTTCCGAAGCTCCCAGGCACATCCTGAAGAGGGCCTTCCAGGGCTGGGGCCTAGGCTGGGAGCTGCTGCCCTCTGGGCCTGTTTTCTCTGGCACTCCCAGAGAGATTTTTCCTTAACCCCAAGCAGCTGGAAGCTGCAGAGAGGTTCATGTGCAGGGTTGGGGTGGTGGGGCAGGGGACTGCCGGGCAGGAAGCAGCTGGGCCAAAGTGTGGGTGTTACAGGGGGTGAGCACGTGTATGTGAGCTGCACAGTGCTAGTGCCAGAGCACATGGGACTGCATGACAGTGTGTAAGTGTATTACTCGTGTGCGAGAGCACTTGTGCATGCTAGAAGAGGAAGAAAATACGTTTGTATCTGAGACCCTATGAGCAAAGCATGTATGCGTACCAGCTCTAGAATGTGGAAGTTTTGTACTGGGGTTGAGGCCGTGGGTACTACTGTGAGTGTGAGCAGTTAGAGCGTGCTCCTCAGCCTGGGAGGGAGCTGTGTAAAGGCATTTGTGCAGTCCGTGTTGGCAGCAAAGGGCGCAAGCCTGTTTGGGAAAGGACGGGGCGTGTGTGCACCACAGGATGAGCATACACGTGTGCACAGGCATGTGCGTGGGGACAACCGCCTGAGTGTGTGCATGAGGACGCGCGCCGCCCCCCTCCCCGGCGGGTACAGCCAGTTGCCATGGGAACGCGCCGCGGCCCGAGTTAATCATTTCCTGTGGAAAGTGTGCGGGAGGGGCGGGAGCGGGGCGGGCCGAAGGCTGGAAGGAGGAGGAGGAGACCGCGGCGTGGAGCTGCCTCCAGCCCGCGGGCCGGGCCGAGCTGGGGCGCTGCGGCGACGAGGGGATCCTGCTTGTGCCAGGCCGGTGAGTCGGGGCCCAGCCAGGTTGGGCAATCAGGCTCCGCCTTACTGGCGGGTTTGGGGTGTAGCGTCTGGGCCGGACCTGCCCGCGGAATTCCTGTGCCGGGACCCACTGGGGGAACGGGGAAGGCCGGAATCCTAGACTCATCCCTCCACCGCGTCCCTTACAGCTTAAAACCAGGACATTGCCCTGTAGCCAGGCTTAGGGGCTGCTGGTACCATGGGACCCCCTTCTGATTTCATTGGCTAGCTGGAGCGCAGACCCTACCTGGGAGCTGTGTGTCAATCAGCGCCGCCCCCTCCCCTGCCTGGTCTCTGGCACCCGGGACTCTGGGGAGATCTTGTCATTTCAGTCCCTCCCACCGCTCCTTCTGAGCGGTTGCCTCCCCCTGCCGGCCCGGGCGGAGCGCGCTGGTCTGGCGGGGAGATTGGAAGGAAGGCCTTGGCCAGTGCCCTCCGGGACAGTGAGGAATTGAGCCATTGACAGCTGCAGCTGGGGAATCCCAGCAGGCAGGGTGAGCCCAGAAGCTGCCCCTTTCCATGCCCTTCTGCGAGTCAGAGCAGAACTCTGGCTGCCTGCTCTTGCTGTATCTAAATTCTCAAGTACAGTTTGCTGCCCCCCTCACTCCCCAATACTTCTGTCTCAAGATTGGGAGTTGTGAGCACCCCTGTCCTTCCCCCTTCCCTGGTTTCCTCTGCCCAAGACTGCCTGACTGTATTCCCTGTGCCCTTGATAAGGTAGCCTTTTCCTTGACCAGGAAGAGTGATTTGCTGGGAACTCGGCCTCCGAAGGGGCCCTGTGTTTGCAGATTGGACTTCAGGGACACGGAGTGCTGGGTTCTGCTGTCCGCAGCAGCACCAGGGAGCAGGGGCTTTGAAATCCAATTAGAGCCGGGAAAAATCAGGAAGTGTGACTGCCTTGGGGGCAAGTCCCAGCCATCTCACTGCTCTCCTGGGGAGAGCAATCCCTCTGCTATGTGGCCTTCTATCAGGTCTGTTCCCCAAACTTTGCAATGTCCCTCATGTAGGGCAGTGGGGAGAATACAGCTCTGCTGTCTTGCCCTAAACCTGGAGAAGCAGATGCCCACCGATGGAGCAAAGTTATTAAAATTAAATTTTTGAGCTTTTTGTATATGCCAGTAGTGTTCCAAGCATTTTACATGTGTACTGTCTAATCTTTATACCAATGCTACAAAGGTAGATTTCTATGTTATACATAGAGGTAACAAGGCACAGAGAAGCAAAATAATTGTCCCAAGGACATACTCTTACTAAGTTAGCAGATCTAGATTCTGAACCAGAGCCACCACTTAACCCTGTGAATCTTAGTTCAGTAGAGTTTCCAGGATATCAGGTCTGATATCCAAAACTCACGTAACTAGAGAGAAAGAGAGAGAGAGACTGATTCTTTCTTGGCCTGGAACCCTGGAGTTACTGAGATTCCTTAATGCTTCTGACCTTCGCACTCCTCCAGCTGCTAAATTCAGCTGCTTTTTCCTCTCGGGGCTTTAGCACACACCCTTCCTCTTTCTTTCTGACATCTTTCTGGCTGCCTTTCCAGCTTCCCTTCCTGATAACACAGGCATGTGGTCTCCTGTGGCCCTTATCTCACCCCAGCTGGTCTCCCCCTAAGTCTTCTCTTGCAACCATGAAGCAGCCTGCCAGGCCTCGGCTCACCTTGCCAGGAGCTGGGCTTGCAGGCAGCCCTGCCTTTCTCCTTCCTTCACCATCAGGCTGTAGGGTTGATTTCTGCCCATCTCTGTTGCACAGCTTGGAGAAGGGGACATGTGACTGTTCCCTTCGCTTTTCTACTCCACTCTGGTCCATGTCAGTTTCTTGGTGCTGGTCGGCCACATTGTTGGATTAGCTTTTGCTCTGGGCTTTGGCCCACATTACTTACCCTTCCCAGTAAGACTATACCCAAGGATCACCTCCTCTTGTTGTCTTAATCAAAGAAGGAAGAGGCTACATCTCCTCCCAGGTCTCTGCCAACTAATATCAGGCAGCAGGTGATCAGAGACCTCACCAGCCCCTGGACTTACAGGTTTGTTGTTTCTTTATTCATTCCTGCTTCTGCATACCAAACATGTCAGCTCTTCCCTTTTCTAAACATCACATCCTCTCAGTTGCCCTCTCCTTCCCATCCTGTTCAAACTTCCCAAAGAGAAGAAAGTGGCTGCTGTTTCTGCCCCACCTCCATTCTTTGAGGCTTCCCAGGTCTGCCCTCTGCCTTGCTCAGCTGACCTTCTAATGGGTTCCCTGCATCTTTCTACTGTCTGGGCTTTCTTCCAGACATGGCCATCCGATCATCTTCTCCCTCCCTCTCACTAGATGGTCACTCCTCTGACCTCCCATTCCATGGCTGTCCTCACCTGGTCGCCTCTCCTCTTGCTCAACCTTGGGGATTGCATCCTGACCTTTGGCAGCAGTGGCCTTTAGCTCTGAGTCTGAGTGGCCAACTGTCATCTCTCTCCCAAGCTTTAGTCAGAGCTTGAGTGTGTGTGTATGTTTCAGGACAGTCACCCAATAAGCCATTGCAGAATGCTTGGTGTAGGCGCAGAAGGCTGTGCTACTGGTAGTGTGGGTCCCGCCCTCTGGGACCCAAAGTGGGTCACAGAAGGTGGACCGTATTCAAATAGATATCTTAGCTGCCTGGCAAAAAGTGGTCACTACCCAAGGAGCTCCATAGGAATTCCCTAGGGTGCTCCAACTCAAGCCTAAAACCAAACTCCATGTCATCTCTCCAGGCTGATTTTGCTTCTATAATTGGCATCGCTGTCTGAGCCTGGGACTGAAACTTAGCTTGAATGCCCTCGAGGCTGCTCTGCACAGGCTAAAGATGCAGAGTAAAGGTGTACAAGGAAGGCTCGTACTCTGTTCTGTTCACTTATTCAGTTCATAATGGACTCACGCAGCTTTCTGTCCTTGACTAGTACTCTACGCCCCACACCACCTGGTACCTGACGCACCTCGCCATATCCTGTTCATATCATGAGAGTTAACTGCAGCATTGCTCTCCTTTCTGATTGTGTGCTATGAGGCCGCATCTCTCCTGACCCGCTCCCCCAAAAAAAAGGATCCCTGGTAGGTGCCTGCACAGGATAGGCACTCAATAAATACTTACTAAATGAAAAAAATGAATAAATTTTTGTATGCCAATGCCTGGCAGGCTGGGCACAGTGGCACATGTCTGTAATCCCAGGAAGGCTGAGGCAGGAGGATCACTCTGAGTTTGAGGCCAGCCTCGGCCACATAGTGAGTTCAAGGGCATCCTGAACTACACTGAAATACATAATGAGACCCTATCTCAAAAAACTAAACCCAACCCCGTAATACCTGGCAGCGTACTTGCAATGCTGGAGGCACAAAGGGAAAGCTACTTGAATACATGAATGAGCCACACCGTAAGATCATTTACCGTGTATAAACCTGATTTTCACTGGCATGCCTGTGAACCTGGCATCCTGGGAGGCTGAGGCAGGAAGATGGAGAGTTCAAGACCAGCCCACCTGACTTAGTGACTTAGATCTTGTCTTAATAAAGTAGAGGCGGGTGGGCTGGGGAGTGTAAAGGCGCTGGGTTCAGTCTCCATTGCTACAAACAAAACAAAATGAAAAACTATAACCTGCCTCTGGCCCTCTGAGCCCGTTAGTGACACACTGGGATTCAGAGCATGGCCGCTGGGACAGAGGAGTCTGCAGGCTGAGGCTAAGCACAGGCCCAGTGTGGTTAGAAATTAAGAGAAAGGATGGACTCACCAGATGCTGCCAGCTCCTGGTGCTGACTCCTCGGGGTGCTGTGACCTGGCATGTCTTTGTGCTGCCAGGCTCTGAGAGGAAGGGCTTGAATGTGGCAGGCACACCTGGTGCCTCCTCACCCACTCCTGAGCCTCCCTATTCTGTAATAAACACCCCAACACAGAGACAGGCTCCGTTTTGTCCTGTGAGCCCAGGGATCCTTGAGGACGTTGGGTCTGGGGCTGCTGCTCTGGTAACAGGTGACTGGTCCTTCGTGGACCCTCCCAGATGGCTGGGTGCCCACCAGCCCGCATCAAACTCTGTTCCCCTTGGTGTCTCCACAGGCTGCCCCATGCCCAGAGGAGGCTGCTGAGCCCCGGGCCATGGTCCCCTCTCGGCCGTGGAACCTGGGAGCCACGCCCTCACTGCGGGCCCTTTGGAGAGTGGGCCGGGCCGGGGAGCGTGAGCTGGGGATGGCTCGCCCCGCCCCGGCCCCAGCCAGCCCGGCTGCCCGCCCTTTCCCACACACCGGCCCGGGGAGGTTGAGAACTGGTGAGTCCGCATTTTTAAAATGCCTCTTTATTTCCCTTCCTTCCTCCAGATACTAGAGATGAGACTGAGGTTTCTCGAGGTTCCTAAACTCAGTCCGAGCTGTCAGGTAATTACAGGGTAGCAGTCTGGCAGCGCAGCGCAGGGCCAGGCAGGGAGGGAACATCAGTCTCGCAGGAGGAGGCTGAGTGTGGGTTAAACTTTAACAGTTCAAGGCGCAGAACGAATCGACCACACTGTCGCTGATCCCACTGGACTGGGGGTCTGTGGTCTGCCTGGAACACGCTTGGGGGCTCACCCTGGTCTGTAAACAAGGTAAGTGAAGTGCCGGGTGCCTGGCGTGGCGCTGACACTTGATCCCGCCCGCCCGGACTCGCCCTGGACTGCCGTGAGGAACACACTGAGATTGCTGGGACCATGGCCTGGCCGGCTTTGGGTGCTATGAGCTTAGATTTAGGAGTCACCCTGGGTGGCTTCTGTAGAGATACCCCCATAGCAGGTGTGTGGTGAAGGGGTCCCTGAATCTGGGCCCCTGCTGTGCCCTGGGGAGCTGTCAGTGCCAACTGGACTTTCTAGGTCATGTCCCCTGGTGCAGGGAAGTCAGGGAGAGAGTGGCTTCTCTGATTCCTACTGGAAGCTGGGTCGTTGGGGCTAGAGCTGCCTGTGACCCCTTGCTGAGCTCCCTGGGGGCAGGTCTCGGGCAGAGTGGGGAGAGAGCTCTCCGGAGGGATTCCTTTGGGAATCTGCTGTCACTCACTCCTGACCTGCAGGGATGGGTTTAGCTTTCTGGCCTGTCTTCTGGGCCATGAGGTCTAAGTCTCTCAGTGTACAGAGGGGACACTGAGGCCCAGAGAGGGCACACAGGAAGTTCCTGTTCATCCCCTTCCCCCACCACCGTATTTGTGCTGTTAGGGCAGCCAGAGCAGTGCCTTCCAAGGTCTTCCCACTTCTGTGGCTCGTGGAGCTGGCTGCGCCTCACAAGAGCTGGGGATGACCCTGGGAGCCCCCAGGAAAAGCTGTGGGTCAGGCAGACCCAGATGTCTGAAAGGGGCAGAGGATGGGGCCCACCCTGCCAGGTTGCCAGAGGATTGTCAGTGTAATGTGAGCGAGTGTGAGTTTTCTGGTTAAAAAGAGAGAAAAGGAAAACAAAAACATTTTCCCTTGGAAAACCTAAAGAAACAAAAATTGAAAAGAACAGAAAAACCACAGGGTGGAAAAAAAACGCAAGCATTTTGTATAGCTCCTTGCAGTTTGTGTGCATGTGTGTGTAGGTCTTTAAAATGAGTATTGTGACCATGCAGACTTTGAGACAGGGGTCAGATGAACTGTGTGAAATGCAGGCATGGTCTTCTGCTGAGGAGGGTCTCAGCCCTGGCCTCTCTGAGTGCCCCCACCAGCCCCTTCAGGCGCCCCTAAGAGTGGTCGGTGGTAGTGGGTGGGTCAGTACAGAGGGCTTGAACACTGGCTCTGTGTGACCCCAGGCACATGCTTAACTATTCTGGCCTGCCGGTTCTTTTCCTGAGGTTGTGAAGAGCTGGTGGCAGCTGTGACCCTCAGGGCCTGTATGTGGGGTCACTTCCTCTGTGTTTGGTACCCTGTCAGTACTTGTTATGTCCCCTTCCTTCTGATGCTCACCATAGAACTGCAGAAATGGCTTGTTATGTCCCTCATTTTACTGACAAGCACAATGAGGCTTGGGAAGGTCTGGGAAGCACTTGCCCACTGGCGCTAGTCAGATGGGATTGTGTCTGCCCCACAGGCTGTGTTGGGGGGTAGATGGGAGGGGGCTTGCCCAGTCAGCAGGACACTGTGTCAGAGCCCAAGGGGATGCTCTTTAGCTGGTCCTAAGAATGCTTTGGGGAACAGCCAGGGCCAGGCCACCCACTGCGGTTTGGGCTTTAATAAAGGCAGGGAGAAATTGCCACCTAGAGGCAGCTTGGGTAATAAAGCCACAGCCCTGGGGTGCACCTTACAGGGTGGCATTGGCTTCTTTATGCTACTGTCTAGAGACAGACCAAGTGTGAGTCCCTGGAGTCACTCTGAGGAGAGGAGATACCCCTGTGGGGTCTCAGGTGCCCTTCAGAAGGGGGTCTGGGTGGCTTTTGGTACAAAAGGACAGTGCCTGTCCCTGCCAGGCCTTCCCAGCACACGGGGCAGAGGTATGAGGGCGTGTGAGGCACTCTCAGCCACCAGGAAGGGTGCGAAAGCTGAGCCTGGCCAAGGCCTGGCCAGTGGTCTGTGGCCAGCGGTTTGAGTGTCTCACCTATCTTTCTGTCCTGGGACAGGACGAGGAAGGGACACACTGGCTGGTGGAGACGAGGACTCCAGTGCCCGAGTTGCAGCTCGCTCTGGCCTAGCACAGTGCCGAGCCCTCAGCGTGGAGTGGGCGGACCCTGGGAGTCCCCGAAAGCTCTATCTGACCGTGCAGGTAAGCGCTGGGCCTTTAGCACAATGAGGGGGTGAGTGGGCAGGGTGCCCCTTAGTCCTCTGAGCTCCAGCAGTTGGTCCATCCCGACAGGTTCTGGGGACCTGCCTTGCGTCTCTCTGCCATGCTTCTCATGGCCCATCTGACCTTGAGCCTGCTTGGATGGGGCAGTTTGCTTGTAGGTGACAGAAACTTTCTGGCCACGTCCTGGCTGAGGTGTTGAGGTGGGAAGTATGGGGTCTTCCCTGAGGTGAGCAGGGCCTGGAGTATTGGGACGAGTCAGTTTGGGGTAGCTGTTTATTTCCACTTGGGTGTGAGACCACGGACCATGCTTGTACAGTATTTCTTTGTTGAAGTGAGAATCCAAAGCTAGACAGGGAGCTTCACCAAAACTTGGAGCCCCACCACCATTCCTACGAATTTTTAAAAGGTATATGTATGTGTGAGAATTTGATTGTAGAAATAATATATAAAGATCACAGTATAGTGGTTAGTGTTTGTTAAAAATTGATCCTGAACCGGTAAGTTTATATATCCCATATAACCCTCCTAACTGTCTCAAGACAGTTGCTGTTTTATCTGAGGTTTAAAGATGAGAACATTCAGGTTCAGAGAGGTTAGATAACTTGTTGCAGGTCGCCCAGTGAGTGGGGGTCTACACCACTGAACACAACTAGCTTTGTAACACATGGTACAAAGAATTTACATTGTACAGTTCTGCTTAATACCTGAAACTGAATGCCTCTTGTGGTCCCAACTTGAGACATCTACTCTGACAGACTTGGTTATTCATTTATCGCGTCTGTGTAACTGCTTATATTTATAGCCTATCAGCCTCATTCTTTTAAACTACTGTATAATATTCTACTTGAGGTTTTACCATAAATTATTATTGGGCTGGGAATGTAGCTCAGTGATAGAGCACTTGCCTGACATGCCAAGGCCCTGGGTTTAATTCTCAGTACCACACCACTCTGGATCTGGGTCTATATCTATCTATCTATCTATCTATCTATCTATCTATATTTTTCCCTCCACCTTCTCTGTATTGTTTCTGATTATGGTGAGCCCCTTAAATATTTGTATAGCTCAGGCTTTGAGTACTTGCAGGAGCATCATGGGCTCTGCCTGTTTTTAATCCATGCATTCATGGAAGAGATACTTATGAAAGACCCACTATGTACCAATGCTGTGCTAGATTGCAGGGAAACAGGGACAAGAATAAACATTTGAAAATCTGGCAGGTGGGCTGGGGATTTAGCTCAGCAGGCAAGTACAACCGTGTACTTGCCTTGTAAGTACAGGGTTGTGAGTTCAATCCCCGGTACCAATAAAAAAATAAAAAAATAAATAAAAAAGAAAAAAGAAAAAAAGAAAACCTGGCAGGAGTGCCAGAGAGTCACGGAATGATCATGAATGCAAAGCAGGCATGGGCCATAAATGCAGTGGCAGAGAATGAAATACGGATTATCTGGGGTATTGCCCAACCTTCCCTCGTGCTCTTCTGACATCCACTTGGAGAGATTCCACCTTCCCAGGAGCCACATGTGCATAGAGCTTTGAAGGTGCAGCTTACAGACGGTGGGCAGGAGACGGCTGGGTCACACCTACCCTTGCAATAAATCTTCCCCAGTATGGACCAAAGCCCTGGGCCTGGCAGCGTATGACTCCAACCCCTGAGCTGGGTAGGAGCTTAGGGTCAAAGTTGCTTCAGGGACGGGCTTGTGTTTTGTGGTGTTTCTCAGTCCTTCTCACATGGTTCATCTGAAAACTAAACCAGCTGCTCTGTTTATCTGCAGGTCTGAGGGAAAGCCAAATGCTGGTCAGAGAACAGTTAAAGAAACCAGAGTTAGTCTTTGCCCTGACTTGGGCCACTGGTATTTAAATTGGGAGGCTGTGGTCGGGAATGCAGGGCCTCCAGTTGGGTGGTGCTGTGTTCCTGAGTTTTGATTATGGGGTGTCGGGCTGTACAGCCGAGGCCTGGGGTCAGCAGATATGCTGAGGCTCTCAGAAGTTGCAGCCAGCAGCCAGTCTCCAGGTTGTTCATGTGCCTTTGGGCCCTCGCAGAGCTCTGTCATGTCAGGGTCGTGGATATGCGGCCAGAGTGGGTCGCGGTCACAGCGGGGCAGCCCATAGGCATGGTGACCCCCAGCCTTAAGACACTCATAGAGGTGCTGCAGGAATCCCAGGCCCGGGCCGTGTGTCCTTCCTGCGCCTTGGCCAGCAGGCCAGAAATAGTGTAACCTTTGCTCCAGTCGACAAATGGGAGCTTCCAGCTGGTGCTGGTGCTGTTGCTGCCACCACCAACCGACCTGTGACGGTGTGGCAGCTGGTCAGAGGGTGGGGACAAAATTAAGTTGGGAATTTTAAAAAATACAAGGGGTTTGCTTCCCAGGTTGGAATCAGGAGAAGGTGCGAGTGAGGGAGTGGATGGCGAACTAAGGACCCCAATGAGGTTGCCGTTCCTTTTCTTTGCAGTTCTTTTATTGGCTTTTTGATTGTCAAAATAAAAACAAAAAAATGGAGATTACAGAATAGTAATCACTGCTACTATGTGCCAGTTTTGCTTCACTGCTGCAGTTATGCCACACAAGCACTAGGGGCGCTGTTACTGTAATTTCTAGTTGAAGGTGGGAAGTGGGGCTTCGGGGGAAGGTAAGTACTGCAGCTTAGTCACAGCCCCACCACACACAGGTGACAGGTGGTCCACTCACGCCTTGCCCACTCCAGACTTTTTTTATTTTTTTAATTCTTTTTTTTTTTGATACAAATTCACAGTGTAGTTCAGCCCGGCTTTGAACTCAGTAGATAGCCCAGGCTAGCCTTAAACTTGTAAAGATTCTCTTGCCTCAGCCTCCTGTGTGCTAGAATGACAGGCATGCACTATCACATCAGGCTAGACTATTTTTAAAACATATCACTTGTCCATTTTGAATATGGAGAGCACAAAGACAGACAAGCTCCACCTTGATCTCTCTTCCTAGATACCCGTATTGATTTAAGAAATAAACAGAATGTTGTAGATGTTTATCAGGTGAAAACTTCAAATGCCAGAGAGGTTCAGAATGGACTGAACAGTTAATCTGTGTTCCCCTCCCCCTTCCCATTGTGAAGTTTCTTTTGATTCTTTAAAATCTTAAATGATGCTTGCTTTTCCTCTTAGTCACTATCCCTTCACCCCAGCCTCCTACAAAGAGCCACCATCTATAGATTTCTCTAGATTGATTTCTCTGCCTGTTTTATGTTTACTACCTTCAAATGGGATCGTACTTCCACATGCTCTGCCGCATGGCTGGCATCTTGCTGTGTGGGCTATCAGGCACCACTTTCTACTCTTCTCACCTGCTTCCTGCCTGTCTAGTAGTCTGCTGTGTCCCTGCCTCTTTGTCTACAAACCTCCTGGATCTGGAGGAGGGGGACCCACAGTCTCTAGAGAGCCACATGGGGTGGGGGGAGTGGAAGAGGCAGGGGGAGCCCTTCCCCTGCTTGGGTGGACTTGTACGCAGCCTCCTAGGACCAGGGGTGGCAGCAGCTCATAGCGTGGGTGGCTGCCCTGAGATGGAGGTGCGTGTGGTAGGGCTGGACAGCTCCCTGGGGTCAATGGGACTTGTACCTGGGGTTGCCTCCAGGACTGGCCCAAGCTCGTCCTGAGGACTTCAGGTGCCCAGAACCTCCTTTGCCAGTACAGAGGTCTGGCTGCCACAGGGCAGGAGTTTGCACCACCACTGTCTTGTTGTGGGATCTGAGGCCACTTCCTTTAGACTCCAGGCCTCATTGCTCCTCACCAGCACAGTGAGGACTTGACCCAGTGGCCTGAGGGCCATGCCAGCTGCAGAGTGCACCGTTCCCAGGCCCAGGGTCCTTCCCTGGCACAGCCCCTTCATGTGAGGATTCTGATTGTGTCTTGGCAGCAGGCCCTGCAGAACAAGGGGTGCAAGACCAAGAGTCAGGGGACGAAAGAAGACAATCTCCCGAAGAGGCAGGCGCTGGTCCCCAAACGGGACAGAGAGGCCCCGGCAGCTGGTGGTGCCATGAATGTAGAGAAAACAGGTAAAGGAAGGCTGCCTCCTGACCCGGAACACCCTGACAGAGCTAGCAGGGAGGCTCTTGTGGAGTCCAAGATATCCCTTCATCTGCCTCCCACCCTGCCCCCGGCGGGTGGCTTAGGCAGACTTTGGCCACATTAACTGACATAGAGCGGAACTCAGAGACTCTAGCCTGCCTCTCCCAGATCCAGGGACAGTGTCGTCTGTCCCCTGCTTCTCCCTCGTGCCACCAGCCCTGCCCAGTGATAAGAGACCTTGGCCAGCAGGGGCTAGGGTTGAATTTCCCCACTTTTTGTCTTTTCCCAGCACCTGTCAAAAGCAGGGCACAGGTGGCAGCCTCCCAGACGCCACCGCCTGCTGAGAGGCCTGGCTCCCTCCCCTCTAGCCTGGGCCCGTGGGGGTCGAAGGCTCCCAGGACAGGGATTGGATTCTCCAGAAAGGAGCTGCGCCTCCGCTTTGGCCCGGCAAGGCCAGCTCTGGAAGATTCTACAGGCCCCCTTTGTGGTCTCGTGGCAAGGCCCAGCCCATGGAGAACCGGGAAAGAGCATTTTCAAGAGCCCAAGGGGAAGCCCAGAGGAAAGGGCCCTGGTCTTCCTGTTGTTTCCCTCATCCTGTGGTTGAAGGTTAATCTGTGTGTCTGAATTTGCTAGGGTCTGGCAGGAGTCTGCCCTTCTTTGAGACTGTGCCAGAGCCAGGTTCTGAGATGTGGGGTCTGGCTGAGGTATGGGCAGCAGGCTTTGGGAGGGGACATCATCCAACTAGTGAGGCAGGCCTTCCTTCCAAGGTGGCAGAGGTGCTGAGAAGAGGAAGGCCAGGTCCTATTGGGGGTGAGGACTGGCTCTTATCTGTAGGCTAGGCACCCCTGGGCCCTGAGTGGCAGTCCTGTGGTGGATGGTGCCTGTGAAGATGGACCTACCAGGTGGCCCTGTGGCTCGCCTCCTCCTTCCCTCTTCCCTTCGTCCACCCTCCTTGAGCTTCTCTGAGACCTTTTTCTCCCTCTGGCTGCCCAGGCTCTGTTAGCTCCAGCACCAGCCCAGGGCCTAGTGCTGAGGTCCTGGAGAGCACCACTGGGGTGGCTCTGAGGGTGTTTTAGGCCTCTGGTGACAGCGTAGTATCTCAGTGACAGGGCTTTCAGCCCCAGGGGCTGTAACAGTCACTCACACTGTACACCCCCAGGGCTCCAGACTCCTTTCCCAAGCCTGCCTTCTGGGCCCTGCACACTGCCCTCATTCACGTAGGAAGACCCCTGGGGGACTCTCCGACGCACCTCTCAAGTGGTGGAACCAGCTCCCTGGCTGGAGCCCAGTGCCTTCCCTCCCATGCCACAGCAGTCTGCTGAGGGCAGAGGGCCACGTGGGTCACATGCCCCCCTGTGGAAGCCCCGTGTTGGGGCCTGGAAGCATCCCTCTGCCCTCACTCTTTCTAGAACAGGCCACAGAAGCTTGGAAAACTCTGTGTGACTTGCATACTCTATCACATGCAGGCCACACAGCCAGGGCCACTGTCCAAGAGGGAGAGCCCAGCCCCAGCTCTCTGGAAGGAGGGAAAGCCGGCCTGGAATGCTCCTGCTCTCTAGACAGCCCAACTTCACCCCTGCTGGTCCATACCCGGGCCAGTTCTGAGATGGTCCTGCCTACACCCAAGACACCTGCCCCTTCGCCCTCACTGCTCCCCTCCTCTCCACCCCAGCCCCCCTGGTGGAACCCTGAGTGCTTTTCTGACCCCTGCTCCAAGATGCTAGCCTGTCTGGTGCAGGTGGCTTCGGTCACAGAATCTGGGAGCCCCTCACCCCTGGGAAAACCCAGAAGCCTGGACCAAGGCCAAGTAGGGAGATGCATTGGTCAAGAGCTGGTCTCTTTGCTCTTGGATACTCTTCAGTTTCTGTTTAGGCCACTGAAAGGAGGCCACCCCTCTCCCCATTCTCCTCTGTCCTTGTGTCCCCTGAGCTACTGGCCAGCTCCTCCCTGCAGAGACCATGCTCATTCTTGGTGCTCTGGCTGTGAGCTGGCCAGCTGTGATAAGCATTCTGGGCCCCATTAGTAGGCCATGGGCCTCAATTCCATATCTGTCTGTCTCTTTCTTGCTTCTGGTGACAGGACAGTAGAAGGCCATGGGAGGAGGAGGACTCAGGCCAAGGCCCTGCCCAGCTCGGTACTTGTCTCTTTCTCGTGCTGGTGTGGTCCCCATGTGCAGGTGTCACCCTCAGTGCTGGCCTGGCTGCCCCTGTTCCATGTGCTGGTTTGCCTGTGTCCTGTCTGTCGCACTTGCACATATTCCTTTTGCCCCCTCTCTGTGCACAGGTGACCACTTCCTGCAGGGACAGCTGAGGCCTCTACTCCTTTCTCCTGTACCCCTGAGAGAGCTTGAAGTTGAAAGCAGTCACTCCCCCCAGGCACAGTGTTTCCTGGGTGAAAAACCTTTGTCTTTTTCAGTAGCAACAGCCTGTGAGCCACAGAGAGGGGCTTGACCTTCAGACCTGGGATATGTGCTTTGAGAGCACTCAAGCAAAGTTGCTCTCCTAAGCCTTGGTCCAGGCAATTCCGTCTCCCAGAAGCTGCCTGCTGACGTCCCCCAGTGATCGTGCTGCCACTACCTCCAGCCCTCACCCACCCCCCACCTGCTTGCACCCCTTCCCGTTGCAGTGGTCTGCCCTGCCATGCTGCACCCTCCTCTGCCAGCAGGACTGCCACAGCCCTGCTGATCAGCCACTACTTTGCTTGTAGGTGGGAGACTCTTTGGCAGCGGGAGGTGCTCAAGCCTGTCGGGGTTGCCAAGGGCAGCCCCTGTGGTGCATAGGATGGTGGAGGCCATGTCCCAGCTTCAGAAGGAGAAAGCTCAGCTTCAGGAGGAGCTGGTGGTCCTACGGGAGAGGTTGGCCCTCCACGACAGTGACCAGCAAGCCACATCCACCCAGCTGCAGAACCAGGTACCTGGGGAGGTAGGGATGGGCAGAGACCACTGTCTACTAGGGAGCAGGTCGGAGGACATTGTGGGGACACCTGGACTCCACCAGGCCTGTGGCATAGTAGACAATGGGGTCTCCTCTCCTGGCCTGGGAAGATGCTAGAGAAAGAGGTGGCCTAAATCAGAGGCCCTGGGGTTTCTTCTGATCTCTTCTTGCTAGGGGACAGATAGTGACATAACTGTGAGAGGGGCAGGAGGGACAGGGACACTTATGCTCTGAGACCTGTACTTGGTCCACCCTTTCTTCCAATGTCCTGGCCAGGCAGCTTGAGGGAACAAAACCACTGGTCAGTCACCACACACATGCACGCATGCACATACACACGGACACATGTACGTGCTCCAGAGCTAAGAGCTTGATTCTCAGGAGAGTACAGGCCCACGTGAGCATGTGTGGGAGGAGGGTGCTGTTAGATACCCAGAAATGAGGGAGAGCTTCCTAAGTTTATGCTGGGAGGGTCATCGCCCTGTCAACAACTGGTCAGGAAGGGTCTGGGGACCCTGAGCTGGGAGCTTCCTGACACCCGCCCTCCTCTGTGTGCCTTGCTGCTTTGCTCTTGTCCTTCATCTCCACGCAGCCCCCAGGCTCGGCTTCTCCCTCTATAATCAACACCTGTCTCAGTGTCTGTCTGGGCCTCACCACTTGCCCAGGGTCCTCAGTTCCATGTGCCACATCATCCCCACATGGGGTCCTTGTGTTCTTGGCCAGGCTCTGTTGACAGTCCTGCCTCCAGGTGGGGCACGGTCTTCCTGTCCCGTGAGCCAGCCCAGAGGTGACTAAGAGAAACATCCTGTCTGCTGAAAGGGAGTCACCAGAGCTGGACCTGACCTCATTCCAGGGGGAGCCGCTTGTTTGTGTGCACCTTGAGGCTCCCTTGGGATGTCCCCTTGTGCTGTATCTCCCTGTTACACCCTTGGCCCTGTTGCTTTACTGTCTGGGTCTGCCTACCCTGCAGCCCGGCAGCTCTTCCCAGCCAGCTCTGTATCCAGCTCCCTCTTGCGCTGAGCACAAGCTGAGGGCTTGCCCAGGTGCACCTGCAAGCTCCTGCCCCTGAGGTTTGACCCTGGGGAAGATGGGTATTTGCTGCAGTCATGTGAAATGGGCAAACTGACAAGGGCTCTGCAGAGAGGGTGCGCCTACCAGGGGGCTATTACCTGGAACAGGGCTGGAGCTGAGGTCTTGCATGCACATTCTGAGCTGAGGGAACAGCCTGTGCACAGGGACTGTGGGGCAGCAGGAGAACCAGGCTCCAGGACAGCCGTTGGGGATGTGGTTGGTTCAGGGCCCATCCTGCATAACACACTCTGCTCAAGGGCAAAATTTAGCAGCAGCTCTGGTTTCTCCAGTTGAGATTTCCCTGGTACTTTACTTTTCAATCTGAGTCAGTCTCTCCTCTCTCTCTCTCTCTCTCTCTCTCTCTCTCTCTCTCTCTCTCTCTCTGCCTTTGTCTCTCTCTCTCTCTCTCTCTGTCTTTGTCTCTCTCGCTCTCTCTCAGCTTCATTGAGATAGAATTTATAGATCATAAAATACGTCCTTAAAGTCGGTCAATTCAGTCGTTTTAACTGTGTATTTTTTTTCAATGTGTTTAATTTTTGAGATTTTTAGGATCTCACTACATAGTTCAGGCTGACCTTGAACTCATTATGTAATCCAGGCTGGCCTCAAACTCAAGGTGATTGTCTTACTTTATTTTGTTGCTGAGACAAATTACCTGATACCCGAATTTAAAGGAGGAAAGGTTTATTTATCTTACAGTTTGTAGAGGTTTCAGTTCAGAGTTGGCTAGCTCCAAGGTGGTGTGGCACAGCAGAGGGGCAACGCAGAGGACAAACAGTTCATGAGGGGCAGAGGCAGCAAGCAACAAGAGACAAAGGACAAGCAGCCAGCAGGGAACCTTTTTCTGTCCCTTATATCTTATCCAGTCTGCCCACCTTGAGGGAAGTAAAACATCCTTAATCCTAGCATTACATCCTTGATTACATACCTTAGATCAGCCACCTCCGAAAAGTTCCACCTATGACTACATGAGGCTTTTCGGGGTTGTCTAGATACAAGCCACAACACGATCCTCCTGTTTCATACTCCCAAGTACTGGGATTTTAGGCATATGCTGCCAAATCCAGCAGTGGTCCAAAGCACATTAAGACAGTGTTACACCTGTCACCACTATCTAGTTTTATTTTATATTTTGAGATTGGGTCTCACTGTGTGGTCTCGGCTAGCTTCAAATTCATGGTGATTCTCTTGCCTCAGCCTTCCAAGCGCTGAGATTATAGGCATGCACCACCAAGCCCAGCTGTCTATCTAATTTTAAATCACTTTGATCACCCTGAAAAGACCTGATAACAATCACTCCCCATTTCCTACCCACGCAGGCCCTGATTGCTATTACCTGCTTTCTGTTTTTATGGGTTCACTTTTGCTGGCATTTCATATGAATGAAATCATAAAACTTTCCTAACTTTAAACAAGTTTTTTTAATCTTTTCTTCCTTTGCTTTGCTTTGCTTTTCTTTCTTTCTTCCAATACTGGGGATTAAACCCAGTGCCTTGTGCATGTAAGCTAAGTCTGTGCCACTGAGTTACCTCCCCAGCCTTTTTAAATCTTTATCTTGAGACAGGGTTTTGCCAAGCTGCTCAAAATGCCCTTGAACTTTTGTTCCTCATACCTCAGCCTACTGTGTAGCATGCACCACCATCCCTGGCTAAACAGGTTCTTAAAAACTTTTTTCCCCTTTAATTTTCAAGATTAGTTGTCTTTGAGCCCTAGCCTCCTTGGGAGAGCCTCAGCCCACCTTGCTCCCTAGATGCTGTGGGAGTTCCAAATGGTCCCCGGTCTTTGCTCAGGATTTGTCCTTGAATATCCTGCCTGCTAATTCTTTTTCTGGAACTGTCTTGGGTGTGTATGTGTGTGATGCTTCAGTCTCTGTGCTGCCCTCTGGAGGGTCTGACCTTGTAGGGGAACGTGAGCAGCCACATGGGCCTGGGGCCAGGATCAAACCTTGACTTTGACACTGCCATTGGCTGTGTGTGTGGCTAGTCTTCTGCCACTCTGTGCCTCAGTTTCCTCATTTGTGAAGTGATCTTAATAACAGTTCCTGAAGGAAATGAGACCCAGCAGGTTACTGGTGTTGCCACCATTACCCGGAAGTTTCAGATTTGGAAAATGGGAGCTGAGTTCTTGTCCCAGCTGTTCCCCTTGCCAACTGTGTGCTGTAGGAAGTCATCTCCTCTGTGAAGTTATGTTCCCCATTTCAGAACTGGGGTAACAGCATGGCTCTGTGGTTATCCAATGAGTTAATTGTGAGAGTGGACAGAAAAACGGATGGCAGACTAAAATGCAGTGCCTTGTGGGCGTTGCCCCGTGAGCTCTGTTCTCCCGTTTGTTTCACCATGGTCTGACTCTGACTCTGACTTGCCCGGTGTTCCCGCATGCTGCTTCTCTAAGGAGAACCTGCCATGAGGTGTGCTTGGCCTGCTTCTCGTGATGCCTCGTCCCATCCTCGCCAGGCCTGAGCTCCAGTCCAAGGCCCAGCACTTAGAGGTCAGGTGACCTCAGGTAGGCCCACTCCCTCTTGGAACCTCGGCTTTCCTTTCTACCCAGTGGGGACAGTGATAACACCCTTCCTGGGCTGGGGCATCCTGAGTGATGATCTCACGAGGCCCCCTTCCCTGGCAATTGGCTGAGTGAATGGGGCTGCTGCTGTCCCTGTTGGAACCTGGGTTTGCTGGAGCTGTCTACACGCTTCATGCAAAATGTCATGTGGAGGGGTCTCTGTTGCTGGGAGCATGGGACAAAGGTCTATGGTCCTAGGGCACAAGGATTCCAGTTTCTCCTCATCCCCACCAATACTTGTTATTTTAGTTTTGTAGTCCTAGCAGGCGTCAAGCGGTGTCTCCCTGTGGGTTTGACTCTGGTGTGTCTTGGTGACTAGTGAGGATGAGTACATATTTGGACAAATGGCTGCCCAAATTCTCTGCTCATTTTTTCTTCAGGTTTTGTGGTTGGAAGAGTTCTTATAAACTCCAGATATTAACCCCTTGTCACATAGATGATTCACCCATGTCTCTCCCATTCTACAAGTTTCCTTTCTACTTAGTTTGATAATATTCTTCATAGTACTAAAGTTTTTAAAAAATTTTTTATGAAGACCAGCTGTCTACTTTTTCTTTTATTGCTTGTGTTTTTGGGGTCATAGCTAAGAAATCATTGCTGAATTCAATATCATAAACTTTTTTTCCTACATTTTCTTCTAAGAATTTTACAGTTTTATCTCTTAGTTTTATCTATAGTTTTATACTTAGGTCTTTGATCCATTTTGAGTTAATTTCAACTGTGGAATAAGGTAAAGGTCCAATTTCATTCTTTTGCATGTGGATCACCAGTTTCCCAGCATTATTTATTGAAAAGATTGTCCTTTACCCACTGAATGGTCTTGGAACCCTTATCAAAAGTCATTGGAGCCAGGCATGGTGGCACATGCCTGTGATCCCAGCACAAGAGGCTGAGACAGGAGGATCACTGAGGGTTTGAGGCCAGCCTGGACCACACAATGAGTTCAAGGCCAGCCTGAGCTGCATAGTGAAACCGTGTCTCAAAAAGACCTAAAACAAAACCATTTGAACATACCAGTGAGTTTATTCCTGGACTCTCTCTTCTCTTCTATTGTGTTTATGTCTGTTTTTAGGCTACACAGCACTGATTTGATTACTGTAGTCTTGTAAGTTCTAAAATCAGGAAATATGAGATTTCCACCTTCATTGTCTTCCTCAAAATTGTTTTTTCTATTTGATTTCCCTTGAGATTCCATATGAATTTTAGAATGATTTTTTTAAATGCCTTCAGAAAATTCTGGGATTTTGGTAGGGATTGCATTGCATCTGTAGATTGCTTTGAGTATTATTGATAACTTAATATTGAGTCTTCCAGTCAACGGACATGGGAGGTCTTCCCATTTATTTATGTCTCCTTTAATCTTTTTGGGCAACATTTTGGTGTTTTAAAATTTGTGAGTCCTTCCCTTCCTGGTTAAATTTATTTCTGGGTATTTTATCTTTTTCTCATGCTATTGTAAATGAAATTATTTTCTTATTTCTCTTTTTGAATTGTTTATTGTGAGTTATAGAAATGCAACTGATTTTGGTGTGGTAATTTTATATCTTTTAACTGCTGGATTTGGTTATTCTGCTTGGGCTAATATTTTAATCAAATTCATTACCGGTATTTAAGTCTTTGTTTACATAAAAATCAAGGCTTCACTTTTGTGGTAAAAATTGGAAGATGCAGCTCCTCTGGGCCCACATTCCCCTGTGGCAGGTGCTGCCTGCAGTCCGGGCCGAGTGTGCATCCTTTGGGGTCCCTTAGCCCAGCACCCCTCCTGCCTTCACTCTTAGCAGCCTGCCCTATGGAGCCTGCTCAACCTGCCCCTTGCTTTTTCAGCATTCATCCTGCATGTATTTACTGACTACCTACTATGTGCAAGACACTGCAAGTACTGTTGAGCACCTCAGACAAATGTCTCCACTTTTATGGACCTTTCATTCTAGGGCTGAGCATCCCTAATTCAAAAATCCAAAATACAGAATACCCCCAAATCCGAAACTCTGTGGGTCAGCATGATGCCATAAGCCTGATGGCTCAGTGTCCACAAACTATTTCATGCACAAAATTATGTATTTAAGAGTGTGTAAAATTATCTTTATGCTTGGGCATTGTGGTAGGCTCCTGCAATCCTAGCTACTTAAGAGGCTGAGGCAGGAGGATTATAAGTTCAAGATCAGCCTGAGCAACTTAGCAAGCCTCTAAGTTCTTTTTTTTTTTTTTTTTTTTTTGTACCAGGGATTGAACTCACGACTTCCTGTTTGCCAGGCTGGTGCTTATGCTGCTGAGCTAATTCCCCAGCCCTGCCAACCTCTATATAAAAATAAAATTTAAAGAGATAGGGATGTAGCCTCCTGCTTACCTAGCATGCGTGAGACTAGGTTTGAGCCCCAGGACTGTAAGAGAGTAGTCTTCAGGCAGTGTAGATAAAGGTATATATGAAACATAAATGAATTTTGTGTTTAGACTTGGGGGTCCCATCCCCAAGATATTACTTATAGGCAAATGTTCCAAAATCTGAGCAAGTTTAAAATTGAAAACACTCTGGTCCCAAGCATATTGAGTAAGGAGTATTCAGCTTGTAATCGCACATATGTGCTGGGCTGCACTTTGGTAGTTCACATCTGTTATCTCGTGTCAGCTTAAGACAACTTTTGTGAGGTTGCTTCTTACACAGATGATGAAATGGAAAGGTACAGAGAGGTTAGGAGACTTGCCCAAGGTAAGATGAGCTCTGGCTTAGAACCCAGGCAGTTTGGCTTGGGAATCTGTATTTTACAACTGCTGTGCTTGCCACCCCCACCCCACCTTCTGCCTCCTGTAGCGAGAGGGCCCGGGTGTGAATATTTGACAGTGGAGACAGCTGTGGGGGTGGGCTACACAAGCCTGGCCAGTGGTCACAGGGCCTCCTGGGTGAGGGTACTGGGCAGGATGAGGAGGCTGCTGTAGAAGGGGTGCTCCCCAGGCTGTTTCCTTGAAGCCTTCCCAGCTCAGCAGTGCCAAGGGAGGTGCCCCCTTTGCCCAGAAGGTGGCTAATGTGGGCAGCCCAGCAGCCTAGCACAGTGGGAGGCAGGGAGGTAATCAGCAGGTTGTCTGCATGGAGAGGCCACCCTAGGAGCAGACAGCTGAGAAAACACAGACCCAGCAGGCAGCCCCACCTGCGGAGCTGTTCTGCCTGATGTGTAAATGCAGGTTTGTGTCGGGTCAGCAGACAGCCTGGCTCTTCGCAGGCCAGGCCCTGTACCATGACTCTGGCTGGTGAAGAGCTTGGCCAGCGAGGGGTGTTGCTCCCACCCAGCTCTGGCTTGATCTCCATGCCACCCTGGGACCATTTCCTTGGCCTGGCCAGGAGGCTGCTTTTCCCTGGAGGTCTGGGGGGGGGGGCCCTATCTGTGGCCAGCTCCCCTCCTGCTCCCTACTCTGTGCTCTCCCCACTTCCAGCCCCATTTCCATGTGTTACTTGCTTCCTACCTTTGTTTCTTAGCTCTGCCAGACCTGCCTGCTCTGCCTTCCAGTTCCAGAGAAAGTTGGTGTCGTTCCCTGCCCCCACCCCTAGCCTCCAAAGCCAGCCCTGAGGGCTGGGGTCAGGAGTCCCGCTCATGGGCAGCACCCTGAATGGCGCCAAGCCTTAGGGTCATGGAGCAGTTGAGTCATCTGTGCCTGACTGATGGTGTTGTGGCTGCTTTGGCCAGGTGCCCCGTGGGCTTGGTCTGCTACATCTCAGCTGGGTCCCCCCGCTCTGCTTCCTGCTGCCCAACGCAAGCTGGGCAGTGGCTTAGTGTGTGGTGTCTCTCATAGCCCCTACCCAATGCCTTCGACCTCCTGCCCCTTGAAAGCCAACTCCTAGGTCCCCCTCACAGACTCCACAGACCCAGGCATTCAGGTTCCTGTGGTGATGCCAGGAGGGAACTTCGGGCAGGAGGCTGGGGTGTCCTAGCTCCCAGCAGACGCTGACCACCCACTTCTACCACATCCCCAGGGCCCAAGTGCCCAGCAGTGCTGTGTGGGGACAGTGGGAGTGAGAGCTCCAAGGGGTGAGGCAGCAGGCAGGCTGGGGAGGGAGGGGGCTGGCCTTTGCCTAGGTGGGGAGCAGACCTGCTTACTTCAGGGGGCGGCAGTGTGAGCCGATCACATTCGCTTTGAGACCTAGACATTGCTGAAAAGCACACTGAATTTGTCAGCTATAAAGCCACAGCCCAGGGACAGTCTTCGTCCTGTGACACACAGTCATTTTTCCTTTGACTTAATATGCTGATGAGCTGCGTGGGCCAGGTGGCGGAAGGGTGTGGGAAGGGAGTGGAGAAGGGGCTACAGTAAGCCCTTTGGTCAGAGGTGTTGGACACAAGTCCTCTTTGGACTCGTAGTAGGCAGCAGAACAGGAGACACAGCTGAGAAGCCACACTGAGACCTCAAACTTTATACCAGAACTTGTGGTAAGCGTAATGTAATGGCTGTGTAGTCCTATGTACAGTGGGTGTGGGCATGCCCTGTCATTTACCTGCTTCCCTGATGATGGGTTCAGGGTATCCCCAACTTTATGGCTAACAAAATAAAAACTAATTCATGTAAACCACCCCTCACTTCCCTGTGGGGCCAGAGGGCCCCAGGACCCCTCACCTCAGGCTCTCAGCCCAACAGGGAGCTGGGTGTGGTGGTGCACATCTGTAATCCCAGCACTTGGGAAGCTGAGGCAGGAAGATTGCTGAGTTCATGGTCAACCTGATACATAGCTAGTCCCTGTCTCAAAAAACAAACAGAACAATCAGCCCAACAGGAGCGTTGCTAGTACACAGAAAGGTGTCATGAGCATTGTTGTCCTGCTTAGTCCATGGCCACTGCTGTGCTAGACGTGGTGACAAAGGTGACCTCACTGGTTTGTCCTCCAGGAGGCCTTGTGCAGCTCTCAGCTAGGCCTGTGTCCTTGGAGAAGCAGAGGCCTGAGTTGTTCAGCATCTACCCTCTCTGTCCCCAGGGGACAGTGACTACTGAGGCCCACTGCACAGGTTTGTCTGATGACATTTCACCCATAGGAAGTGGGGAGTTTTTACTGTTCTCCAAGACGTTTAAGCATCTGGCAAGAGAGTTTGATGATGCTGGACATGCATTCCCCTTCATGCATTCACGGCCATGGGAGCACATCATGGTGGCCTCCTTGAGCGGCACTTGGCCATCCAGTCCTGCACAGCTCCTCCTCTGCCTTACCTGTAGGCTATGGATATTGTCACCTGCCACTTAGTCATCAGGGCCCAGTGCCTGCTCGACCCCCTAAACCACTAGAGTATGCGTGACTCATGGGCCTTTTCCAAGATGTCCTGCTCCTCACAGAGAGCTCTGCAAAACCCTGGACAAACTCTGTGAATGTGGCTGCAGAGGTTTTGCCTGCCTGGATTATTTTCTGGGGAGAGGACAGGTCCCCGGGATGGGCTGATGTGGGCTGGCGGAATGTTCCTGCAAAGGGTCACTGTCCTGGGATCTCACTCTTGGCATCTGGGTACCCTTGCTTGCAGTAGGCTGTACCCTTTCTCTCTCACAGCCTTGGCCGGCCACAACTCTCCTGCAAGGCAGATTGGGAGCAGGCATGGATGCAGGTCCCATGGGAGCAGGGATAGAATCAGGTCCCACATGTGCTCCAGCTGCAGTGAGCAAATCAAAGTGGAAAGTTCTGAGGGCTGGGCAAGGACAGATCCAGGCCTCACAGGACCCAGAGTTTGTTACTGATGTTTGTGGTGCTAGGGATAGAACTCAGGGCCTATCACACTAGGCAAGGGCTTGACCGCTGACCTACATCCCCAGCCTGGGCCTGGAGTTTATACAATCTGTGTTTTTAAAGAAAGCTAAGATAAGATTATAGATAGGAAGGCAGGTCCAGGGCCTCAGAGTGGCCTGAGTCTGCCTGAGAGCCGCTGTGGTAGCCCAGGTGGTGAGGGAGGAGGAACCCAGCCTGGCCAGGTCCAGTGGTGGGTGGGAGGGGGCGCTGCAGGGTGTCTGGAGCAGGCTAGCCTCCCACCACCTGGAATCCTAGGCCTGGTGTTTGAATGCAGGAAGGCCTGAGGCCCTAGGCCGGAGGGCTCAGGACCATCATCATGAGTCATTCACGGTGCAAAGCCAGAGGCCTGGGTGTGGGCTGGAGGTGAGGCTCCACTTCACTGTGGCCTTGGCTTTGTGCCAACAGGTGGAAAACCTCAAGGAGAAGCTCATCAGTCAGACACAGGAAGTGAGCCAACTGCAGTCCGAGCTGGTGAGGCCCCACCTGCCATCGGGTGTGGGGGGGTGCCCTTCCACCCAGGGGTGCAGCCCCATCTCCCATCCCACCCAAGCAGATGCCCCCACCCCATCTCAGAGACTGCTTGCCCTGCTAGTCCCCTCAGAGTGGCTGCAGCTCCTGAGAGGAGGGGCTAATCTTTCTGGCTCACACAGAGCCTAAGTGTGAACTCTGCATCAATGTGACTTCTTGTGACTTTCACACTCAGGAAATAGAGCGAGGGGATGGGGCAGCCGGGAGCGCTCAGCTTCACTTCGCTGTCTCCCCTTCAGCGTCTCTTCATTCTCTTTCAACCCTGCTCTTCTCTCTCACTTGCTCATCTTCCTCCTTCTCTTTTTCTCCTCTCTGTCTTGCTTCTCACCTCTCCTCCCCTCTCCCCTGCCTTTGCACGCTGTTGGCCCCACTTGTGGTCCCCTGCCTGCCCTTGCCACATGCCCCCCTTGCGCCCCGGCTCTCTGCAGGGCGGCACTGACTTGGAGAAGCACCGGGACCTACTGATGGTGGAGAATGAGCGGCTGAAGCAGGAGCTGCAGCGCTGCGAGGCTGAGCTACAGGAGCTGCGGGCCCAGCCGGCGGCTGCACCCTGCCTGGGTTGCGAGCACATCCAGGTGAGCTGTGGGCCTGGGGGAAAGGCTCCACTCCTCACAGCCAGCCCAGCTCCTCACAGAACCTTGCCCATCTGTCCCTGTGCTCCCCAACTGCCTGCAGGAAAGCACCCAGCTCCGTGACAGGGTATCCCAGCTGCAGCTGGAGGTGGCGGAGAACAAAGGAATGCTGTCAGAACTGAACCTGGAGGTGCAGCAGAAGACCGACCGGCTGGCCGAGGTGGAGCTGCGGCTCAAGGACTGCCTGGCCGAGAAGGCACAGGAGGAAGAGCGGCTCAGCCGGCGCCTGCGCAACAGCCATGAGACCATTGCCAGCCTGCGGGCCCAGTCTCCACCTGTCAAGGTGAGCCACCCACCAGGCAGCTGTCAGCCCAGGATCCTGGGCAGCGCTGGCACAGAGAGAGGCTTCTCCCCACAAATGCATGAATTCCTCCGCTGCGTCCTCAGCATTGCCCCTTCCCTCCTGTGGTGCAGCCCAGGCACAGGGAAATATTGAGCTATAAGTGCTTGATACTTCCCAGTAGGCCTCTGGTCAATATGCAGTGCAGCTTCCACATTCCACCTTCATCTTTCCCGTCTAACTTATTCTGTTCCCAGGCCGGGCAACCCCTGGGCTCTCAGTTGCTGCCTCTGTAGGATGAATAGATCCCAGCAACTGGCAAAGCCCTGGGCTTGTATAACTCCTGGGGCTCTTAGTGGGAGTCCCTGAGGCCCCCTCCCGGGTCGAGCAACATCCGCTGTGCCTCCACATGCCCATCATTTCCTTACCTTGCAGTATGTCATCAAGACAGTGGAGGTAGACTCATCCAAGACCAAGCAAGCCCTCAATGAGTCCCAGGCCCGGAACCAGCACCTGCAAGAGCAAGTAGCCATGCAGCGGCAGGTGCTGAAAGAGATGGAGCAGCAGCTTGAGAGCTCAAATCAGCTGACCACACAGCTCCGGTCACAGGTGCGTAGGCCATGTGGAATGCCCACTGGGCCAGGAAACCAGAGGCCAGGCTTTCAGTGTATCTTTTGGTTAAGTGTTAGGACCCCACGGTTAGGGGGTCTAGCCCCTCCTCAGCTGCTCACCTGGCCAAGAGCAAGTTTTGTCTAAGTCTCCATTTCGTCATTGTCTTAGTTACTTTTTACTAGTCGCTGAGACAAAATACCTGATGCCCAAAGTTGGAAAGGGAAAGGTTTATTTCTTACAGTTTTTGGAGGTTTTAGTCCATACTCAGTTGGCTCCAAGGCAGGGTGGCATGGTGGGGCCGCGGTTTATGGCGGCTGCAAACAGCAAGTGGAAACCGGCAAGAGAGAGACACACACCTTTTTCTTGCCATTACATCACATCCTGGCTCCACCCCCGGGATGGTGTAGCACTGACACCACCAATCCAAGCACTAGACAATGAACCAGTCACAAATGCACAGTGTAAATACATGAGGCCTGGGGGCCACCGACATAAACCATAACAGTCATATATAGCATGATCTGCTCCCAGAACCCTCTCCACAGTGGGGACTCCAGAACAGGTCACAAGATGCTCTTTGTCTAGGGTCCAGCACACGGTGTGCTCAGTGAGCACAGCTTCCTGACCCTCCTGAGGTCACCTGGGACCAGGCTGGTGCCAGGGCCAACACAGGGAGGTGGTAACTCCCAGTCCCATCGGCTAGAAGCCATGTGATCCTTCTCCACAATGTGTGTGTGCTTTTGGGGGAATGTTGGGCTTCCTTTCTGGAACCTGCCCACTTTACCCTAAGCCTTCTCCTGGCCTCACAGATCTCCATGTACGAGGCAGAGCTGGAGCGGGCCCATGGGCAGATGCTAGAGGAGATGCAGTCCATGGAGGAGGACAAGAACCGGGCCATCGAGGAGGCCTTCGCCAGAGCCCAGGTGGAGATGAAGGCTGTGCATGAGAACCTGGCAGGTGAGTCTGCAGTCAGGGCCCTGCCCGCCCCTTACCCCATGCAGTTTACCTCACACCCTTTGTGTCCCGTAGGGGTCCGGACAAACCTGCTAACACTGCAGCCGGCGCTGCGGACCCTCACCAGCGACTACAATGGGCTCAAACGGCAGGTGCGCAGCTTCCCCGTGCTGCTGCAGGAGGCCCTCCAGAGCGTCAAGGCCGAGGTGAGCAAGGGAAGCCAGTGCAGGACCGGGGCAGACCTGGACCCTTGGCAGACCCAGCATCCACCCAGGGCTCCCTTCCAAAGCTCAGCCCCTCGGCAGGCCCCCCACCTCCGCACACTCTTGCAGGTCCTGTTTGAAAAGAGACCAGTAGACTGGTCAGGCAAGTTTGTGGGTATTTATCTTACTGTGACTGTTTAAAGCAAACATGTTACATATGTCTCAAACATGCCGCGCATATTCTTACATCTGCTATGTTTAGTTTGTGTGCAAGGGGCTGAGGATTGAACCCAGGGCCTTGCACATATACGGCAAGTGCTCTACCACTGAGCTACACCTCCAGCTCCTAAAGCACAGTTTCCTAAAGCTGTGCTTGTGTAGTACGGACTAGCCAGTGTCTCTTAAGTGCCTCTTATGTGCCAAGCCTTTTGTAGCTGTTGGCTCCTCAAATTTGTATAACAGCTCTGCAGAGACTAATATGTTTTGGGAACAGAAAATAGTTCCCCCTTAAAAAACAAGGTTGTTAGGGCTGGGACTGTAGCTCAATGATAAAGCACTTGCATAGCATGCGCGAGGCTCAGGGTTCCATCCCTGGCGGCACCAAAAAAGGGAAAAAGTTAATAATGCACAGAAGGACACAGTGAGAGGTCAAACTCTATGGGGTGGGGTGCTGAAAGGAACATCCCCTCTGTTACCCTCCCCAGAGTGCTCTGAGCATCTTATGCTCACTGCTGTCCATGCACAAGTACCTACACTTCCCTTTTATTCAACAAAGGAGCATGCTAGACATGGTTCTATATCGTGGTTTTTTTCCCCCATTGAAATGTAACAAGGAGATCTTTACCTATCACCTCGCACAGATTCACAGGTTAAATGATGTTATTTCGCCCTTGTATAGATAAGAAAACTGAGCTCAAAGACAATGAGGCAAATTTTCTCAGGTCCCCAGCTACTCGGGGGAATTTGATTCCCTGAATCCTGGAGTTCGGTGGTAGTGCCGGACATGGAGGCTCAGTCCTGGCCGTGCTGATTCACAGGATGGCCTCGGGCTAGTCACTTAGCTTCTCTGAGTTCAGTTTCTTCATCTGTAAAATGGGGATGGTACCTTGAGGGGTTATTGGGAAAATCTAACCTATGATGGGTGGGCAGTTGGTCAGGCGGGCTGGTGGAGCCGGCCTGACGGCAGTGCACATACCCCCCAGATCGGCCAGGCCATTGAGGAGGTCACCACCAACAACCAGGAGCTGCTGCGCAAGTACCGCCGGGAGCTGCAGCTGCGCAAGAAGTGCCACAATGAGCTCGTGCGACTGAAAGGTGATGAGAGGGGTCTGGGTTGGGCACCGAGGCAGGGTTTTCCACCAGCTCAGCAGTTGTCCTGGGGGCAGGGCCCTGCCACTGAGGAGCCATCACAGGTGGAGGCACAGAAAAGGCAGGGAACTTGCTCAAAGCCCCTGGGCTGGAAAAGTATCCATCTTGGACTTGGATTTGGAGCTGCCCAGCATACCCATGGCAGGTCGCTCCCAGGCTCTGTGTGGCTGAGGAGTGGGGTAGGGGTCTGGATGCCACCTGTTCTGACTGGGCTTGGTCAGCCTTGAGACTTCACAGTTCAATGCATCAAGCTCCTACTCTCGGCCGGGTGCTGGGCCAGGCACTGGGCAATGGGCTGTGGCCCCACAGACACCCTTCTGAGCCTCAGCCTTCAGCTGAGAGAACAGATGGCGGTCACCATTCACCCAGCATACCCCATTACCAGGGCAGGGAGGGGCCCTGGGAACCCCTGGGTGCTGCACCCACAAGGCTGTGGGGCCTTCCTGAGGAGGCAGTGTCAGAACCAAAACCTGGCCCACGAGCTGAAGCAGATGGTGGAAGGAGGGAGGTGGGCCAGGCTGGCTGGCAGTGGAGGGGCAAGAGGGCTTTCCCTTCCTTCCAGAGGCACAGGGATCCCACAAATGGCAGGAGGCAAGAAGGCAGCATGTCGCCCCTGTGGCTGTGCCCATCAGACATGCCAGACATCCATCCCCATCTGGTCCTGTTTGCCCATCTGGTGCCCAAGCCCTGTCCTGGCATTCATGGTGCCCTTTCAGCATAGTAGAACAAGTCCCTTGGCTCATAGGGCCCAAGCTCCTGATTGCATTGATGAGGAAACAGAAGTCCAAAGAGAAAGAGTGTCCACCTTGGTGTCTCACCAAGACCATGTACAGTGCCTGAGCCACAACTAACCTCTTCTCCCTGTCTCCAAGGCAAAATTCCCACTCTCAACTGTTTTACTCAAGAAGAAAATGTACTAAGTAAATTCATACTACAGTGTGAGTCACTAACAACAGCTTTGTGGGTCACCTTGTCCTGTGGGGTTTAAAAGGTAGGACTCATAGGCTACTAGGACACCAGAGTGGAAGCTGTCTGGTCTTAGCTTGAGCCAACTCTCTATTCCCAACCAATCCAGGAAACATCCGGGTGATTGCTCGAGTTCGGCCCATCACCAAAGAGGACGGGGAAGGGCCTGAGGCGGCCAATGTTGTGACCTTTGATCCTGATGACGATGCTATCATTTACCTGCTGCACAAGGGCAAGCCGGTGTCCTTCGAGCTGGATAAGGTCTTCTCCCCATTGGCCTCACAGCAGGACGTGAGTGCAGTTGTGGGGAGAAAGCCAAGGAGAAGGGGTTGGGTTGGGCAAAGACAGGCCAGGTCTGGGAACCAGATGGAAAAGTGTGGTCCCTCTGTCCTTCCCACTGGAAGGGAGAAGAGTGGGTGGGGTTAGGATGGAGGACCTCAGATATCTGCCTAAGAAATGGGTGGCCTGTGCCAGACCCAACCTACCCAGAATCATGCTTTCCCCCGACATGTGCCCCTTTGGCAGAAGTGCCATGGTCCTCGTTAGGGCTCCCCTACTCCCAGCCCAGTGCCAGGGCCTCAGCTTTGCTCTCCTCTCGCCTGCCCAGGGCCAACCTGCCAGGCCCACCCTACCTTTGCCCTCCTAATCCTGCATTGCCTTATTCTTTGTCTTCTGGCAGGTAAACCCAGGCCAGAGGAGGTGCCAGGCACATGCCTGCCTCTGCCTTTTTGTTAAGGCCTCCTTGAGAGTGGAGAAGCAGGGGAGAGTGCAGGCAGCATGGGCTGTGCTGTTGTCACAAAGTGCAGGGCAATGACTCTTAGTCGTGATGCTCAACAGCAAGGTGTCAGCTTTGGGACCTTGTGCTTTGCTCCAGGAGGCTGTGTGGGACGGGTAGCTGAGCTCAGAGCTTGTGGGGTCCCGGGAAGCCCCTCACTCCTCATCCCACACACCCCCACCAGGTGTTTCAGGAGGTGCAGGCCCTGATCACCTCCTGCATTGATGGCTTCAATGTCTGCATCTTTGCCTATGGCCAGACGGGTGCCGGCAAGACGTACACGATGGAGGTGGGTGCCTGTCGGTGGACCGGGGTTCCGGAGTGAAGCCACTCCTGCTGATGCTTGGGCATCCCCCATGGGTCTCAGGGTTCTGTGTGGTTCATGCTTTGGGAGCAGAAGTTGTGGATATTGTGTGGACCCTTGGGCACTGGCCTGATGAGGGACACTTTGCCCGAGAGCACTGCAGTGGGCCCCACAGGGCCAGGGTAGGGGCAGGCGTGCCAGGCAGCACCCATTCAGGGGGTTCTTGGCCCAGGACCAGACCACAGTAGGACACAATGATGCCTCTCGGGATGGAGCTGTCAGGCCTCCCACATAAAACTCACTCCTGTTTCATGGCTCTCTACCTGTGGGCCCAGGGCCACCAGGTTAAATAAGGTAGGGTGCTGGCCCCAGGAGATGTCAGGGCAGTGGAAGAGACTGGCCATGTGATGTGGTTTGTTGGCTTTTTGTCACTGAGAATAACAATTGAAAAGAAGGAAGATTTCATTTTGGCTCAGTTGCAGCCCATAGGCAGGTAGCTAGCTCCACTGGGTTAGGCCTACAACGAGGCACACCTGTCACAGTGGAGGGAAGCTGCTCAATTTCTGCAGCCAGGAAGCAGAGAGCCAGAAAGGACAGGGGGACAGGGACCAGACCTAGATCTTGAGGTCATGCCCTCAGGGTCCACTCCCTTCACTAGGCTGCGCCTCCTGTTTCTGTCACCTCCCCATAATGCCACTGAAGAAAGGCCTCAGCAGATTAACCAGAGTTACAGCCCTCATCATCCAATTCTTCCTAGGCCTCACCTCTGCACACTACTGCTCTGAGGTGAAGCCCTCAATGCATGAGTCTTTGGGGGACACAGGATATTTAGATCATGATGTGGGGAGCCCAGTTCTTAGGGTAGGCCCACGACTCCCTGCTGTAGCCAGCCCCACCACCTGGTGTGGTGGGAGCAGGCAGCATGGCCTAGAATTGGGGGCCCAGAGACGAGGAGGAGTCTTGAGTGTGGAGAGAGAAAAATGGGAAGCCGGCCCTTGGGGGTGATTTCTTTGCTCCTCAGAAGGTGTGTAGAATCCCCCAGGCAGGGAGGGAAGGGGTCTGGATGGGCTGGTGTACCCTCTCGGAGCCCCCCATAGCAGCCCTTACACCCTGACCTGGGGGCTGAGGTGTGTCAGGCATCAGCCTAGCACTTGGGACCTCAGTGTGACCAGGCAGTGTGTGGTCCCCACAGAACCTGAATGGCACCAGGGAGTGAGCAGTGAGGGCAGAAGATTGGTTGGTGGCCAAAGCCAGGGATGAGGCTCTAACAAAAGCATCTAGGAGTCCAGGGCAGCCTCCCTGAGCATGATCGTGGAGCAGACTTCTGAGGGAGCATGGAGCCAGCCTTCTATCTGGGGAAGCCACTTCTGACAGGGAACCACAGGCTGAGGTCAGGAGGTGCATCTGAGGCCTGGTAGAACGCCTTCCAGCAGAAATAGGGGTGAAATGTGAGGGCCACACTTCCCAAGAGCCTCCAGGGCCCAGGCAGGGACTCCAGATTTTCTGGTGGGAAGGCCCTGGGGCCTTGGCTGCTGTGCTTTGCCTGCCATCCACTTCTCACCCAGCCCCGCTCCTAGCCTTCTGACGTGGAGCTTCATGTGGGCAGAGGGAGGGAACTTGCTCATCCTGTTGCCTCTACCAGGTCCCAGAAGGGCAGGGGTGCATCTGGTCGCAGCAGCTGTGCCAGGCCGCCACCCCATTCCTTTGCTTTAAATCTCAGGACCATCCTGGCAGGGTGATGCTGCTGTAAAGGAGGGAAAATCAAAGTTGTTTGTTTTGTAGTAGGTGGAAGGTGTTCTGAGGGACAGAGCGGCATCAGCCAGGGAGGCTCATCCATGAGGGCTATGCAAGGGCTTGGAGGTGACAGATGCCATGCAAGTGTCTGTAGGGTCACCGGGGCCTTGTCTTCCACCTCCAGGGGACTCTTGAGAACCCAGGCATCAACCAGCAGGCCCTGCAGCTGCTCTTCTCTGAGGTGCGGGAGAAGGCGTCTGACTGGGAGTACACCATCACTGTCAGTGTCACCGAGATCTACAACGAGGTCCTCAGGTGGGCCTGAGGCACTGAAAACACTGTCCCGGCTGCTTTGGGGTCCCTGGGGGCAGGGCTGGAGCCACAGCGCTGGGCAGTGGGGTCTTCTTGGTGGGAGCTCAGGTTGCCAATAAGGCCATGAAGGGTCTGTGCCCCAAATTTGGCCTGACCCAGCCCTGGGACCCAGATGTTCCCTGGGAGGGTCACTCACTGAGCTGCTTGGGAGACCTGGACCCAGGGACCCCCTTCTCCACTGGTGTGGGGAAGCGGCCTAGGGGCTCAGTGCTCCCACAGGACTGTGGGGCATCAGTTGGGCTCCCGTTTCTGGCCGAGTGCAGGAAGGAGTTGGAGGAGGTGACTTAGCCTCATGGTGCAAGGCTGTGTGAGGGCTGAGAAGGATGTTCCAGCCTGGGAGGCCAGTGTAGCACAAGCGGAGGCAGAGGCCTGAAGCAGGAGGAGGTGTGACTATCCTGCTTGCCCTACAGGGACCTGCTGGGGACGGAGCCTCAGGAAAAGCTGGAGATTCGGTTGTGCCCAGATGGCAGTGGGCAGCTGTATGTGCCAGGGCTGACAGAGTTCCAGGTGCAGAGTGTGGACGACATCAACAAGGTGAGAGGCTCGGGAGACCCTGACCCAACCCAAGCAGAGCTGCTCTAGAGTTGGACAAGAGGGACCCAAGAGCAGGCTCTGCCATGTCTGTGCATGCAGCCTCCCTCGGGCAGGGAGCTCTGGGACAGGCGACTCCACAGCTCTGGTTCTAACCTTGTGCTCTGCCTGCCGCACAGGTGTTTGAGTTCGGTCACACCAACCGCACCACGGAGTTCACTAACATGAACGAACACAGCTCCCGCTCACACGCCCTGCTCATTGTGACGGTGCGGGGCCGGGACTGCAGCACAGGCCTCCGCACCACGGGTAAGTAAGGGGTGGTAGCCAGGCCTGGGGCCTGGGGCCTGGGACCTCCTCGGGCAGCCTTGACCTCCCTGACGCTCTCCCTGTAGGGAAGCTGAACCTGGTGGACTTGGCTGGCTCAGAGCGTGTGGGCAAGTCGGGGGCTGAGGGCAGCCGCCTGCGGGAGGCACAGCACATCAACAAGTCACTGTCGGCGCTGGGGGATGTCATTGCTGCCCTGCGCTCTCGCCAGGGCCACGTCCCCTTCCGCAACTCCAAGCTCACCTACCTCCTGCAGGACTCACTGAGTGGCGACAGCAAGACTCTCATGGTAGTACAGGTGAGGGCCTGGGGACTCCCTGCCCTCAGTTGTGCAGTTGTGGGGGCTTCCTCAGGTGGGCAGGGAAGGAGCCTGGTCAGAGGCAGCTCCAGCATCAGCCCCCGTGCCTTCCCATCAGCTGTACGCACAGCTGGCCACAGGCATGGCACTAAGTGCACATTGCCCTTGACCTTCCTGCCACCTCTCCTGCCCTCCTCCTCTCCTCTGCACCAGAACTCCCTCTGGGAGCTGTGCTGCCCACCGTGCTGTGGAGACAGCCAGCTGGCCCGGATGGGATATGACCTCCCATGTCCCCTAGGTGTCCCCTGTGGAGAAGAACTCCAGCGAGACGCTGTACTCCCTCAGGTTTGCTGAGAGGGTGCGTTCCGTGGAGCTGGGCCCCGGGTCCCGCCGCGCAGAGCTTGGCTCCTGGTCGAGCCAGGAGCATCTGGAGGTACGGGATCTGCTGTGGGTCTGTCTCAGGCTGGCCCTAGGCTAGCTTTGTGGGTCACAGTATGGGGAGAGCTATGGGGAGTGGAGAGGGCAGCCTGCGGTGGAGGGGGAAACAGAAGCTGCCCCGGGGGTTGGCTGGAACTTGAACTAAACCTACTGGCCCCCAAGTGGTCCCCAAGTGGTCCAAGTCTGTCTCAGCCTTGAAGGTACCTGTGGCTCATCAGCCCGTCCTATTCTCCCTTAACTCTCACTCGGACTCTGTGAGGCAGGAGCATCTTCATCACGCCCATTTTGCAGATGAAGAAGCCGAGTTTCAGGAACGGAGGGAAGCGCAGTGTGGGGGTGGGGAGGAGCCAGGTCTGCCATGGACCCCAGCCTACCGCCCCTTCCCGCTCACAGCTGGAGCCAGCTTGCCAGACACCACAGCCGACAGCACGTGCGCACTCGGCCCCTGGCTCAGGGACCTCAAGCCGTCCTGGCTCCATCCGGAGGAAGCTGCAGTCCTCAGGTAAGCTCTTCTCACTGTTTCCCTCACCTGGAAGGTCTTTTTCTTTCCTTTTAAAAATCTCTTCTAAAAGTTCAAAGCCTGTCTCACACTTCCTGTTCTCAGCAGCAGTCAGGGCAAGCAGCACTGTGTCCATTTCACAGAAGGGGAAACTGGGCCTCAGGAGAGAGGTGGTGGAAGGAGGTGCCAGGACGAGCATCTCAGGCTGGCTGCCGCGGGCTGCCACGGGCTCATGCATGGCTCCTGGATGGCGGGCTTCCTCCCTGCCCTGGGCCTCGATGCTGGTGGTGGTACGGGGTGAGGGGCAGAAAGCTCAGAGCGTACTTCACGTGAAGAGTGGGCTCCCCTCACGCAAGATCCTGGCCAGTCCTGGGTTCCAGAGGGTTAGAGGCAGCAGGGCCCTGGCGGGACAGGATAAGCTCACCAGTGAGACGCCTGTCCCTTTGATTTCAGCCTGACGGCTGGGGCTGCAGTCTCTAGGTGAGTTCGGGGCCAGGGGCCCAGGGCTGCCTGCCGCCCACCTACCCCCTGCTGCAGCTATGCAGGTTCAGCTGCTCAGGCGGGGCCTGTGCTTTGCTGACTGCTGTCTGCCTGCTTCTGCTGGGCTCCCTGCTAGTCTCCCCCGCACTGCCGCGGCCCCATCCACCACTGCAATGGCTGAGGACCTCTGCCTTCCCTACAGGGAAGTTGAAGCCAGTGCCTGTGTAAGGACAAGGACGGGCCACCTTACTGGGCCTGGAGCTGGCCCTGCGGACTTGCCAGCCTGCTCCTGCTGCAGCATCAGGGATGGAAGTAGAGGCCCTTCTGCTCTGACACGACATGAGAAACTCTTTCCAGAGGGAAGTTGTGTGACTCGGCACAAATGGCACGTGCCGGCAGGGCAGGAATGCCCGCTTTGCCTGGCAGGCTCTGGGCAAGGGAGCCGGCCCTCGTGGGGAGGGCAGGCCTCTTACTGCACTTGCCTGGCTCTTCTCCTGAGCCTGAGGGCGGGTAGCCCCCTCCTAACGTGTGCCCTGTGGGGCCTCCAGGAAGGCACAAGAGCACTGTGGTACAGGTCTGAGCTGCTGGACAGTGAGGGGCACCCTGACCCCGTTGTCCTGCACAAGGACATCTGATGGGGGCGTGTTCATAATGTTCCTAGTGTATATAGAAGCCTGGCCACCTGCCATGGCTGGGCTGTATTTATGGCTGGCAGAAGAGGCCAGTGGGCAAGGTTCTGTGCTTTCGACTGCCTGGCACCAGGCATTCTTGCTCACTGGCTTCCTGACATTTTCCTCCCAACCTCTGAAATCCTATTTAAGAATTTTTGGAAGTTTAACCCTTTTTATTAAAATAAAAACCTTTTTACACAAGTGTCCTCTGAGAATGTTGGTCTCAGGAGTCCTAGGGTTGGATGGGGTGGGGGAGGGCGCTGGATGGTCACCCATGGGCTTCCACAGGCCATCCTCTTCAGGCAGGAATACGTGTCCTGCACAGGGGAGACCCAGGAGTCATCACTGCCCCTGTCCCAGCGGAGCTTATGGTTATGCTTACCCTTATGAGGTGCCTATGTGCTGCAGTATCTGCTTGTCCCATGCTGTCACCTCCATGGCACAGGTGGGAAACTAAGGCCCCAGAGAGCTTTCCGGTTTGCTGAGGCTCTCACACCGTGCTGGAGCTCCAACCTGCCTGCCCCCTTTCTGGCCCAGCGTTTCCTTGATTAAACTGACAACAGATGAGCACAATGTTCCTCCTGACACCCCCACGACCCTGACTACCGTGCGGCCCCAGGAAACCTGTGCAGGGGTTTCCTGGAGAGAACAGAAGCATTTGGTGCCCTCAGCAGAAGGAGCAGCTGCCTTTCTGGCCTTGCGCCAGCCTGCTGCTGGCCACGCCTACAAGGCTGCGGTCCTGGCATGTTGCAGGGACTCAAGGACAGCTGGGAGGGTGGCAGAGATGGATGATGGCCTCGTTTCCTGGCCTGGGGGCCTACTGTCTTCCCCCTTAGTGCTCAGAGTTGAACTGGCACATCTCACCCGTCACTTTGCTGCCCCCTCCTGGCCACAAAGCCTGGCACACCAGGCCATCGGTGAGCTCTGTGGCTAGAGGATGCCCCTTGCACAACAAAACAGGGAACAGTTACAAATTTAATAAAACCTGCCTATAAATTATAGCAGCAGCCCCAGGACTGTGTTTGCTGCCCCAAGAAACAACAGTTGAGCGAAGCTGGGCAGCTGCTGAAGGTCAGGGCCCACTCAGCCACCTCCAGGATGGCCTTGGGGGCAGTAGTAGAGACCGGGCAGAGGCTCCTGAGCCAGTGGGCACACAGGGAAGAGGAAGAAGGCCAGGTCCTGAGGGCTGCTGGGCACCCTGCCCACTGAACCCCTCAATCCAAAGCAGCCATGAGCAGGTGCAGCTCCCGGAAGGCACTGCCGTGGCGGCCACTCAGGCTGGACTTGCTCTTGATGAGGCCACTGATGCTCTTGAGTTGCTTGTAGCAGAGCCGGCACTTGTGTAGCCTGTGGGCAGAGGCAGGGCCTCAGGAGGCCACATGGCCACCATAATCCACCCCCAGCCCTGGGGCCTCTGCCCACCCTACCCACTCTACCCCTTCTCAAACAGGAAGACCGTGGCCCAAGACACCCCCACCCTTTCTGGTCATCCCAGGGCTTGTGGGGGCCCAGCAAGGCCACGCAGGAACCCGGCTCTGGCTATACTGACCCCATGCATTGAGCCCTGGCCTCAAATGACATGTGTTTTCTAAGCTGTGTGGATACCAGCCGGCTCTCACCTCTCCTCCCGGCTGATGTCAACACCCACAGAGGGCGGGGCAGCCAGGATGTCTGTGATCAGGGGCAGGAAGCGCTGCAGGATCAGCTTCAGGGAAGTACAGCCTGTCTGGACGTAGCTTTGGGGATGGACAGAAGACAGACAGACACACACACACACACAGAGGCCTTTTTCCACTCTGACCAGCCTGGGGGTAGAAGGGCTGCAATGCCTCCCAGCCGTCTCCCAGGGCCCTGAGGTCTTTCCTGTCCCTCGTTCCCTCCAGCAAGCCTCATTCCCTACCTCTCATACTTGCTCTGCAGAAGCTTCTCGATCTGAGGCAGGACAGTGGTGCACAGGTCCAGCTTCCACAGGGAGCTGGAGAGAGGCAGAGCATGGCACTGACAGGCAGCTCCGGTCCCCCAGCCCTTCCCCAACCCTTGTGGCCACTTACGCTTTCTGGTTGACTATGTTCAGGAGGTCTACCACCACTGACAGGTCGTTGATGGCCACGGCAGAGTCTACCGATGTCTGCAAAGAGAGCTCCATCAGGGGGTGTGGACAGATACGGTACAACCGCAAGGCTCTCCCTTACATGTGGCCTCCTCAGTTCAGCCCTAAACTCAGGCAGCAAGCGGAGGGGGGAATGTGGCCAGGCCCCAGGCAGGAATGGGCACTTGCCTTAATGTCACTTGTGGTCCACACGGCCCGCACGGTGTCCAGATTCTTGTGGCGGCTGGTAAGTACCACGCACATAGTGTCATGGCCTTTGCGGATCTGTGACATGGCATCTTCATCCACCAGCTCTGCCTGCTGGGGGATCTTCACAGCCTGAAGGACAGGCCCAGACTCTGGCATGGAAGCAGGCAGCCCAGCTCTGCCCACTCCCCATGGCTGCCACCTCACCCCTCAGGCGGAGTCCCCACTCACAGGCAGGAAGTCGGAGGCCTTCAGACCGATAGGCTCATTTCGAGTGGCTGGGATGATGGCGAGCTCACCCTTGGGTGTAGGTGTGGATGTGAGGACAGGGGGCTGGGTTGGGTCCTCGAGCTGCAGAGGTCAGAGGTTCAGCAGGTAGCCTGCCTGAGGCCTCTCCTCCCCTCCCACCACCACGGGAGGCCTTGGCCCTGGCCCTGGCCCTGGCCCAGGCCTGCAGCCCGTCTGCTTGGACATACGTTTGGCATTGGGCACTGCACATCCATGGCTAGACTGGGCTTTGCTGCCTCCTTCACTGTGGCCGTGTCTGGGTGCAAAACGAAATGATCGTGAGGTTAGGCCATTAGACAGGACAGGTGGGAGAAGGACAGGACTTGGAGAGACTCTGGGTGGCATCTGTAGTTGTGGGGTAGTGTGGCAGACAATAGGGAGCCCAGGGAGAACTGGAGAGGGGAAACCATCAGCAACTTGGGGTCCTGGAGAGGCAGTCAGCAGGGATGGGTGATCTCCCTATCCCTAGTTTTGTTTGGGGACCCAGGAGTTTCAGGCCATCTTGTCACTAGGAATGGAGTGTGTGATGGGGACAGGACACTGGTGAGTAGACGGTAGACAGGAAGTGGAGCAGGGAGAAGCTTTTAGGAAACCCAACCTCAAGAAAGCAACTGAGAAGACTGTTGGTCTCACAAGGAGAAGCCAGGCAGGGATGCTATGGAGGACCAGGGCCCCACCCATTTCCCCTCCATCCCAAAGTGGATGTTCCCACCTTTGTTCCCACTGTAATCCCATCCTGGCCAGGGCCCTCTGGGCCTCTTGGCTCCAATGGGGCTCACCTGTCCCTGCCTCTTCCCCGTCCCCAGGTGTCCCCCCTGCAGTCCCATTTTCAAAGGTTCCTAGTGGCCCCACTGTCCTCCAGTCTGTGTCCCAGGGCAGACTACCTGTGGGTGTCTACTGTTGTTCCACACACATACCTGTCTGGCTCACGTCAGTCACTGGGACCTTGCCCAGTATATAGTAAATGTTTTAGGGGGTGGAGGGACAAGATCCAGCGGGAAAGAGGCTGGAGGCCATACCAGGATAGGGCCGGGCCAGGGAAGCAGGGTCCCTGCAGGCCAGGCTCTGCCCTCACTTACCGTCTTCAGGGGGTGCTGGGAAGGGCTCGCTTCTTCGGGGTGGCGTCCGACCTGCCAAGACAAATGGTGCCGAGTTCTCAGGGTTCCTGCCTGTGAGTTAGTATGGGGGCATGGAAGGTGCGTCCCGGGCAGTGTGATCATGCTCCTGGCCCCTGATACCCTCAGCCCTGCTCTTCCCAACCCAGTGCTCGGTGGCTCCCTTATGCTCAGACTGTGCACTTGAGGACTGTGGCACTTGAGCGTCCCCTGACCTCTGCCTGGGTGCCTAGGTTCCTACCAGGAGCAAGGTCCAGAGAGGACCACGGGACAAGGGCAGAGAAGCCTGGCCCAGGTGGGGTTAGGAATGTGGCTAAGGGGATATAAAGCTACAGCAGTGCCATCCCTGGGAAGGACCCTGCCGTGAGACGGGGACCCAGGGCAGCAGGTGGGGGAGTGGCCTCACTGATGCTGTTCTTGGGCTGGAAGATCTCATTGTAGTCCTCAGCGTTCTGGATCTCAGCCCGGGATTCGCGCTCGTCCTTGTCATCCTCACTGCTGGGGCTGCGACGCTCACTCTCCGAGTTGTGCTTCACCCTGGCAGTGAAGGCTGTGCTCAGGCCCAGCCCCACCCCTGGGTGCCCCTGCCCTCCAGGCCCCAGCACCCCACCTCTGGGGCTTGCTGCAGGTCGTGCTGGGCCGCTCGTAGATGCGCCGGAGCGGGGCACTGGGGTTGGGTGGCTGCTCTGTCAGGGGCCGGCTGTCCTGCACGGGGTCCTGGGCCACTGTGCCAGTCCTAGTGACCCGTGTCAGGTCCACCACGTAAGAGGAGACGTTGCTTTGGGAGAAGGCCACGCCTATCTGGGAAATGAAAGAGTTGGGGCTGGACCTGAGGCTGGACCTAGTGTTGAGACCTGGCAGGGCGGGTGGGAGGGAGGGGCTCTCAGGGGAGGTGGGTGGTGGGTTCCTTGGCTCTCACCAGCTGGTCGTTGCAGATGGCCAGGTCAGCCACCTTGCCCCAGTTGACGAGGACCACATCGAAGCAGCGCTCAGGCTCCCAGCCATAGACACGCAGTGAGTCCTGGCAGCCACTGTACAGGCAGCAGCCATCCGGGTTGAAAAGGACGCTCCTGGGCCAGGTGAGAGCTGGCTGTGGGTCCTGGCACACCCAGCCTGTTGCCATCCCAGGAAATCGGGGGAGCCCAGGACCAAGAGGCAGCAGTAGTAGGAACAGGAAAAGTCCCTCTATCTCCCATACTGCTGCCTGGAGGTGGGGAGAGGAGAGACTGGGCCCGCTCATGCAGCTGTTGGATACCTGACAGGCCCTGGCTCTCCTTCGATGCAGCTCACCACCTGGAACTTCTCCAGATCCCAGAAACGGATCGTCCTGCAAAGGGAGCCCCACTGTGATAGGAAGCCAGTGTCCATCAGGCCTCCACACAGGCCCATGGCCTGGGAAGTCAGCTTCTCTCCAGATGCCTCTCTCCCTGGGCCAGGAACACAAGGAGAAATGGCTTTGCCAGGGCCTGGTCTGGCACAGCCGGAGGAGTGAGCATGATTGAGGCTGAGCCCAACAGCCCTGCCTCCAGTGCTTCTGCAGCCATGGCCTCCCTATACTGTGGACTTGCTGGGGTCTCAGACCCTGAATTGTCTGTGAAAACAGAGCCAGGGCATCAGAGCCAGGAACCAGAGCTGGGGAAGAGATGGGAGCAGGAAGCAATCCTGGCTTGGCTGAAAGCCAATTCAGCCTACAGGGGCTCATCAGGAATATGACACCTTGGGACACGGAGATGGGACAGAGGTGGTGCAGGACAGCAGTCCCAGGTGACATGGCCTACTCCTCACCTGTCAGAGCTGCCGGAAGCCAGGAGGTACTCGTTGGGGTGAAACTCTACCACATTTACAGGCCCCGTGTGACCAGGGAACTCGGACATCATCTTGCCAGCAGTCAGGTCCCAGAGCTGGAGGCCAGACAGGCAGTAGTCAGGGACGAATAAGGCACCTGGCTGCCCCTTCTCTCTCTAATCCAGCTCTTTGACCACAAACCTCCCACCCTGGATAGGCTTGGTGCAGGGTGAGAAAGGTGAGGACTCAGGAAGGGTGTGATCAGCAGGCCCCACACCCCAGACCCACATCCAGCGAGGAGTTACCTTCACTGTGTGGTCATCTGCGGCTGATGCCAACCACTTCCCATCAGGGCTGAACCGGAGACACCGCACGGCCTGGCTGTGGCCCTGAGGAGGGAGGTCAGTGCACAGAGCTCACCCAAGGGGCCTGGGCTGGGCAGGCCTCTCTCCAGCTCTTCTAAACCAGCCCGATGGTGCCTTTCTGGGGGCAGGTCGAGAGGTAGCCCTAGCTGGGAGATGCCAGACAGGGACAGTTCTCTACACATAGCCACAGACTCTCAGGCCCACAGGACAATGTGATCATAATGTTTGGGGAACATTTTATGGACCCTTTGGAGAATGAAGTGACATCGTTTTTTGTTTTTGTTTTTTTTTTGGTACCAGGGATTGAACCTTGTGCTTCCCAGGGAGGCGCTTATGCCATTGAGCTAAATCCCCGGCCCAAAATGACATCGTTTAATGCAGAAGCTATGAGCATCTCTCAAAGTGACAGTTCGGTACAGTGTTACCAAACTTACATGAGCAGAACCCTATTTACCTACCACCACCAGTTACCTGCTTGCAAAATTGAGTGCAGAGCAATTAGATAAACATGGTCACAGTTCTGGGAACTGGTGGAAAGCCAAGGGGGTGCTGCCCACAGCACCCCATTCTGCTCTGGACCACAATCCAGGTCTCACCCATGATGGACTACATGCCACATACTAGTCATACAGGCTGATAGGGTGCCGTCCTTACCCGGTACCGGAACACACAGCCTTTCCTCCTGATGTCCCAGAGCTGTGGGGAGAGGAGCAGCAGGGCAATGTCATAAGAGGTCATGACCCGGAGCCTGGGCCAAGGGCACTCCAGATCTCAATAGTTATAATGACAGAGGCCTGGACACTACTTGCCCCGGCTAGGCATTCTAAACCCAGTGTCTGGTGAGTGCCTGCACATCCCCCTTCCCAAGCAGGTGTGGGTGCAGCCAAGGGAGGAGGATGCCCGCAGATGCACATGGAGGCCCACCTGTCAGGCAGGTTGCCACCCAGCGAGGCAACTCACCTTGATGTTCGTGTCCTGGGAACCAGAGGCCACGAACTCGCCATACGGGTGGAAATCCAGGCTGCAGATGTTGGCTTTGTGTCCCATGAGTGTGCGAAGAACTGAGAAGGCAAAAGAGAGCAGAGGCCATGGCATGAGAGCTAGCAGGCCGGGAAGAAAGGCGTGGCTGCAGGGTGTGTCTCTGCACTTTAGAAGTAACTGCTACACAAGAAAACAAACCAACAAAAGCTCTACCACATAACCACTAGTGTTCCTGCTCTAGAGAGGACCGCCATTCCTGTTTTTATGCAAGTTCTCAGAAAACGCGTGCATGCTCCCCACAGCTTAGGTTAGCAAAGCCCCCAGGGCAGCACAGCTGGACAACTGCCCACAGCCTAGGCCCTGAGGCTGTCTGCAGGGCAAATGGCCCCACTCAAGCCAATTAGGGGGACAGAGAGAGGGAGGCAGAGAGGAAGGAAGGGGTAGGAAGAGAGAGGGAGAGGAGGAAAGAGGGAGAGAGGGGTAAAAGGAGAGGGAGAAAGGGAGAAGGGGGAAGGAAGAAGGAGGAAGGAGGGAGGAGAGGCTCTAGCACTGAGAGCTGCTATTTGGTCAACGAGAAATCCAGAAAGGCTCCTCAGAGGAGGTGGTTTGGGGCAGACATCAGTGGGTGGAGGATGAAGAGCACTGGGAGTGGAGGGAAGTGATGGCAAGGGGCAGGCATGGTTGGGTGCTCACATGGCACTTGGGGTGACACTCATCCAAGCAAGGGATATTGAGGACTTCTGTCGCAGAATGTGGAGGAAGAAAGGACAGGGTACACACAGGGGGTAACATGGCCTGAGCTGGGACTGATCACCCATCTCTATCCAGAAGCCACATCTGCCACCCTTAAAGTCAGGAGGCCACTCCATGGCAAGCCCTGCACTGTCTTAGGGTACCCTCTGGCACCACTTGTCTGTTCCCTGTATCTTGCTTTTTAAAAGATTTTTAGCTGGCCTATTTGGATAAAACTGATCAACCCATGAGTGCTGGGGGCAAGGAGTGTGACAGTCCAGCCAATCTGAGGTTTGAGTGAAGGTGAAATAAGGTAAGTCTTCTGTGGTAGGAGGTATTCAAGACTTTAAATGTAGTTTTCAGACACAGGAGTGTTGAGATCCAAGCACTGGATGAATGGAATAAAGTCTACTGCGTGATCATCTCCATCCCTTGACATTGGGCCTAGGCTCCGGAGCCAGAAAATATTTGCAGTCAGTCCTGGCTCTGCTCCTTGCTTGCTGTGTGATCTTTGAAAATCACATTCTCTGAATCTCAGGCTGGGTTATGGTCAGAATCAAATAAGAAAATGAAGTGCTTAGCATGGGCCTAGCATGCACCAAGAGCTTGCTAAGTGCCAGTTATAATTATTCCTGCAGAAGACCTGCCCATCCCCCATGCTGGACCTTTCTTTTCTCTTCTTCTTGCCTCTGGCCTCAGTGACAATGCAACACGCAGAGCCATGGCCATCTGGCACCTCCTTTGTCCCCAGGATGTCTAGTGAGCAGTCGCAGTGTTTGGCAGGCTGAGCAATGTCCCTGCATTAAGTCACTGAATCCCTCCAACCACGCTAGGAGGCAGGTGAGGGCCCAGGACACAGCTGCTGGCCTGAGGCTGAAGAGTGGCTTGCAGGGCCGGAAGCTGGACCAGCTCTGCCACTTCAGCAGCACCCTTTGCTGCATGCTTCACCGGCAAGGGAGGAGTCAGTGCTGGGGCCAGCAGCACAGGGCAGGAATAAAGGTGGCTGCTACCATCCTCATCTGCCTTAAGAACTAAGACCATGTTCATATGGCCTCAGTGCACCCTGGAGCAGGCTGTTGGGCACTGGAGTTGGGACTATTTCCCTTCACACCAGGAGAGTGAGACAGCCTCCTGCCACAGATGTCCTGTGAATGTCAACTCAGCTACACCAGCCCTGAGTACCTGTCCCTCCTTGCTCTGTGGTGCCATGTGTTGCTGGGTGCTCTGCACTGCTGTGCCAGCTAAAGAGCCTCAGGCTAGCCCACTCCATGCCACCCTAGTTCACTCACTTTGCATCCCCCAGCCAGGAGCCCAAAGTCCTGTCCTGCTCCACATAGCTGCAGCAGCTCTCAGCCCTGCGTGGGCCAGCTTTTCAGGGCGCACGTTGCCTTCCTGTGGGATCTGCTGGCTGACCCACCCTCACCCTCTGGCTGTGTTGTGGAAAGCCGGCAGGACCACATTCTTGTGACCTGACTTCTGCCCCTGCTCTTCTGGGAGATGCCTGCACTTGGTCAGAGGACCCCAGAACTGCAGAGTGGAGGTCACTCAGGTGTATCTGCCCCATGCAGGGACCTCCCAGCTTTCCAGTGGAGCAGCTGCTTGGCCTCTGCCTGAATCCTCCAGTGCTGGGCTGATTTCAAAGCAACCAACATGATGGATGGCTCTCTCTCAGCCCTGTCTGCTCCTGGTCTTTCACTGCCGTCCTGCTCTGGCAAGTGTGGTGGAGATAGGGCTGAGGTCCTATCCTGCTAAGGGCCACCTCCTCGTGCATCTGGGAAGCCCCCAACTCAAGGCAGCAGATAGCAGAGTGGAGAGCACTGGGGTGGGGGTCTTGACACCAGGATTCAAGTTCCAGGTTCAGTTAGATGAGAGGGCCCGGCCAACCTGCCTCTGTGTTAGAACCTGCTGGAAGCTACTGAACCCCAGGTGTAGGACCGACCCCACTACCAGCCAGGTTCTCAGGTGCTCTGAGGCCTATGTGTGACAGGCTCCTGTGTAGCAGCCAATGCCCCAAAAATTGAGGTCTTCAGTTTCTATTCTTGACCCCTCACAGAGTCGCATTTCCCTTATAAGTCAAATACTGTGGCTGAGGCCTGGGCTGAGGACACAGCACTCTTGGCTTCTCCTTCTGTTCTTGTTCCTCAGTGAACTGTGAATGGTCACGTGCAAGGTTTCAGGTCCACAGTGAGGTTGCTGAGATTGCCCTAAAGCCAAGCTGGTCACCGTCTCATCCCAGGCATGCTCCTTCTAGCTTGCTCAAGGCCAAGAGTGCCTGATTGTGTCAGCCCTGGGTCCTGGTGTAGCTGGGCATCAGGGCCATGTGCCAAGAAGCAAATGTGCAGCCTGCTTGTCCTCAAGGGGTCCTGCGGCTCGGTGCTTCTTCCATAAACCACTGCAGGGCGGGCAAGTGTCACTCAAGGCTCAGGGGCACTGATTTTCCTGAAGGCCACTGGCATAAGACCACCACCCTTCTCTGGCAGAGTGAACCTCGCCACTGTACTGCCCTGCAGCAGACATGGACTCGGGCCAGAGACAAGGCACAGAAGAGGCTGTGAGGCTCAGCCAGGCACAAGGGGGCTGCCTGGCAAAGCCAGCCTCGGCAAAACCTACCCTCTCACAGGCTGTGGAAGATGACTTCCTGCCTAGCACAACCCAGAAGCAGCAAGAACAGCAGCTCTATCTGCGTCTCCCATGCTGGCCTGTGCCGTGTTCTGCAGAGCACAGAGTCAGCCAGCAGCACTGGAAAAGTGGGTGGATTCCACAGAAATGTTCAGATTTCTAGATTCTTTTGACAAATCTGTGGGGCTGGCAGTGCTGTGCCTACTGCCACATGACAACAGCCAGAAAAGCGAGACTCCTGGGGGCCTGGAACTGACGGCAAGCTCCAGACTGAGAGGACCCAGGTCAGGGGTGAAAACAGACCCACACCGAGGCTCCTGGCTGTGAAATGTCACAATGCTATACACAGACCCTACAAGGTTGGTGTGAGAGACAGGAAGGGAGGGGGAGCAGATCCCACCCAAAGAGCCTGGCCTAACAACAGCACTGGCCCTGGACCCTAAGAGGCAATAGAGCTATCTTCAAAATCCCAAGGACAAATTATTTCCAACCTAGAACTCTATGTTCAAACTTTAAAAGAAAGGATGGGGGTAGAATAGTCTCTTTTGCCCAGGGATAGTAACTAACACTGTGACTGCCAAGCATCCTTTCTCAGTAAGCCACAGGAGGATTAGGCTCCATCTCAGGAGGAAGGGACCAGGAAGTTGATGTCATGGGAGGGGACAGAAGGGCTGAAAGCTCCCATACTTCTAGGCACTAGGACCTGTGGAACACAGGTCTGAGAAGACGACTGGCTTATATGATGGGCTTGAGGGGAACAGGAGTTTACTCTTCTGGTTGAGAATCTGAGATAAATAGGTAGCAGGAGAGAAAAGAGGAACAAGTATTAACTCCAGGGAAACCAAGTTATAGAAATAAACATAACCAGTTGTGAATGACATTCCTGTTGCCTTTACGACATAAACACCGACCACAGCCAGGCATGGTAGCGCACACCTGCAACGTCAGCACATGTGAGGCTGAGGCAGGAAGACTGCCCGAGTTTGAGGCCAGCCTGTGCTACACAGTGAGAATTTGTCTCAAACCAAAACAAAAACCCCACAAAAACAAACAAAAGATTTTAACCACTTAATTGGTAATATCAGAGGAGAGACAGAAAAATGTTAAGCAATGGGTGGAGATGGCTGACAGCGCCAAACCCTGGTTCCCATAGCAGGAAGTATTTAATATACACGTTTATTGAAAAAGAAAAGAGATTGCAGTGGCACTTTGTTTAGAAGAGTAGAAGCAACTGGTGCAATGACAGGTGAAGGGCAGAAAAGTGAGGGTTTGGAGAATGGGAAGGAGCAGGGCAAAGGCTTCCTCTCTTCATCATGACTGATTCTAGAACCACTCTGGACTCTAAAACACACAATTTAATTTCTATCCAGAGAAAAACTAAAGACAAACATTATAAGCAACTGCTGCTGGGGACCCGACCACCTGAGGCACGTGTCCCTGCAGTAACAGCGGGGCTGAGTGTGGGCCAGCCTGAGTGGGTTCTTCACAGCACCACCCACTCACCCCAGTGTCCGGCAGGGTCCCCAGCAGCAGCTGACATCTTTCCAGGTCCCAAATCCAGACCCGTGCACCCACACATCTGTCCTTCCTCACTGTTGTTCATTCAGACATCCTCAGCACCACTCAGTGCCAGCCACTCAGGTGACCACAGCCCATGCTGCTGCTGCGCTGAAACAGGCACGTGGGTGCCACACCATCTGGTCAGATGGAAAATGCAGTGCAGCCCCACCCGAGCCCCAAGAGTGAACCCAGGCACGAGAGCGAGGGCCGTGAACGAGGGGCCTACTTTTGGCAGCTTCCAGGTCCCAGACGCGGATGGAGCCCGACTGCGAGCCAGCCACAATGAGCTCCTCTGGGGTGTTGAGGCGGACACTCTCCACTGGGGATGTGTGACCAGTCAGGCTCTGTGGAGAGAGGGCGGCAGCTTCGATGCACTGCTGGGACACGCCCCAGCTGCAGTCCCAACTTTGGGGTCCCAGAGAAGTGGCTGAGGGAGGGAGGTTGCTCCAGGGGGCCACATCCTGACCCTCCTGCAGACCATTTCTGCATAGCCATTTCTCCCAGCCGCAGTCGCAGCCACAGGACTACCAGAGAGCAAAACCCCAGTCAGCCACCAACCTCCTCCCATGGTGTTCCTGGTATGGGTGTCACCTAAGGGCAGCTCATCAAGATAAAGAAAGTGCCTTGGCTGTGCACAGTGGCCTATGCCTATAATCCCAGCATTGGGGAGGTTGAGGCAGGAGGATCGGCTCAAGGCCAGCTGGGCTATATAGTAAGCTCAAGGCCAGTCTGGTTTATATAATGAGATCCTGTCAAAAGAAAGACAGACAGGCAGGCAGGCAGGCAGGCAGACATTAATTCTCTAGTCCTGAATCCAAATGACTTTTGCCTAAGGTGTTCATATCTCCACTGTCTGGCACTGCACTCAGCGGGGAAGCCATGGTAGGTTCATCTTCACTCTTTGGGTTTCTGGCTCAGTGGACTGCCCAGCTCAGTCAGGACCCTGACACAGAACCCAGGGAGCCTGGGAGTTGCTCTGCTGGAGGACATGTGGGTTCCCACCACCCAGAGCAGGCAGAGCTGGGCTGGGCTGCGCCTGGGCTAGCTATTCTGAGTGTGGTAGGTTCCAGCATCTCCAGCTTTCTGGAGAGGAGGCTGGAAACTAAGCCTCCTCTTTGTGGTGTCTGCCATTCTTTACCTGCTCCTGGCCACCCCAAGGCACAGTGGTGGGTGACTCTGTCAGTGCTTGCTAAGATGACATTTCCACTGGGAATGGTAGGAGGGCTGCTCCTCAGCAGATCCAGCCCCAAGGCCCAACACTTACGTGTAGCTTGTCTAATTCCCACCCAGCTCTAGCTGGGGCCCGAATGGGCAGAAACTCTCTGGGCCACAACTGGGCAAAGCTCATCCACATTAGGCGCATTCCTTTCCACCAGCAACTCCGTGCTGGAGGGCTAGCCCCTGCCGTGTGCAAGCCCATGAAACAGCACAGACCCAAAGGTACCTGCTGAAGTGAGTCTCATTGGCTAAGTGGTAGTCACCTGTGCAGTGGAAAACTAGCCACTGGAAAAATGAGGCAGTGGGGTGTGGTGGTGCATGCCTGTAATCCCTGCATTCTGGGAGCCTGAAGCAAGAGAATTACTGCAAATTCAAGCCCAGCCCGGGCAACTTAGTGTTTTAGGGAGATTGTTCCAAAAATAAAAAGGGCTGGAGATGTAGTTCAGTGTGAAAGCCCTGGGTTCACTCCCCATATATACCACAAAGAATAAGGCAAACTATTAAATCTGTTAAGAGACTAATCTCCATGAGATTTTTAGGTGAAAAAAGATAGAGAATGGTGTACACAGTATGATATCCTTTGTATGAAAAAGTGGAGAGGAACGGGTAACACATTTGCTTGTCTATACTGAAAATAAGTCTAGAAGGACACAGCAGGGAGTCAGGGGAGAGAGACCTTACTGTTCACTATCTTTCCAGTGTTGAGCCACACGAGTGTCCCATTTATTCAAAGGTAAACACGAATAAATGAACAGATCATCTGTTCTGGTCTAAGAAAATAGCACAGATACAAATGCCCAGGCGGGAGACTTCAGACCATCTGCTAAGAAAGTAGCACAGATATAAATGCCTGTGGTACCCAAAGGCAGAATGAGTGCTTTGTGGCAAGTGAGGGGACAGAGATACAAGTTAAGGCCAGTTGGGGACCTGAAGGCTACATCTGGTGTCCAAAGAGAAATGTGACAGCCAGGTCCCAGACTACACTGTGCTGCTCTAGGGAAACAGTTCAGGTCCTACTTCTGATCTCTGCTGATTTTTCAACTTGTGAATGTGACTGGTATTTCAGGAAGAGAGAAAACATTTGAATGCTACACAGTAAAATCAGAACAGAATCTCACTTCAAGCTGCGGCCTGGGAAGGTCTCACTGAAGTGATTACATTTCTACTGATAAATGTCATCTCCCACCATTTTTTCTTTATGTTTATGTTATCAACAGTTGAAAGAATAACTCCCTGTGTTAGCAAGGATAGGGGTGAGCCAGGTTCCTCTAGTGCCGCTGAGAATGTAGACTGGTTTCCAGAGGTTGATTTGGCAAGAGGTTCTGAAAGCTTTTTAAAAAGTGCACACCCTTGGATGAAATGCAGTGATCGCTAACCCACTGAAAGGTCTGGGTAGACAAGGATGCTCACCACAGTGTGGGATAGCACAGCCAAAACCCTGGACTCATACTCTAGCTGATAACAGGGTGTGGCAAAGCTAATTACAGCTCATCCCTACAGTGCAATACTAGGAAGCCATTAAAGACTGTGTTGTAAAAGAATATTTGTTGACATAGGAAAATTCTCACAACATTGTTAATTCTAAAAGACCAGGTTACACAAGAGTAAGACAGTAATTAGAAGATATATTTTAATGTATGTGTGTGCAAGTATATGTGTATTTCAACACCTAGAAAAGTACAGATCAAAATACCAACAACATTGGTCTTGGAAAATAGAGCCTGTTTGTGATTAAATTTTATGTGTTTCTTCCTTTATGCTGCGCTAGAACGCACTTTCCAGTCCTGAATCTGGTCATGTAACCAGGAAAAGCTGCTACTAAAGAACTATTTGCCTAATAAACTCCAATAGGGTCCCTGCAAATCCTTTTTGTGAACCCAGGTTGAGAAAGAATCAAAATGAACATCCCCATGGGGGGTCAAGGGTAGGCAAGAGGCTCAGCCATGGGCCAGGTGCTTATCTGGACTTGCCTGTGCAGACCTAAATTCTGTCCCACAACCAGGTGGCTCCTGTATTCCTGAGAGCCAGCCACTGCCCCAACTTTCTTGGGGCTTCCTGAGCAGACAGCCAGGGGTTGCAAAACAGTGTGTCATGTCCACTTTTTGCCTGGGCTGGTCCCAGAAGATGGGTGTATTGTGGTCTATGGTGCCTGGGAAGCCGCCTGCCTCCTGGCCCACCACAGTCCCTGTCCCCATCCCCACCACCCTAAGACTCACCATGATGCAGTTGGGCTTGTTGATGGACCATAGGTTGACTCGGCAGTCATCCCCACCTGTGGCCAGAAGCCGTCCCGAAGCTTTGCCCAACACCAGTGAGGACACATTGCTGGCATGGGCAACAATCTCTTCTACATGGAAAAGAAGGGAGAAGGCAGTCAGAGGGTTTGGGTGGTCCACATGAAGAAGGGGTGGCTCTGCTTGGCCATCAGCTATGGAACCTGAAGCCCAGATAGCCCTGATTTGAGTCATTCTAGTCCTGCCTCGAAGCCTCCTGGGCTTTCCTTTTTATGCACATTAACTGGAAACAGACTACTCACATTGGTGGCCTGACCCTCCACAGCCGCAAACTCAACCTATTGACAGTTAAAAATACTTAGAAAAAAATTAATCTGTGCTGGACAGGTACAGACTTTTCATTATTTCTAAATAATACAGGGTAACAACTATTTACATGGTGCTCACACTCTATCAGGTACCCTAAGTAACCCAGAGTGACTTAAAAGTGCAAAGGAGGCCACGCATCAGTGATGTGCTCATCAAGCCACTCGGCATCCATGTACTTGGGTGTCTAAGCGCAGCAGTCCTGGAACCCATCCTACATAGGTACCGAGGATGACTACAGGTCAAAGGTTATTGTTTCTTCTTTTTTTACGCCAAAAAGAAGTAATAATACCACCAAGCTGCATAGGAATTGGTCTGAGTTCTGCTAGTTGCCATTGTGTGACCTCAAGTCACCTGTCCTCTCGAAGGCTGGTCCTTGTCTTTAGTGGGATGACAACAGTGCTGCCCCCATGGGGTGCTGAAGGTCTGTGTTCAGAAACACAACTCTGAGTGAGTAGGGAACAGGTGCTTGTGACTGTTAAGCAGGAGATAAGGACTGGCCAAGACAGAGTGGCCAAGGGGTTCCCAAGGAGGTGGCAGAAGGCAGCAGACAGACAGATGGGGGAAGGGCTGACCAGACAAAGATGGAGATAAAACCTGTGCACAGCTAACAGGGTTCCTGGGCTGGACCCTGGCGCTGCAGCCATTAATCTTCAGGGGCCCTGTCAGGGCTCCCAGAGGCACAAAACAAGGGCAAGGAACCAAAAGGCAGCCCAGCCTGTGAGACAGTTCCTGGAACAAGGAGAAAAAACAGATCTTCCCACAGAGACACAAAAAAACCCCAAGGTGACAATGTCCCAAGGTTGGCCTAGTGATGCAGAGAAGGGTATCACAGCTTTGCACTGGGCCCATCCTCAGCCCAGCTTGGACTCCACCTGCCTGACTGGCACTGGTGCAGACTGCAGACCACAAAGAAGTTGGAGAGGGGCCAGGAAAACAGCCTGGCTCAGACAGACTAGCAACGATGCTTAGGAGCTTGACACTTCCCAGGAGGACCTGGCCAGGGCAGTGCTGGCATGGGTAGCACCCAGCCCAGCAGGGGCGAGCTCCTTGCAGACTCAGACATCAGCCATCTGGATCCTAACAAGCTGGACTCTTCTCCAGTGCCCATCTCAACCACAGAGCCTTCTATCCTTTGGACACTGTAGGGACAGAGGCATGGAGTCCTGGCCACTGACACCTGTGTGCTCAAGACAACAGTACACCTGTTTCCTAAGCACTCTGCTCTTGAGTCCTGAGCCCTGTCCCCTTCTTGGAAACCACTCCCTGTCTGCACTGCCTCTCTGTGGATCCACCTGGCAGCCACCCTTGTTATTCCACTTTCCAGGGAAGCTCTGGCTGAGCCCCACCTCATTGGGCCTTAGAACTTCTGGAGGACCCTAGAAAACCATAGACACTAGTTTATAATGCAAGTGCTTTCTAGACATGGCACTGGGAGGCTCTGGGGAATAAGAGAGAAGGCTCCTGCCTGTGTTTTCCAGTATAACTGGATGGCTCCCGGACCATGGAAGGAGCTGGAAAAGGTGAGACTTTGGGTAAAGGCTCCTCTCCTTTAAGCAGCTGACCAGATGGGGCGGAGGCAGTGCAGGGCACAGCTGAAAGCTACCCCTCTAGTTTGGCTGGAAGGACACCAAGTAATAGTGGCTCATGCCTGGGACCTGAATTTAATGCTAAGAGATCAAAATCCTCAGCATGTCTCCTGTCAAGCCAGGTGACAGTTGCTGCACTGCCCCATGGTGCAGGCCCTCAGCAGCTTTCCAGGCTCCAGAGCTGGGGAACACTTTGCCTTCTGGCCAGAGGAGCTGAGGACTTGCATCCCAGAAGAAAGATGCAAAGAACTGGGCATCAGCGACCCAAGATGGCCAAATACCTTGTGATCCTTACCAGATTCTACAGCCTCGAGGAGCCAGAGGTCATATAGTCTCAGGTGCCTCAGACATCTTATAACCGTGGAAACCACTATGCACATGAAATTGCCAGCAGATGCCCAATATAACTAACTAGTCATATCACATCACCACCTGTTAAATATGCTAAGGGCTTGTCCTTTCCTTTCACATAAAGTCAAAGCCTCAAAAGGGCTATGGACATGAACCCCTGCAGAACTCACGAGCATCATCTGGCACATTCTCCCTGCCACCATGCCACAGCTCAAGGCCTCCTTTAAATCCTGCTATACATCAAGCTTCCTGCCTCAGGGTCTTTGTGCTTGCTGTTCATGCATTCCTTGCCTCACCCTCTATCCTCATCTCTGTTAACTGATTCAAAACACACTAGCAGGGAATCAGAGAAGGAATGGAAATGGGTGATTATCAATGCCTGCCTGATGGTCTCCCTATGTGGGACTCCTGCTGTATAATGACTCTATCTATTTTGTCCTTCATTGGCTCATGTACAGGAGACCAGCTATTCAAGCAATGGATATATAATTTCAAACAAAAAGCTGCTCTGTGCAAAGTATAATCTTCTTGGGAAACCGTAAAAGGGTTCTTCGAGAATGCTAGAGCTTTGAAGAACAATCTGAAAATAGCCCATACCTTTCACTCTACAAATGAGGAAAGTGAAGTCCAGTAAACTGTTTGGGCAGGGTCTCCTGATTAAACAGTGGTGGAGCTTAACCCTCAGCTCCCAAAAACAACCCATTGAGCATGGGTGACCAGGTGGGATATATCAAGTCTATGCCAACAAGTAACAGTTGGGATAGGGCTCACTGTTGGGCCAGTGTGTAGAGCAGTTCTGCAAACATGGTCTGGGAAACGCTTGAGACCTTCAAGATCCTTCTGGAGGGCACAAAAGAATGAAACCATTCCATAATGCTACTAACATGGTGCTTGGCTTTTGTACTCACATTTGCTCACAAACATACAGTAGAGTTTTCTAGAAGATACATGTGGGGACTTTATCAAATAGTGTCACATTTGATTATGTATTTCAACGTTTTAAAAGTCTGAGAAATGTTTCTAACATAGTAAACACTAATAGGTATACGTTCCACAAAGAAAGGCAATTTGAGGCCCTCAATAGTTTTTAAGAGTATAAAAGGTCTTAGATCAAAGCATTTAGGACACTAGCATAGAGCAATGATGGGATTGGGGATACACGTGTTGTTACATTCCAGAGCCCTGTCAGTGTCCCTCTGCCCACGCCTACCCTAAAATGCTCTCACCTGACCACGGAAGTTTGACTCACAAGATATTCAAAATAGCTAGAATATCTCAGGATTTCTCATCGAATTCTTCCTTATCAAGCTAACTGGAAATCCTACACTAAATACTATCTTATATTCATGATTTTACTTGAATTTCATAGCAACTATAAAATGTTAGGTGTGACTATCTGATTGTACAGACAAGCAAATTGAGCCTCAGGCAGATTAAGTCACTTGCTTGATGTTACTGCCAATCTAAGAGATGCTAGTCATACTTTCCATCTTGGACTATCTCACAAAGTCTGGGGGGTCTCCCTCTCTGCCAAGAGGATACAAAGCTGTGAGAATGAGTTGGCCAGCAATAAGCAGCTAACAGAATGGGGCAATAAAGAAAACTAAAAACTACTCACGCAACTTCCAGGCTGTCTTGGTGACCACAGGGGTGGCCATCCTTCAGGGGCTGGCACCTGAAGCCTCACCCACAAAATGGAATATGTTTTCTTTGTGGGGTGGGGGTGGACACCCCCGCCCCGATCCTTCAATCAAGTTGGCAGAGAGTTTCCACACATCCAGGCAGAGAGAATGCCTCTTCTCCCAGCCCTGGACTTCCTTTTAAATCATCCACAGCAGCAACAGCAGCAGCCTGTACACATCTATCAGGATCCCAGCTCATGGAATGTCAGGCTTGAGCCATCTCAGTTCAATGCCTGGCTGGAAAACAGAGGTGATGGCCTATTAGGAAACACTTGGTTATGAGAAGCAGCTTCCAAGATCATCACTAAGGTTGTCTAATAGAGTGATACCCATCAAAGCTATCAAAGCCAGAAACTGCAACGCAAACTGAGTTTGAGAATCTATAGAGGTGTCACCTCAAGCACAGTGACTTAGGACACAGAGCAAATGAAGGTCCTCCCTGGGGCAGTGACAATGGAGGTGGCTCTGCTCCAGCATGCTGGCTGCCTAATGTGCAGTACCTGCAGTGGGGCAGGGACGACTAGGCGTCTGCAGTGACAGATTTCTGGGCATCATTGTTTTCAACTGATGTAAAGATGGAAGTTGGAGATAAATGCTAAGCTTAGGGGCCCACGAGGGACAACCCTGTGATAACCAGTGAAATCCTCTCCGGTAACAATCTCAAAGAGGACCCTGAGGGTCCAATCTTGTGGCTCCTGGCAAGGTAACTACACTGCCCCCTACAATTCCCAAAGACAGAGCTGGGAACCAGGCCTCCAGTTTGGGTGTGAGTTGGTACGACTCTTAAAGGCCACCTCATGGAGCCTTCCACGCCCTTCCTACAGCCACTTCACCTCTTTCCCACGAACCAACTCCCCTGCATTCCCTTTCCTAGACCCCCTGTTCTCTCACTTCTCCGCCGCTGTTGGCGTCTCCCATTCATTCGCGCTCGTGTTTCTCCTGCCTTTACTCATTCATTACCCGTCGTCCTGGGACCCCCAGCTCCGCTTCCGGCCTCCACGCCAGCCCCGCTCGACCTAAGGCTGGGGCTGATCCTTCAGCCTCACCAGGTCCTCCCTCTGCTTGCGCCTTGCGAGATAATAGTCTCTAGTCTCCCTCGAGCCCAAGCTCTCTCCCGTAGCCCAGGCAGCCCCGCGTAGCTCAGCCCAGTCCCCGGGCCCATCTTCCTCTCACCCCCTTGCCCACTCTACCTGCAGCTGCGGCTCGGGAGGCCGAGGCCCTGCTCCTAGAGCGACCCCCACTTGACTCCATCCCCTGCCCTGATTGGCCGCTGCTTGACAACCGACCCTCACAACAAAACCTCCGGCCTGGAGCCCCGCCCACCTCACCTATCTCACCAATCAGCTGCGGCAGACGCTCCACCTCCCTCCAGGATTACCAAAGAAAGCAGGCTCTTCTGCGGTTTTTCGTAGGTACCCGCTCCCTTTTCCTTCTAATCACGAGTAAGAACCGTCCAAGGGCCGCCCTTTGGTCTCTAATGAACCAATGCGGGCTGCCATTTCCTAGGTCCCGCCTCCACCTCACGCTTTTCCTTCACTTCCTTCTCTTCCTTGAACCTAGTTTGCTTTTGAAAAGTTTGCGAAATGCCCTCGAATGGTGGCTGCTCCAATCGCTTTAGCAACCGTCCTAGATCAACCAATAAGCGATCGCATTGTTGGAAGATTAATTCTCACCTAGCCAATGGGGCGGGATTTCTGGAGCAGCGTGAAGCCAAGGACCTTCCATCTTGGAATGGGGCGAAACAGCCTTAGTTAGCATTTCGCCTCCTTGTTCCCTTTAACTGCGGGGCGGTGCCTCTGAGGCCTGAGGATTTTGCTTCCCCTCTTAGATCCAGATACCGGGTTGATTCCCCTTCAGGAGGCCTAGAGGGAAACAGGAGTCGAGTTGCACAGCCGCCCTCCGGCGAGTGGCTGCTCCCACGAGGGGACTGCGAACCAGGGCAACGCCGCCTGGTTTTTCCTCCAATCACGTACCACAGGTCAGGCCGTTTGGTCTCAGTACACTCACCACAGTTCTAAAGGGTGGGAATCCTAGTTCCCTTTTACAGATGGGGAAACTGAGGCCCCAGTTAAAATGCTTGTAAAAAAAAAAAAAACCACGTAGCCGAAAAATAAGAGCCCCAGGACTGGAGCCGTTTTTCTGAAAACCAAAGCCTGGGGAATTCCCTCCTAGGCTGTACCGCACCACCACCACCAGCAGCCCCACTAGAAGCAGAGGGTCCATGTCCTCCGTGCTCTGAAACAGAGCTGATTAGGAGAACGATACCAGGTCAGTCTGCATCCCCCCTCAACTTTTTATTATATAGAACTTGACAAAATTTGAAAGTATACCACCTAGATTTTGACACTTGCCAACAGTTTGCTACACATACCTTGTGTGTTTTTCCCAGAACCCTTTGATATTTATACATAGCATGACATTTCAATCCTGAGCATGTAACTCTTTAAAGTAAGGCCTTTATTCTACATAGCCATCATTCTGCCATTCATAAGAAAATATGTCCTCTTAATCACTCCCAAAATATATTGTAACACTTTTTTTTTTTAAGTAGGAACCTGGTTGGAGTTTCATTTAAATGTCCTAATTAGGAACCAGTCAAGATTCAACACACTTGACTCTTTTATGGTCATTCTGTTTCTTTCCCCCAACCTTTTTATTTTAATAACACTGATCTCTTGCAGTGATGAAGCCTTTTACTTTGAAGATTGTCCCACTTGAAGAATTTATCTGTTTTCTTCTGGTATCATTTATTTACCTTACACTTCCCCTAAGTTTCTTGTTAACTGGAAGTTAGGTCTAAAGACTTGATTAGACTTGTGACATGCATTTTAAAACACTTAAGTATAGCGCACATACCCCAGAAAACACATACTGTCAGTGTACAAGGTCTGAGTTTTCATCAGTACTACCACCACCAAGAAGCAGAACACAGCCAGCACCCAAAAGCTCTGCTGTTTCCTCGCAGTCACTAACCCTCACATCCCAGATATGACCCCTCGCCTGACTTCTAACCATCAGGTAGTTTCATGTGTTTTTGTTCTTTACACAAATGAAATATATAATGTATACTTTATCGTATCTGGAATCTTTCTATAATACTATACTTGAGAAATTCAGGTCGTCCCAAGTAACTGGCTCATTCATTGTCACTGCTGTATAGCCACCTCTGTATTCTCAGCATTTGGAGCTGGGTATCCTTTGTTGTAGGGGACTGTCCTGTGCCTTGTTAGAGGAACATCCCTCGTGTCTACTCACTAGTTGCCAGTAGCATTCTTCTAACCAGTTAGGATAACCAAAAAAATATCTCAAGACAACTGCATTAGTCAGTTTTTTACCCCTTAGACCAAATACCTGACATAAACAGCATTGTTTCAGTCCATGAACAGCTGTTCTGAGACACAAATGGTGTGGTGAAGGACATGGTGACCCAAGAAACACTGGGTGAAGAAGAGCCAGAGAGAAAGAGGCCAGAGACAAGCTCTAGTCCTCAAGCTCACGCTGCCATGCCCTACTAGTATGCTTCCAGTGTGCTTTACTAATCTAAATGTATCTCAAACTATTTAACTTGACAAGATTAACCATGACATCTGTTGCATCCAGGGGTGTGGGTACCATACTGTCTGAGCAGCTCACTAGGATTTGTAAACCCAGCCCCAGTAAAGGGCTTTTCCTTTGTCCTGTCAGGCCCAATGTCTGAAATTATGGCTTTAAAATGACTTTACATACAAGGTTAAGAAGAGATAGCTGTCTTTTAAGTGGCTACCTGTCCTCTCCTTTGTAAGGTGGGTGTATCTTGGTTAGGGCCCCTGCCTTGTTTATTGACTTTCTCTTGTCTTCTTAATTGCACCCTCAATAAAATGTTAACTCTTTCTAATCGGGATTAGCCAGGAAGCCCAATGAGGCCTTTCCCAATTTACAGGCCCTTTCCCCCTACACCATCACAATTTTGTCTCTATGCTTTTCCTCCTTGGTACTGGGGATTAAACCCAGTAAAGTCATACTGTCCCTGAACTACATTCTCAGCCCTTTTAATTTTATTTTTGAGATAGGTTCTTGCTAAATTGCCCCAGTTGATACTGAAGTTGGTGATCTTTCAGCCTCAGCCTCCTGAGTAGCTCAGATTACAATCATATGTGACCACACCTAGCCTTTTGGTTTTACTCTTGATGGGCATTTGGGTAATTTCTAGTTTGGTACTCTTATCCATAGTGTTGCCGTAAAAATTGTAGTACATGCCTTTTGGTGTATAACTTTCTATCTGCATTTCTATTTTGTTGTTGGCACGGGGGTTTGAACCTAAGGTCTTTGCCCTAAACTACAGCCCCAACCTTTTTTTAAATTTTGAGACACAGTTTCTCTAGGTGAGTGAATTGCACAGGCTGGGCTATAACTTGCAGTCATTCTTATCTTTTTCTTTTTGAGACAGGGTTTCCCTATGCAGGTCAGGATGGACTTGAGCCCACTTTGTAACCCCCACTGGCCTTGAATGCACAGCAGTCCTCCTTCCTCAGCCTCCTGAGTGCTGGGACTACAGGCATGCACTCCTAGAGCCAGCTAACTTGCAATCTTCCTGCTTCAGCCAGCAGAATGTTGGGATTACATGTGTGTGCCACTGTGCCTGACTTCTACTTGTTATGTTGTTCTTTGTTCATTGGGTACATGGATAGATGGATGGACGGATGGGTGGGTGGTGTGTTAATCTCTCCATCGCTGTAACAAAATATCTAAGGTAATAAACTTATGAAAACAAAAGGTTTTTTGTTCATAGTTTTGGAAGTTACAGTCCATGATCATGCAGACATGGTGTTAGGCTTCTGGTAGGAGACAGCACATCGTGGTAGGAGCATACAGCAAAGCAAAACACCTACTTCATGGCCAGGGGCAAAGTGGGGCGGGAGAGGAAGATACTGGGGCCTTGCAGTCCCTTCAGAGGCCCTAAAGACCTCCTGCTGGACCCCACCTCTTAAAGCTCCACTTTTTCCAGCCCTTTAACAGCTGGGCCTTTCTGGTGCATTCCAGATCCGAATGACAGTAGGTTGGCAGAGCTGACCCCAGGAGTGGAATTGTTAGGCCATAGTTAACCTTCAGTAGATGCTTCCTGTTTCCCATAGAGCTTGTACTGATTTATACCTCAGGGAGAAAGCCATTTATGAGTCACTGTTGCTTCTCATCCTCACCGGCGCTCATTATACTGGTTGGTATATGGTGGCATTTCATTTTCCTGGAGACTAATGAATTTGATTTTCATGGTTTCACCCCACCTCCCTTGAGACAAGGTCTCTCTATGTAGTTCAGGCTGGCCTCTTCAGGATCTTCCTGCCTCAGCCTCCTGAATGCTGAGATTATAGGTTTGCCCCTCCCACACTTGCCTGAACCATTTTCTAAGCTAACATTTAGTGAGTGCTTTCTGGGTGGCGTTGTCAGACTTCTATGCTTCATAAGCCTTGTTTAAGGCAGCAGTATCGTCCCCACTTCACAGAAGGGTAAACCATAAGAAGAGGAAGGTGGGAATCAGTACATGGCACTCATAACAAGTTCTGGGACGTACACGTTGGCCTGGCCATTGCCACTCTGGGAGCAGGGCCACCTCACCATGTGGAGGTCTAATGGGTCCCTTGTGGTGGCCGTGGGACCATGTGCAGAGGTGCTGTGGAAACTTTACCTTTCCACTGAAGGGCAAGGAAGCAAATGAGGAAGGTGGCTGAGGTGGATGGGAAGGGGTGGTCCCAGGCTACAGGCAAAGAAGGGGAGGAGAAAAGATGGAATAGAGCTTATGCATCTGTGGCACAAATGGCAAATTAAAAGTGTGTTTATTGTAGGAAAACTACAAGAGGTGGGAGGCAGTGTGCTAGAGACCAGGCCCGAGTGGACGGGTGTTAGTGGGCTGTACAGCACACAGGGCTGGACTGGCTGGGCTTCTGTCTGATCTCTGGCAGCTTCTATCATAGGCCTGAGAGACTATGAAGGACTTTGAGGACTATTGAACGACTTTGAGGAACTCTGCCAGGCGTGGATCCTTGTAGAGCTTTTCCTCCAGTGCCAAATACTTCAGGGGAGCCAGCTCCTTGTGTCTGAAGCAGACAGAGGAGGGAGGGAAGTGAGGGCTCACCAGGCCAGGGAGGGGCGGCTTCTGGGGTCCTTCTTGGCTCCCACCCCTCACCGATTGAGCCGCTGCTCCAGGATGCGGATGCGGAACATGGCCTGAGAGCAGTAACTCAGGTACAAGTCTTCGTCCTCTGGTGTCAGGGTCACCTGGTTCTCCTGGTACCACTGCTGCTTCTTCTGCAGCTCCTGGTTCTCCTGTGCCCATAAAGAGACAAGTGGGGTTGGGGGTGATGAGGGCTGACCTCATGCAGGCTGCAGGTGCCATCCCACTGGTCACCGGACAGCACCACTAGACAAGCCAGAGAGGCAGACACAAGGGTCCCAGCAAGTCCCAGCAAGTCTTGGATAGAAGGTATTGGGGTCATGTTTAGAGAGATGCCATGTCCATGAGGTCAAAGCAGGGTCAACCACAAGATCTGGACAAGTTACTGACATTTTCAGGCCCTCCAGTTTCCTTTCTTCAAAATGAAGGTTACTGTCCTTGATGTCTAGTCCTTGTGGAGCTCTATGTGAAAGACTGCATGGGAACTCTGTGGTCTGTGCCTCACCCACAGAAATGGGTCAAGAGTTGGGCTCCACCTGGGACCAGAACCACCACAGTGACAGACCCACCCATCCAGCTGCTTGTCCATTCCGTCGTCTATCCCTCCATCTCCCTGACTACCTACCCATCCATCCACTCAGTCATATATAGCCACCCATCCCCATCATGCATCCCTCTCCTGTCTCCGTCTATTCTTCCACCTGTCTGCCCATCCACCCATCATCCAGCCAGCCAGCCACAAGAGCAAGGAAGAACAACCCAGCCATCTGGAAACCCCAAGCACCGACAAACTCATCCCCTCATGGGTCCCTCACAGATCTGTGGGGCGCTGGGCTGACAGCCCTGGGCCCATCTTCCAGATGAGGATACCAAGGCCCCTGCCCTTCCCCGCCCCAGCCCCTGTACCTTCTCAAATCGGGCCTGAATGAGGTTGGCCTTGTCAATGAGCCGCTGCTTGAAGTCACTGAGACACTCATCCTTGAGGCGCACGGCCTGTATGCGTGTCAGCTTCTCACCCGGGGGCAGCTGGACCAGGAACGGCGCCAGGTAGTCCAGCTGGGCCTCTGCCTGCCGCAGGTGCTCCTCATGCATCACGCGCTCCTGGGGAGTGGGGGTCAGCTAGATTGGCAGGGCTTTCGTTCTTCACCCAAACACCACGGGCCTTGGCTTGGCCGTAGGCTTGGGAGAGGGGCTGGCCTGGATCCTGACTGAGGGGCTAGGAAAGCTCAGGACAGGGTAGAGAGCAAGGCTCACCATGGCCTCCCGATATTCCTTGCTCTTTTCGTTGCGCTTGGTGTCATAGATGGAGACGGTCAGCGTGTGTGCCCCCTCCTCTTCCTCTCGAAGCTTCAAGATCTCCAGCACCTGAATTGCGAAGTGACACAGGCCATTATTAAGATGCCCTCTGTGCCCTCCTCCCGCCCTCTGTCCTATGGGCCCCACCCCACCTCCAGCTCAGACTCCCAGGCCTGGTGTTTGGACAGCTTCTCCTCGTTCTTCAGGTGCATCATGGTCTCATACTGGTAGAGATGCTTCTTGGTGTGCTCCATGGGCTCCACCTGGAACCAGAACCACCACAGTGCTCGAGCGGCCACAAGGGCCTGGGACCATCTGGTTTGAATGTATTCCTGCCATGTGAGCTCAAGCAAGTTGCTTAACCTCTCTGGGCCACTTTGCCCGTTTATAAAAACACAGATAGTAAAAGACACAGAGCCGCCAAGGAATGTCTGGCAGAGTGTGGATCTGACAAGGAAGGTGAGCACCTTAGAGCTGGGGGGTAAGAATCCCTCCTGCCCCACATGTGTGCCCGGGATCTGGGGTCTGCACTGACCAGGGGTGGGACAGGGACCATGCAGACGGTCTCAGCCTACTGGGTTCTCATTTGGGTGAGAAAGGGAAGGGTGCCCAGATGGGAGCTGTGGACTTTCCCGCGGGGCAGAGGTGAACTTCTGGGCTAGCTTCAGGGGCCTCCTTGGTTCTGCAGAGTAACTGGAGCAGGGCACGGGCCCATCGCACCCTGGCCCCGCAGGCCCAGCTCACCTCAAAGCTGATGCACATGTCTGACGTCATGATGATCTTGTTGCCTTTGCTGTCCACCTCGGAGCGCTGCAGGAACTCGCGCTTGGAAGCCGTGATGTGGTCGTCACGGCAGTGGTAGCGCAGCTGGATGCGCTCCTCGGCGATCAAGAACACGCGCTCCGCCACGTCCTCATCCGCTGGCTTCGCCGAGTTGCGAGAGAACCGCTCTGTGATTTTCTGAGAGGCCAGAACACACACAGGATGAGAGAAGGGCATTTCTGTGGGTTCTCTGCGGGCAGATGCAATAGACCCTTGGGACACAAGTCCGGGTTTGTCTGGGCACCATGTAGAACAACCCGGCAATGGATTCGGGGGTCCCCATGGGTTCCCAGACCGAGGTGACTCCAGCCCTGCATGGTGTTGGAGCCTTTGCCCAGCTCCCTCAACAAGACTGCTTGGCTCCCTCAAGAGATGGGGAGCTCACCCCTCTCCAGACAGCCTACTTCACCACTGGATGTCTCCCACTGCTACAGAGAGCTTCTTTGGATGCAGTTGTCAAATAATGTGTAATGATTTGGAGAGAAAAATGCACATTTTAATGTGAAGTGAGCCATAGAGGGATTCTAACCGCCACACCACCCACAGATGACAGTCAAGTCAGAAAAGATCCTCAAGACGAAACCTATTAATCCAGTGATGCCTAGGATGCCATTCTAGTTTATATTTGTCTTTATATTTCCCCAATTGGTCATGATGTGTGTTGTCCAGAACTAGAAGGACACAGCAGCCCCGTGGGTTGAGGGCTCAGTCTGATCCCAGTCATCCAGGGGTCAAACAGCTGGTAGAATGCTGGGCTCATAGTCAGTGCCCAGGAAATGTCACAGGTCTTGCTGCCACTCCAGAGCCAGGCCTCTCTTTGTCCTGGAGAGACTGCTGTGTGCCAAAAAGGTGGGAAGCCCACGCAAGCCCAGTGAACTCTTACCACCACAGGCCGGGGGTTTGACTCTGAACTGGTCAAAGTGAGCTTCTTGGCCCTGGGCCCAAAGTTGATATGGCGGTAGGAGAGGAAGTCTGCGCGTCCTTGATAGTACTCGGTCATTGTCCTGGGAGTCTCCTCGCGTTTTATCAGGCCATCCACACGGGCTGTTTCATAAAACTCCATGACTCGGTCATTCTCGGGCTGCATAGACTTGTAGGAGTGCACTGCGATAGAGGGAGATGCCTGGGTGAGGCCAGGTGCCACACCTGCTGCTGTGGCGAGCCCACCCTGGGCCCAGGGAGGAGGTGACTCTACGGTATGGATGAAAATTGGCTGGACCTGATTCCCTATTGCTGAATGTCTAGGTTGTGTCTAACTTTTTCTTACTAAAAGCAACACCATGATGACCACCTGCATCGTGCATTTTTCTGCTCCTGCCCATTGTTTGCTAACACCAAAGACTCTGCAGTGGAATTATCCACATTTTAAGGTCATAATTATTTGGGGTGCTAAGAGTTGAACCCAGGGCCTTGGGCATACTCCCTACCACTGGTGCTATACCCCAGCCCAAGGCTATTATTAATCTATGTTGCCTGATTTTCCTCTAGAAATATTGAACCAATTGGTGACCTACCAGCAGCAACAGGGAGCGACCGTCTGCTGCCCCCACACCTGTTCCTCCCCAGTAAGATCATTTTTTTTGTCTTTGCTAGCATGAAGGCTGTCAGATGGTCCCTTACTGGTTTAGTTTCATTTTTAAAATTTCCACTGCTGAATGCAGTTCATCGTATTTTCCAATTTTGGCTCTGTACTCCTCTTTGGTGTTCCCTGGTTAGGGATGTTGATTCTTGCCTAAGACATCATCTCCCCTCTCTCTCCAACGCCATGGGCCCCAGGCCATGCCCACACCGCACACTCTGCCCTCCGCATTGCCTTGAGGGGAGAGGCTTTATGCGCAGCATCATTAACAGCTCTAAATGCAGCCTGCACTGAGTGTCCCCTGGATTCCTGCCCAATTCCAGCCTTGACTGCACGCAGGAACGTGACCCTGGCCTTGGCCTCATTGGTCATGTTTCCTTGGATCCTTCAGGTCCCCTGTCGCACACCTGGTTTGCTTAGGGAGCAGATACCTGGAGGCTGGCTCCTCTGACACACTACTATCATGGAGGCTTCTAAGGCATGTGTCACCCCACCTCCAGGGTCCCAGCTCCATGTACCTCGCAGAGCCTGGGGGTGGCCCGGCCTGAAGTAGTCGGTGTGCAGGCCCGTGTGCTTATTTATGTGTTTCAGCTCTAGCATGTCCTCCCGGTTCTGGTACCACTCCTTGATCTCCAAAATCTTGGTACCTGTGGGGCCAAGAATGCTCACTGCAGCCAAGGCAGCGTCCCACTGTTCCCAGCATAGAGCCCAGTGATGCCTACACTTGCACTAAAAGAGTAGAAGTGACATGCCCAAGGTCACAGGGTATACTGGGGACCCAGCTCTCCTGCACCCCACAGCTAAGCCGCCCTGTCCCGGCTCCCCAGCCAGCGCTATCCCTTACACTCCAGGTCCTCATAGGTGGTGAGGCGGCACACCAGGCCGTTGCTGTTGAGGTACGGGGCCCATTTTTCCAGCCGAGCTCTGTTGTACTGCAGCACCTTCTTTCCATTCGGGCAGCGGGTCTGGAATGCTGTGGGGAGGCACAGCGGTCTGGGGTCTCTCCCTCCAGGCTGGGGCAGGGAGGGCCAGTCCCACCTGGCTGCTCATGGTCATCCACACCATGGCACTGTGTACTAAGAACCTCAGGCCCTGAGCCCTTCCTGGGAGGAAGAGAATGGTCACCACCACTGGCTCCAGCCCGAGCTGCTCACGGATCTGCCCAAGAATGGGATTCACACAGACCAGAGGCACCTGGCCACACCATTCTCACTGCCAGATGCCTGCCTGTGCAGATCTCTTTGCCAGGAACTCTGTGGCCTCCTGCCCTTGCTGGATTCAATACACATCCTTTAAAATTTAGCCCACTGAGTCAAGTGTGGTGGTTGCATGCCTATAATCACAGCTTTGGGAGGCTGAGGCAGGAGGCTCACTTGTGAGTTTGATGCCAGCCTGGGATCCATAGCAAGGCCTTGTCTCAAAAAACTAAGAAAACAAAAACAAAACTTAGCCTAATGACCCTGTTCTGCCTGCCCTACCTACAGTTGCTCACCTCAGGCAGGGCTGTGTATTCCTCCTCCTCTCTAGTACTCACCCCCTATAAAGATGGCCTGTGCCCTCCCTGTGGTCTGGGGCTCCCAAATGGGCACCTGGGAAGGTAACAGATACGGACACAGGACATATGGAACCTGCTCTCCAATCACCTCTGCTTGCCCTTCCCAGATCTGGATATCCTGCACTATCTGCCACGGGCATTGCACATGGCCGCTCCAGATGGGCATCAGAGGGAGGGGAAGGGCTGTGTCCCAGTCCTCAGTGGCTCTGATGTCAACCAAGCCCTTCTTGTGGGCCACACAGAGTCAGGCCTTGGCCACAGAGCTGCTGTGGGTCGAGGGAGGGAGTGAGGATGGAAGGGAGGGAGGGTGAAGCAGGAAGTATGGCGAAGAGGGGCAGCTGCTGCATGTTTCCGTGCCTGGCTGTCAGTGGACACCTTCCTGGAGCCCAGGGATGGTTCTGGAAAGAGCAGTGCATAGCATCAGCAGAGACCTTCTGGGGAGATCTCGATCTGTTCCACCCACGAGGATGGCATGTCGAAGCTCTTATCCTCTGTCTCCTTGCCCTGTGGGGAATGGGGAGGGTGGGACCCCATCTAAGACAAGGGGTCCTCAGCTTCCCCGAGGAAGATGGAGGTTAGGAATGTGATCCAAGATACAGAAGTCAGGAGGAGTCAGAGCCAGCAGGGAGCCCTACCTGCTGTCCAGTGTAGCCCATACTCCTAAGCAGTCAAGTAGACCCAGCTTCCCCTTTGTCCAACACCAGCTAAGCAGCCCAAGGCAAGTCCCTTAACCCCTCCAGTTGCAGTTCCCTTAACTGAAGACGAGGAGAGGGCTCATTGACATAAGGGTTGAGTATCAGGGCTGAGTATCAGCCCCTTCAGGGCTCAGGGGTCACTGCCCGGGATGTTATTCTTTTGGAGTCTTTGTTTCCTCATTTGTAAAATAAGACCTGATCTAAACAAACAGCTCTCAAACTAGGTACACACAGACACTTGGACGAGCTTTTCCCAAAGTGTGTTAACTTTTCTCTCATAAAGATTGCTCAGGCCTCTGATACTTGCTCGTCTACTTGTGATTTCTTCAGGGGACACAATAGTCAGAAGTGGGCTCTGGCAGAAATCTTAGAGGTGGCTGAATGCTGATTCCTAGAGATGGCATCTGTCAGTCTTTGTGGAACAGTTTCTTGGCCCAAGGATGGACCAGGGTTCCAAACCCTAGCACTAAGGACCGGGCCTCCAGGGACTGGTCTGCACCTCGTGGCCAGCAGGGGGCACTTGTGTCTAAGATGTACCGCTCAGGGGAGGTCCCCAGGTTTCCAGAGAAAAGGATTCCCAGAGTGCTCCACTCTGGGTGAGTCACATCGCTGCACCCAGCAGGTCTCATCTTTCAGGCATAGTTTCCTTCTCAAGCAACCCCATGAGGGTGGCTGTTGAGAAGCCAGACTTTGGAGCCACGATGTTTAGGTTGAGATCCCTGCTCTGCCACTTACTGGCTGTGTCCCTTTGGCTCCCTGTGTGTAAGCCTTCTCCTCTGCAAAAAGGGACGATGGATAACGCTCTGGATAATGTCACTGGTACCCAGTCACGGGGTGATCGTGGAGGTTTAAATGGGTAAATTCAGTCTCAGCATCATAGCGGACCCTGATACTCAGTGGGGGCTGTGTGTATACTGCCCGTCACGTAGGTGTTGCTTTGTGTTCGTCCAAATTCATATGAGATAAAGTCCTTAAAGAGGTAACCGAGTCTAAATGTGGCCAGTAGGGTAGCCCTAATCCAATAGGACTGGTGTCCTTAGGAGAGGAAGTCAGGACACAGACTTATGCAGGAAGGACACCATGTGAAGATGTGGAGAAGATGCCACCTGCAAAGCCATGACAGAGGCTGCAGAAGATATTGCCTGCTGTCCCTGGATCTGGGACCCCTGGCCTCCAGAACTGTGGAACCACACATTTCTGTTGTTCAAGCCCCTTGCTGGGGTACTTTGCTAGCTAGCACTAGCAGCCTAATGTACCTATTTTTGTGACTGCAAAGATGGATTTGCCCACCCCATTTTACATACAGACGAGGAAACAGGTTTTCAATGACAGGACATTTGCCCATGGCCACACCGGCAGATGGAAGGCTGGGGCTCCCAAGCTTCCCACACAGACGTGCCTGTGAAGTAAGGCTGGAGATCTAGGGTCTGGGGACAGCGCTGGGCCAGTGACAGTAGAGCTGATAGGACAGACAAGAAAAGCCTGCTGGGTGTGGGGAATCACAGTGGCCCCTCGGAATGGAGCCCCTGGGGGCTAGCAAAGAGGCTCTTGAGCCCTGACTCTGAGGCTGAGCTTTCTACAGGAGCAAGAAAGCTGGATCACTGAGGGAATGACCAGGAGGCCCAGCTTCAAGGCCCAGACTTCCCCTGACCTGGGCAGCCTCACTGGGTGTGTCTGGACCTCAGACAGCCCGTCTATAAAGTGAGGGCACCTCCTGGTCCTTCTGCTCTGAAGGAGCTGTAACGGGCCCACCCAACCCTGCTTTCACCTACATACGTGGTTCTGGGGAGCTTTTCGGGCTGCCTGAAACAAGCCCCACACTCCTCCCAGACTCACCAGATCTTCTATGTCATCATCATCGTTCAGCCCTTCATCCTCTTCCTCATCCAAGGACAGCTGAGGTTTATCTGTCCCCAAGAGCATGTACTCCCACCTCACGGGGTCTCCCAGGTCAAAGACCAAGTCCTGCCAGAGAGAGAGAGAGGTCAGCTGAGTGTACCCCACCTTTCCTATGCCTCACCTGCTCCACAGAAGGTGGGAGACAGCTCCCCAGAGGTGAGCAGAGGTCTGCGCAGAATGCCAGCTCCAAGCCCACACTCTCACCTGAGCAGGGAAACTGAGTCCCCACAGGGGAGGGGCCAGCACTCCCTTCCCATTGCCCCATCTCCCTTCAAAGAAATCCTGCATTGGTCACTGGGAGAGAATTGGTGACACTCCTGACCGGCTGGGGCAGGTCTGGTGTGAGCTCACTGTGCACCTCTGGGGAGCAGCTCAATGGACAACGTCTGCCTCCAACATGCCCCACATGCCCCCTCCTCCTCTACCTCTGATGCCATTTCAAGATTCTCAGGAGGGACAAGCACTTGTCCTCCAGTGGCAGTGACCGTGAGGGTTGCTTCCTGCAGTCCCTCACTTAGTTATGCAGCTCTGTCCCTCTGGCCTTCATTTCATAATTCTTTTGTCTCTGTCGTCACTGTTCCTCGCCTGGCACAGGTACAGGGTGTGCTCGGCTGGGGATGTGGGTGCTGCAGGACAGGATGAGGACCTGCAGGCTACTAGAGGGGCTGGAGGACTACAGCAGGGTCCACAGGGACATTGCTCTCTGGAGACACTGACCACAGAGGTTTCGAGCCTGGCTCTGGGGAGGGCACGCTTAATTCTGCCCCACTGGTGTGGTGTGGGAGAAGTTGTTTCACTTCTCTGAGGCTCAGTTTCCTGATCTGTGAAATGAGAGTAATAAGTGCTAACATTCACTACATACCCAGGGCCTGTTCTAAGCCCCTGGGTGTTAGCTCCTATACCCCTAGTGAGAACTGGGGTTCTGAAATCACATCCTTAAGGGAGACAGGGCTGAACTGCCATCTGCTGAAGGGGAAGTTTCTCTATCTTGGAACTTTTTTATTTTTGGCAGTACTCAGGATTGAACATAAGGCCTTCATGCTATGCAAGTCACATGTCCAGCCCTTTTTATTTTTTATTACGAGGCAGGTTCTCACTAAATTGCCAAGTGGAAATTTGTGATCTTTCTGTTTCAGCCTCCCAGAATGCTGGGATTACAGGCATTCGGCACCGTACCCAGCTCTGCCTCAGAACTTCAGACACAGAGCAACTTGCTCTGCCTTGCGGGTTAACCCTGCCTGTCTCCAGAGTGGGTGAGAGTAGACCCTAGGAAGTCACATTAGAATAGGAAGCAAAAGGGTCTAGGGTCTACTTCTGGGAACCTGATCTGGTCAGGAATAGAAGACCTTGGAACCAATAAAAGAACACAAGCCTCGGAGCCTAGAGGCTAGAGTCCAGGGCCAGCAAGTCCAGCTGGCTTGTTAGTGTTTTTCTCTACTATGCAGAGGCACACTAGGCAGAGCCTTGCCCACCTTGCACGACACCTGTACACCCTGCCTTGGCATGGTACCCTTATACGCTCACTGGAACAGCTGGGATAAAAAGGATGGAGACATGGATGGAGCTCCTGGAACTCTCACACCTGCTGGTAGGAGTTGACGCAATGATTCTAAAAATGGGCAGAATATTCCAACATGTGCCTCTCCTAAGAATCTACTTAGCAGAAACCAATGTTTCCTGATATATATGCAGCACTGTCGCCCTGCCAGGAGTGGTGGTGTATGCCTGTTATCCCAGCACTTGGGAGGCTGAGACAGGAGGATTGTTACAAGTTTGAACCCAGCCTGGGCTACATAGTGAGCCTAAGGTCAGCTTGAATTACATAGTGAGACCCTATCTGAAAACCCAAAAAACAAGAAAATGGAAACATCTAAATGTGCAACTATAGAATAGAAAATTCTGTTGCACTTAAATAATGGGAAGTTAACAATGGAAATGGATGGACCACAGCTACATACAAGACATAGATGAGCCCCACAAACACAGTGATGGATGACAGGGTGCAGGCATAAAGGATCTGCACTGTGTGATTCAACTGATAGAATGTCTGAAACAAGATGAGACTGATGGATGTTCTTAAGATTCAGGATAGTGCTCAATGATGGGGGCAGTTGGTGACCAGCAGAGGGAGCAGGGCACTTTTGAGGTGCTGGCCACTTCTGTAGAGGGTGCAGGGTATGAAAATTTAAAGATCTGTACTAAGGATTGTGTATTCTCTGTACTCTCATGGTGTGTGTGTGTGTGTGGCCAGTCATGTCAGTTAAAAATATACACATACATAACTTGAGATGCTCCTGCCTCAGCCTCCCTCAGTGGCAGGATTATAGGTATGTGCCACCACACCCAGCTCTCTTTCTTGATCTGGGTACAGGGAACAATGGCAGGCTCAGTCCACCAGCGTTAACTGGACTATATGCTCAGGACGGGCACATGTTACAGAATGTATCTTATACTTCAATACAGAGTTTTTAAAAATGCATTCACACAATGCACATTTTAAAAGGGTGCACAAGTCCAAGCAGAGAAGTTAATCTCAGAAAGGTTATTGGTGGGCAAGGGCACAGGCTGTGAGGATGGAGCCACGGGAAAGTGCGATGCCCTCATGGCCATGAGGCAGCTTTGCCTGCCCCCCCACTCCTCCCTCTGTCCTCCCCTCACACCACCCCCCAGGCCCCTGCAGGGCACCTTGCAGCAGTTCCAGCAGTCCTGCATGTTGATCCAATAGTTCCGGTGGTTCCAGAGGCTCTCGATGCCCAGGAAGTGGTCATCCTGGGTGCTGTAGCTGCGCCCTGTGAACGGGTCCAGGAAGAAGCTCTCGGGCACTTCTCGCTTGCCAGACAGCACCAGGACCCAGCAGTGCACCCGAAGGCCATGCAGGGGGTCAGGCTTCTCCTTCTCTGCCTCCTGCGCAGGGAAGGTAGGTGACCACCAGCTGGCTGGGTGTGCATGTAGGGTCGGGAGTTCAGACCTCTCCTGGAGGCTGGGAACCACAGAAGAGCTGAGTTCTTTTTAGAGGGGACCGTTGCCTGGCTGCCTCCGTCACCCACCTCTGAGGTCAGTGTTTGAATGAATGAAATGGGGTCTTTGTCTAGGTCTGAGGTCACAAACTGGACTCTGAGCAGCTCTAGGTATTAGGGTTGACTCTGTGTATTGAGATTCTGGGTGAAAGTAGGGTAATTCTTTCCTTTGATAAAGAGTTCACTGGTGGATCCAGAGAAAGGAAACATTGGCTTCCTTTCGGTATCCTTCCAGGAGAACTGTGCCTGTCAAGGTCCTTAGCAGTGCCCCCCAGTGTGGAGGCCGCAGGGGACCCACCCGGAGGAGCTCCTCCTCCTCTCGCCGCTGCTTCTCCTCCTGGGCTTTGGCCTCCTCCTGTTTCTTGATTTCCTGCTCCTGCTCGAACCTGCTGGTCAGGTCTCGGGGCGGTTTGATGGTGTACTTCTTGGGCTGTGCCTTCTCTTTCTTCTTGACTGTCTGTCCCAGCAAGAGAGGAAAGGTGACTGGTTCCGAGTTGCACCCTTTACATGGCTCCAAGAGCTGAGACATCTTGACCCTGCGGCCAGAGACCGGTGGCTGCTCCTAGAGCCTGCAGGACTGGTAGCCCCAACAGCAGACATAGTGGCACCTGTAGCTCTAGGGCCTTTGGGTCTCAGGCTGCTTTGTAAAGGGGATGAGAATATTGGAAACTTCTTCCCAGGCCCGTGCAGTGGAGGACAGGAAAGTGCCCATGAGAGGTGTCCGTCGAGACAAGGAGGGGTCAGGGAGGAGGGCGTTTCTCCTCTTCATTCCCTACCAGCCTAGTGTGACCTAGATCTGACCTAGAAGGTGGGGCGAACTGTGGAGGGTCACGCTTTTCAAATCATATTGGAGGGTTTCACATGTTGACTCAAAGTATGAGTTTTCAGGGTCAGGAAGGAAAAGTGTGCACATGTGTGTGCATATGGGTGTGTATGTATGTGTGCATGTGGGTGTGGATGTGCATCCGGGTATGTGCCCATGTGCATACAGCACATGTGGGTGTGTGTATGTACACGTGTGCTCTCAAGTGTGAATGTGCGCATGTGTGAGACAGTGAGAAGTGTTTCTAGGGAAGAGAGTGGCAGAAGCCACAGAAGTGGGCAAGTGACAGTTTGAGGACAAACAGGGAATCTCCAGGGTTTAGCGGTGAACACAGCCTACTGCAGTCCCTGGGTCTCCCTGTGCCTGCTGTGACCACGTGATTTCACCTTCCTGTTCGATCTCAACAGACCCATCTGCAAAATAAGAGCCATCACTTCTTCCACACAGGGTTACCGCAGGAGCAACTGAGTGTGTGGACAGCAACGTGGTCTGCAGACCGGAAGTTCTCTGCATCTGTTACTTGCTGATATAATTTTGATTATTAACATTTGGCTAAGAGCCCATGCGTGAGCTCAGAGCCACAGCTATGTTGGAGTTTTTGCTCCACCACCCCTCGGGGGGCAGGGTCTGAGCAAGCAAGGCTGCCCTGGGGATTCCCTTTTTCTCGCCCTTCTTCCACTTGCACCTGGGTTTTGGGTGCTCACTCAGTGACACAGGCGAGTGGCCTCAGGTCCCTAGATCCCCACTGTGGGTCCCCTGGGCAGCTTGACCCTGGTCACAGAGTCCTGGAGTCCATCCAACTTGTAGAAAGCACTGTGGCAGGATTGTTTCCCAAACATAAAATGATGGTTGGAAGATTCTAATCGCTAGAATTTATTTAAGGGCGTGTCATGTATTCACAACAGCTCTGGCCACATCAAAAAACAACCACCACTTGCTGGAGGGCCACATTTTTTTTCCTACTAAAAAGGGGTCTTTTCTTCCTGGGTAGAAGCAGAGGACTGAGAATTAAATCGCTGTTCACTCTTCCATTATTTCCCTAGATGTGAGTGGCAGGTGGATTTTTGTCAAATGCAAACAGTAAATGTGGAATAGTTCTGGGGCGGGGGGTGTGGTATTCACCAGATTTACCCAGAGGGGCCCAGTAGCTTAAACTCAGTCTTGTGACAGGGGAGGGCCATCCATTGTTGAGAAATGGGCTGTGTGTGACACTTAAGACTAAGAAGTCACCAGCGGCTTGGACTATACACTCAAGGGCAGCTGAGGGGCCGCTTAGTGACAGAGCTGCGTCCCTGAGGTCCAGGGCAGGGACGAGACCCTTTAAAGATGGCAGCACAGGTATGCACATCCCGGAGGATGCGGGCCGTACCTCCTTGGGCTTCAGGGTGAGCGGGCACACCTCCCGTGTCAGATCCATGTTGCACAGGGCCTGTGAGCCGTAGCCGCTGACGCAGTAGGCGTCGTAGCCAGCACCGAGCAGCATGGAGCAGAGCAGTGTGCTGAAGTCAAAGCAGTTCCCCTTCTGCTGCTTGAGCACCGTGGTCGAGGAATACAGGTGCGAGGGCTGTGGGATGGGCGGTCAGCATGGCTGGGCCACTGCCCCTCAGGGTCTCCCACCTGTCTGGGGAGCTGGGCTGAGGGCCATGGGCAGCTGGGTATCTCCCATCACCACCTTTCTGCACCTCCTGAAGTCACGAAGGGGACTGAGGCAGGCAAAGAGGCAGCAGGGGACTGGGCTTGCTGTGTGCCCTCAGGCGAGTGGTTAGCTCTTTCTGGTCCTGTTTTCCCATGGGGGTCCCTGTGGCCTGACCCTGGCTGAGCCTGCTTTTCCCACACGCTGACTGCTTTTTCTCATCTTGGGCCTACGAGTCCTATCCTACAGATGCAGCCTGTGAGTGGCACCTACCGGCTTGAGGGGATCAGGTAGCGGCACCCTGGTGAGGAAGTCGGAGACAAAGTTGGCACAGCCATCCCAGTGATAGAGGTCAGGGTAGGGCATCAGTGTGGGCCGGATGGTGGTGCTCACAAACTTCTGCAAGGGGAGAGAACATGCCAGGGGGCCATGCACAGTAGGGACTTCTGCAATCCCATGCCTAGAGAGGCCTCAAATGCATAAGGAGACCCTGGGTGCCGAGGTCCATGCCAGGCTTGAGGCCCTGGGTGGCAGAGCAGCCCCTGACTGGAAAGGTAATGCCCAGATCTGGCATAAGGCAGCTATCAGTGGAGCAGGGACAATGATTGGGAGGTGCCCATCATGTTACTGGCACTAGGACAGAACAAGTTTTCTCAGGATCTAGGCTGGGAGGGCCTGAGAGAATCCCTTCCTCCATCCCCCAGGTTACTGGCGGAGGAGACTGAGGCCCAGAGAGGCCAAGTGAGCTGTCCAAGGTGACACAGCAAGTTCAGGTCTCCTACCAGGCATGAGGACCTCCTGAGGCCTACAGAGGATCTGGGTGGGGGCAGCTCCTGGGCAGGCTCCCAGACTTAAGAGACAGAACCCACCAGGAAAAGGCAGAGAAACAGAGCAAAATAGATCAGGACTAACACCAGGACCAAAGCAAAGCGCTGACTTCTTCCTTCCAACACTGTAACCCTAGGCAGCTCCCTGGTTTTCTCTGGGCCTCAGTTTCCCCATCTGTAGATGGCACAGCATGGGATTAATCCTAAGGCTGCCAAAACAGCAGCCCACGGCCAACAGTGCCCCTTAGACCTGTCTTATTTGGCCTGCATGGAGATTTCTAACACTTATGCCAACTGCCACATTTAAAAGTCAGATCCCCATTCGAACCCCATTCCTTTCTTTCCTTGATCCACTGCCCCCAGGCCTCAATGTCTCCTGCAGCAATCAGCACTGCCTCTTTAGGAGGGCCTGGGCTTGCAGGCCGAGTGACTCTGAGCCTGCAGTCCGCTGGCATTTGCGGTTATGCTGTGGGGACTAGAAGCTCGGACTGGCAGGAGACCTGCTAATCAGCAGAGAACCAGTGTCACCTCCCTCTGCCCTGTGCTCCCCCCACTCTGGGCCCCGCCCTCTGGTCCCAGCCTTACAGGCACTTCGCACTCATTCAGGGGTTGCAAGAAGAGCGGCACACGGTCTGGACACAGGTGGCTGTACTGGCGGGAGAAGTTGTCGGCCACCTGCAGCAGGTGCTGCTCCTTGGGTGTGTTGGTTTTGTAGGAAAGGGGCAGGTTGGAGATGTCAATGATGTCCTCAGTTACAGCCCTGCATCACAGTGCAGATGGCATCAGTCCGGGTGAGGTGATGCCAGGTGCTCGGGGAACCCTCTGGTCACCTAATCATTTAATCTTCATAGCTACCTGGGAGCCAGGCATCTTTACTGGCACCTGCACTTTCTTTTCTTTCTTCCTTTCTTTCTAGCACAGCAGATGAAACCCAGAGAGCACGGAGCTCCATCCCCACCCTTTTTATTGTTTATTTTGAGACCAGCTCTCCTTAAGTTGCCCAAGCTGACCCCAGGCTATCCCGACCCCTCAGTGAGTAGCAGGGATTACAGATGTGTACCCTTGCCTAGCACCAGCGTTTTTAAACCAATAAAGGGAAGCACAGAGAGGTTGAGTGATCTGTTCTACACTGCCAGAGAGGGGCAGGGTGAGTACTCGGACCAGCCCTTCTGGAAACAGAGCCCTCAGTCTCAGCTCACTCCCCGATGTCCTCCTGTTGTACTGGCTGGCCCTGGTCTGCCCTCACCCCAGCACACTCACGGGGGCTCTGTTGGGGTCGGGATTTTGATCTCTGATAGCTTCTTCTCCAAGTCTCTGAGCATCTCCTGGGTCATGATGGTTTCCTCCTTCTGCACCTCTGCTGGCCTTGTCTTCTCTATCCTTTCAGCCCGCTCGGCAGCCTCCTCCCGCTCGGCAGCCTCTTCCTCCTCCACTTTCTCTTTCAGGACCTCCATTCTGGCAGTCTCTGGCTGTCTAGAGAAGATGTTTCTGCAGGGAAGGACAGATGTTCTCAGAGTGACCCATCACGCCAGGCAGGAGCCACCCAGACCTCCTGTACATGCCTGGCCATGGTTTCTAGCACTTTCCATCACTTGGGGAGGAAGCAATTCCTGCTAAACATCTGTCCAATCAAGGAGAAAGTCTGGTTAGTTGTAGCACATCTGTAACACTTCTACCACTTGTAAATCAACAGTGGCACTTAGGCCTCAAGTTGGGAGCAGTGCTTGGGCAAAGGCAGTTAGCCCAAACTCCCCAACGTGGCTTTGCTGTTGTAATCTTTATTTTTGACAGTTACCTTCTGTTTCTGGCAAGTGATGCTACTGATGCTGTAGGAATGGCTACACAGTCAGATATATTTATTTTTTAAACCTATATTTATTAAGGCCAATAAGTGACTTGGATTAAAGAATTCAAAATACTATAATGATAAAGAATATCATTTAAATAAGAGAGAGAGAGAGACAGAAGGTGGTAGGTGAATGATATCTCCTCTTGCCAAACTAGAAACTGAGGTACAGAGTGAGCAAGGGCTGGGCTGCCACCAGAGCACCTAGACACAGGGTGTGGGGTGACAGTTATTCTTTGATCCACACAGAGAAGCTGTCTGGGCTCTGGCTTGTGGCCACAGAGCAAAGCCTGGCTAACTTAGACTCCTGGCCACCTACCAGGCCCACATCCCTACAGCAGGCCCACATCCCTACAGCCCACATCCCTACAGCAGAACCCATTTTGTAGGCGGAAGCAGGGTTCCCAGTTTGAAATGCCCAGCTGCCTGCACTGTCCTGGTCTGCGATGCAACTCAGTTCTGGCCAATGAGATTTGAGCAGAGGTTGCTAAGTGGTGGGTCAAGGACCTGAAGCTCCTCTCCTTTTCCTGCCTGAAGCAGGCACACGAAGCAGGAGTGAGCTAGGGCACCACTGTAAGAAGTCCACATGTGAGCACCAAGCCTGCCTGCTAAGGATATAGTAACAGAGCAGAGGGATGGGGAGCCAGGGTTCCCAGTGACACCATGAACACCCACATGCCATCTCTAGACTTTCAGTGTATGTGGAAACTCAGCTTCTCCTTGGATCTCTGTTTCAGGCCCCCCAGTGCAATCCCAGATGACCCAGTAGTCCCTGCCTCCAGCTGAGGCCTTTCTACCATCAGCCCTTATATCTGCTTTCCTAACAGCAAATAAGCATTGGTCCAGCACTCCAACCACCAGCAGTGGTGGGGGAGATGGGGGCATGGAGATAAAAGAGCAGGGTCTCCCCAGATTTGTGCCCCTGGAGAGGAGCCAGGACTGAGAGGAGGGTCGGCTGGGATGTGCAGGGTGTAGAGCATTTGCCTAGTGTGAATGTGGCTCTGCATTGAACCCACAGCACCACACGAAGGGGGTAGGGCAAAGAGGTACATAGCTCCCCACTCTGCACCCCTGCCAAGGTCCCCTCTGCCTCTTGGGGAGCTGAGTCACAGCTGGCGGTCAAGACTGAGCATGGCTAGGGGAAATTCTGGCTCTACCAACTGCTCCTGCTGGGCTTGACCCCTTCTGGGACTCAGTTTCTCTTTCTGCAATAAAAAGGGAGAATTTCAGGGGTGTGGCTAAGTTGTAGAACACTTATTATGTGGCAGATTCTGGGTTCCATCTCCTGCACTGTTAAAAAATAAAAAGAGGAAAATAAAGTTGTACACAACTTCAATGTGGCAAGTAAGACCTAACTAGTGCAGCCAGAAGTTTAAAAACAGAAAGAGGGATGACTTTCGGTCAGTGTGTGCACTGGGACTCAGGAAGGGCTAGGCGTGTCCTTTGCTGGAGGTTGGCCTGCCTGAGTCCCAGGCAGGTGAGGTCTCATGTCCGGGAGGGCTTGATCAGGACCCCAGTTCCCTCAGGACAAACCTCCACCCAAGCAACATAGCCCATCATCAGATCCAGCTGTCTACATCTCGGGCACTGAAAAACAGAGCCCAAAGAGGGCAGCTGGTGTGGTGGGTGCCATTTCAAGGCATGCAGTGAACTGCACAGCTGCTACTTGCTAGGCCCCATGCTAAGGGCATTTTTTAAAACCTTGATTGACTCCATGAGGCAGGGAGTCTTATAGGATCCACTTTGCAGATGTAAAGACTGAGGCTTAGAGAATTTAAGTGAACTGCCTAAAGGTCGCAGCACTAAACGGCAGATTTGGGGTATGAATCCACACAGATCCTGCTCTGAAACCCATGTTTCAGGACCTCGGGAGATGCGAAAGTTCTAGAAAGGAAGGTGGGGGTGGAGGAGTAGTGGGTGAGTAGGGAAATAGGACGAAAAGAAAATCAAAGTGTCAGTGAGTAGCTGGGGCAAACACTCAGCCCAGGGTCACTGAACACCTTTGTCAGAGATGGCTTTGGAACCAGACCAGTGACACTTTATTTCCTCTTAAGTTACAGCCAAGTTGTTGGGGTGGGGGGCAGGTCCCTCAAAATTCCCTGGACCCTGCCTAACACAGGCACACACTCTCCAGCAGCAACTTCTGCCTCCTCCTGACTAAAAATGCACACACACACACACACACACACCAATAAAAACTTTCCCAGAAAGATCAGGCCTGGAGGAATGAGGTCAAAGAAGCCCCTTATCTACCTCCTTCTCCCTCCCCACCCCCTAATAGGTGCCGTCCAGCCACCCCCAGCACCCTACACCCTCCTTACCCTCTGTGGACAGCCTCACTATCTGTTAGCCATCTCCATGGTTACAGTTGAGGGCTGGTCCCAGGAGAGGGGGCTTCTGGGAAATGTAGTCCTCTGTGATCAGCCAGGTCCCTGATCTTGATAGGTTGGTACAGCGGAGTACAGTGTGCAAGAGGTGATTGTTAAGCTTTAAGGAATCTTCGTGAGTCAGTTATCAAACACACCACTATTAAAAACTAAATGATAAAACCTTGAAAAGAAATAACTATATTAAAACAAAAGCAACAAGTACTCAAAAAACTCATGGCTTCCTAATTACTTCACTCTATTTTCCTCTCGCCAGGACTCTTGGTGGTTCATATTTGAGGTGGTTTTATTTGAGTCATTTTCCAACGCCATCAGCAGAAAACCTATCTTTCTTGGCAGGGCTACCTTTGTTATTGTTTGTGTGGAGTCTGCAGCTGCGTGTGCTGTTCTGTTCCATTTTCCTCCCATCTCTGCAGTCTCCGTGTAGGGTTTAGCACTCTGACCCTGTAAATATCTTTCCATATCTGGAGGTCAAGTCTTCCTCCTGTGACCACTTGCATTAAGATTGACAGTAACTGGAAGCTTCTAGACCTCCATATACATTTTAGAGTAAGGTTTTGGAGAGGCTAAAAAATAAAATCAACTGGAATCATTATTAGGATTGCATCGAATAGATTAATTTGTGAAGGATTTTAGATCTTTTAATATTAAGTCATCTGAGAGCATAGAAGCACATAAGTCTTCTATCGTCCTGCGTGTTTGTTACGTTGTAATAAAAACACTGGGGAGAAAAAGATGGCAGAAAGAGAGCAGGCAGAGGATCTGGTGGAGAGAGGCTGCTCTGTCGCTCACTGACAGTCACTGCCAGGCGAAGGCCAGCAAAGCTTGGCGCAGTCACATTCACAGTGGGCCAGGGGACAGGCACTGGGCAGTCCAGAACCAGTGCCTCATATACACTTTCCCTCTATGCACCCAGCTGCACTGGCCAGGAGGTGAGGCCTGGCCCTGGGTAATTGGGGGACCCAGGGCTGTTCCCAACTATGAGGGCGTCCCCCTCCGTGATTGCTAGTGTTGCCTGGAGATGATGGGAGCTCTGCCCATCAGCTCTGGCCTTGAGGTCACTGCTTTTGCAGTGACCTAGGACACTCAGCCCCTGACTCACCCTGGGGTAGAGAGACAGCCAGGAAAATGTTGGCCACTTCATGGGTCATGCTGGGAAACCCAGTGGATGGGAGCGTGTGCTCTGGACAGTCCTACAGCCTGTCCAGTATGTCTGGCCGAGCTGCAGCCCAGGTCTCCCCTGAGGCTCGAGGTGGAGCCCTGGTGATAGTCTGGCCAGGGAAGAGAGCCATGCCGAGGAGCCTTGCCCCAGCTTGAGCCCAGCCTCAGGAGGGCTCTGGCTGGGCAAAGTGCTGGGCCTCCATTTCCATGGTGCCTTCTTTGAGTCAAGGGGTCAGGAGGGAGGGGGGAGCCAGTGAATTCCTGCTGGGTAAGCGCTGGATGCTTCGTTTCTATCACATCACATACTACTCTTAGGATGAAGGAAGGACTTTATTATGCCCATTTTAATGGAGGGGGAAAATGAGGCTGGGGAGGAAGGGACAGGCCCAGGGTCACACAGCTCCTGAGTAGCAGTCAGGGTCTAAACCTGGGCCTGTCAGATACCAATGGAACAGGTGTTGCTGCGGTTAATCAGATCACTGACTCAGAGACTTTAGGGTAAGGAGCCGAGAACCTCAGCATGAGAAACAGATGTCTGCGAAGATAAGTCCCCAAAGGCACCATGTTTGTCCACAAAAACACACTGTGGCCCAACAGACAAGGTGTCCACACCCCAGGATTTCCCTTCCAGGAACACAGCGGCTTGCACAAAGCACGCCACCTTCCTGTCTTTCACGCTCCAGAGCCCTGTTTGCTGGGTGGGAGGAGGAGGAAGGGAGGGTGCCCCTCCAGAGGACCTCTGCACCCCCACTCCCAGAGAGCAGCCCACAGTGTGGGGGGCTGCAGGAGCCTCTGAGAAAGACAATGAGTCCCCTCCTGTAGACTCCATGGCGACATTAGAGAGGATGGGTGGGTGGGGAGGTGGGTGGCAGGCTAAGACTAGAGTGGGGGTGACAGCTTGTGGGGAGCAAACAGATATTCTCCTGGCTGAGGCTATCACTCTCTGCCTCTGTCTCCTATCCATGTCCATCGAGTCTCTCTGCCCCTCTCTGTGTCTCTCTTCTATCTCTTTCTATTTCTGCTGTTTTTTGCCTCCTACTGGGGAAACCTGTCTGCAGTTTGTAAAGGAGGCCCAGCTACTGGAAGTGATGCCCCCTAACAGGGTATGGCCTGATTTAGGAGCCCCGCCAATACATCTATCTGCTCAGCCAGCAAATATGAGTATTTATTGGAACACTTGTGACAATTTGGTTTGACATGGGCCAGCCTGGGCTGGAGTGGTGAGTGAGGCTTCCCAGGTCCCTGCTTGGGGAGGAGATGTCCACTCTGCCTAGCAAGCCCTCTCTCCCCTTAACCCCTTGACCCCACACACTGAATGGATGGGATGACAGCAGATCAGAGGTTGATGGCAGTTGGTGACACATACACTTCAGGGAGTGTATATACTAGGTGGCAATCTCTGAAAACCATTGTCCCCAGGCCCCTGAAGGCTGGCAGCTGCTTGAATGGTAGGATTTCTCCCATGAGAATGGGCACTGGTGGATGGGCAGAGATTAAGATCAGCCTACTCCCAAAACTGACTTCTAGCTTACAACTCCCTGGTGCCCAGGGACAATGACCTCCTGAACACCTTTTGGGAGATAGGCAGCCAGAGAGCAGAGCTGTGACAGGGAGAAAAGAGGGAGAGGCTGAGTGCTCCTCCAAGGAGCTGTGCAAACCACACTCGATCTTTGGGCTCAGGTCTCTGCTGAGAGCAGAAGGTGGGAATGATAGAGAACCAGAGAGCTTTGCTACACAGACAGGGAAGGAGGTGATGGTAATGTTCTTTGTTGGTGGGGACCTCGGGGCCACAGGAACTTCAGCCTCCTGCCAGCCCAAATGTGTGACTCTCAGGCCCACAGACATGTCTGGTTGGGACATGTGAAGCCACATGGTCCAGCCTCATCTCTATCATCTCCCTCTGCAGCCACAATGTACGGAGAAGGCAGCTGACAAAGCAGGGAGCCACTGAGGCCACGCGGAGAGCCAGAACTGATGAGAGAGCAGGGCTGCACCTCCCTCCTACTGGTTCAATGTGGAATGGGCTTGGTCCAGGCGGGCGGTGCCGGAGGAGGAAGATGTGGAGCTCTGCCTTGGGAAGTAGAGGATGGTGAACCAGCAGAAGATGAAGACACCTGCAGTGGAGAGAGGAACTTGGTGGCCTCAAGGTGCTGGGCAGCCTGGGTGGCGGCTGCTGAGGGCAGAAAAGCTCCATCATAAATGTTCAAGGACTTAGAAAAAAAAAATCAGGCAAAAACAAAAGCCACTCCTACAAAAGAACCGAAAAGAAATCTTGGAAATGAAAAACACAGACCTTGAAATAAAATATGACCTTGAAATAAAATACATACCTATAAGAGTGGTCAAAAATAAGGTGAACATTTAAATTTTTAAAAATATATTGCAGTAAAAGACACATTGCTGTGAATTCCTCTGCTAAGTACTCCCTCTGCCTCTGGATACCCTTTTCTCATCGTTCCTGCCACTTCAGAGCAGTTCTGGGTGCTCTCTTGTGCTTGTCTTTTTGAGATGTGATCAAAAATGTAATGACTGCTGCTGCTGAGTGCCATCCGATGGGAAGGCAGGCTTGCGAAAAGCATTAGAGTGTCCCGGTCCACCTGCTCACTGGGCCTGGCCCCGTGTGACTTCTGTGTCTTCTCTAGTCAAAGTGACCGTGAAAAGTAAACATTTTGAATTGATTCAGGACTTCAAGGCGGCCATAGCAGCACAAGGAAAGACAGAAAGTGGTAAGAATGATGAGATGAGTGCGTTCAAAGTGAGGGGGAAGTATTTTGAGGAGGATTGATGACAGTGTGTTTTTGTTGCTATTTTTCTCTGTTTAAAACATACACACACACACACACACAGAGATACACACACACACAAACACACACCGTGTTTTTTCAATCTAACCGCATACACCTATCACAGAAAAGAAAAGGAACTTTTGGACATTCAAAACAACCACCGTTATTGCAGTGGGCTTCTCTAGTGTTCCTTTATAAGTGATTACTACAGGATGCATTTCAGCAAGAAGAGGAAAGGTGTGGGGGTGTAAGAAATTAGAGAAAGTAGACACATTGAATGAGAAAGAATACATGTGCATTTAAAGGAAATGCATAACTAAAATGCTATACAACAATAACAATATTGGGAAGTGTTCCATGGACAGTTAAAGTGTACCCAGGGTTCTGTTGGAAAGAAGCTAGAAATACCAAATAATCCAGGCTCAGTCAAAGCTTAACTAAATAGAGTGACTCATGCAGACTAAAATATTAAAGTGACTTCTTCAAGAATAATGATATAAACTGTGTGGTGGTGCATGCACTCAGGAGACTGAGGCAGGAGGATTGTTGTGAGTTAGAGACCAGCCTGGGCTACAAAGTGAGCTCAAAGCCAGCCTGAACTTTTTGAGACCCTGTCTCAAAAAGATAAAAAAAAAAAGAGAGAATAATGATATAATCTATAATTTCAAGATATATCTCTCCCCAACCCTTAACCAGTGGGACTTTCCAGACATAGAACAAGGATTCTTCAGGTGAGAACAGCCTCATATGATCCCAAAATAATCGTTTATATTGCTATTAATGTAATTCCCATATACCAAAGACCTGCTAGGTCTTACACATGCATGATTAGTTATTCATTATGAAATCTGGAAAGACAAAGAATTGATATTGTCCTGACTTTAGAGATGAAGAAGGGCTGGGGATGTGGCTCAGTTAGGAGAGTCCTTACCTCAAATAGTCAAGACCCTGGGTTTGAATCCTAGCACCAGAAGGGATAAAAGGAGAGAGATGAATGAGGATTGGAAATGTTGAATAACTTTCTGGAGGGGTGGGTGGCACTGGGACTCTAATCCACATCCGCCTGGCCCAACCACCAAGCACGCAGTGTCATGGAGGCTCTGAGGCCAGCCCTGGTGTGATTTGTGAGTTTACATCTAGGATGGCTGAGTTCCTACTAACTCGTCGACAGGATGAGTCTTGTCACCCTCTTCTTGCCTATTTCCCTCAGTCAGGTAGTATGCATTTTTGAGCTGCTTGTGTTTAACAAGGGATCAAGATGTGGGAAAGAAATTGTGACTCACTCTCTGGACTCCTCCTTTCCTGGGCTCTCAGAGGAAGGAGAAGCTGGGCTAGGTAATAGACATAATAATCTCTTTAGAGACCCTATCCTTGTCATGTGGACATCAAATCACATGAACTTGCCATCCTGATCACATATAATTGGACCAGTGATAGTCAGCTGACTTGCAGATCATAAAGAGTCAGCCATGTTGGACAGCCACGTAGGGTAGCAATGGGCAAGAGCAAGAGAATGAAGGTGTTTCCACAGACAGTGAGAACAACACACAGCTTCAAAACAAAAGAGAAGAGAACAATATGCTTGGTTTGGGAGGTTTTTCCCGATTCTGGTACCAACTTCTGTGAGTCAGACACACTTGCTGCCCCAGGTCCTAAGAGAGCCCCAGATATGTAAAATCAGCGCGTCCAATTTGCACTGCCCTCTGTGGAATCCTGTTTGTTGCAAAACCCTCTTCCTCACCTCCCAGCCCCTGGTGCAGACAGGCAGCCCATGGCCTTCCTGGCCTAAGAGCCTCACCTTGTAGGGAGTTGAAGAAGGCAAATATATAAACGGTGGACAGGCCTAGTGGCGTGAGGATGGCCAGCCCCCAGGTCATGCCCACCAGACTTGAGAGGCCCAGCACGGTGATAACAGCCTTCCAGTTCTGTCCCTGCTCCTTGTTTGCTGTTACACTGGACAGAGTAAAGATCTTCCAGGCTACCAGGACCAGCACCACAGCTCCAAAGAGGAAGGTGATGAGGAAGTAGCCATGGACAGTGACATAGAGGGCAGATTCTTTCTGGAACCAACACCTGGAGGAAGTGGATGACCATTGGGACTGGGAGAAGACACCCCTGAACAGCAAGCCCCAGGAAGTCTCCCTTGGCTGACCTTTTGAGATCAAGAAGATGTCTTTTTACTATTTCCACCCATCTGCCCCTGCTCTCTCCCTGGGCAAGGAGCCAGCCAGGTGGCTCTGTAGACAATGGGTGTAAAAGGGCTAAAGCAACCCCAGAATGGTGTTTCATTTGCTTCACATCATGTTGTAAAAATCCCAGATTAGTAGCTGCACTTGAATCAGAATGCTTGGCATAAACACCCAGATTTCTGCTTGTCTTGATAGTGACCAGCAGTCCCTTAGATGGACAAGTGATTCCTAATCCACCAAAGTCCTCCCTATTGTCTAGATGAGGAGACGGAGGCCTGCGAGAGGCCAGGCTCACTTACGTCACACCTTTAGAAGTCAGAGGAGAGACTGGGCTGCTGAAGTTATTGGGCAGATTGTGCACCACTAAAGGACACCTCAAATCCAGCCCATCCTCATTCACCAGGCTGAGTGCTGGGCACGGGGAGGGAGTCACCTTTTTTATTTTGCCTCCTCCTTCCTGGGCCCTCTCCCATTTCACTTCCTGTTCCCAAAGCTAGGCAGATTTGAAGATTCTAGCCCTTACATTTTTGGTCTCTCTTCCTAGGGCACCCTCTTCCCCTACCTCCCTCCAGCCCCAGGATGTGGGCCTGGTGTCACCCTGCTCCCGAGGCCACCACTTACAGCTCCAGTGATGTGCGGTTATCCTGGTCACGGATGGCATAAAGGCCATAGCTCCTGGCACTCCCAGTGCCAATGACCACTAGGGCGGGCAGGCCTGGGCACAAGGAGAAAGTGGGCATTACCAGGGCATCCTGGGCACATCCACCTGCAAATCCCCTCCAGCTGCCCATCCCTCAGAAAAGCACAGGGCTTATCTGAGAGGGCCGCCTCCCGCTGCCCAGGCAGCACCCACCCCAACCCGCCAGGCTCAGCTTCAGGAAGTAGTGGCCGAAGTAGGTGTTGAAGACCCTGATGGACAGCAGGTAGAGGTGCAAGGCTTCCAGGCCCATCCAGGTGAAGGTGCAGAGCAGGAAGTAGTGGAACACAGCAGCCCGAACCCAGCAGCTGGCGCCGGACCCCTGCGAGCCGCTCCCCACGCTGACCAAGAAGGCAAGGTTCAGGAGGAACAGGCTACTGCTCAGGGACAGGTGGATCTTGGGGGCGTCTTCCAACCTGAACCTCTGCAGAGAGAGCCTAGGGCGAGAAGGGCCAGTGGGGGCCCCAGGAATCACAGCTCAGTGGGGCCCCCGGTCCACCCACAACACTGCCTTGGTTCCGCCCCAGCAGCTCCAGTGCCAGATCCTCCAGCTTCTGCCCTTGCCAGCAGCCCACATGTGTGCCCTCAGGTTCAAGTCTACATGCTTCCTCTGGCCTTTGTGGGTCCGGTCCTGCAGGATCATGGCTTGACTCCATGTGTTAGCGAACTGCACAGCCTGCCATTTCCTAAGTGTCCTTGGCTTTCTCACGCCTCCCAGACATGGCTCAGCCTTCCCCCTGCTCTTGACGCCTTTTCCTGCTTCCTGGCTCTGTCCCCTCCTGGTCTGCCCAGCACCCACACTGCCTTCAGAACCCCCAGGAATGACTTCTTCTTGGGAGGCCCCACGGAATGGTGTGCAGCCCAGGTAGACCTGGGTGTTCCCAGCAGTGCAGTGGAACCGCAGTCCTCGCTATATTCTTTCTGCGCACTCAGGGTCCCAGCAAAGCGGGAAGGAGGGCCCTGGATACACTGGTTGGATGAATGGGTGGGCACAGGACAGATGGGTGTGGCCTTGGATGGCCCTACTGGGAGAGAGGATCAGAGAGGGACAGGGACTTCAAGAGTCACAGAGCCTCTCTGCCCAGTGCTTCCTAGCAGGGCTTGCTTCCCTCTCCATGGACCCCTCCCTCTAAATTCCTTGCAAAGGAAGTCCCACAGGTCTCTATTAAGTGATGGGAGCCTCAGGTGGCCTAAAATATCCTAAGGGACAATGTCGCCCTCACCTGAGATGCCAGCCCCCACCCTTGGGAGCTGGTGACATTTCCTCCTGGTGCTCCAAGCCCAGTTCACAGGGTCCAGCAACGCAGGCGGTTGGCAAATGGTGCCCAGCTTGTTGGGGGTGGGGACAGTGTCGCAGGCCAGGGCTCAGAGTGGGGAGGTGGGGCGGCACCACTCACTCCAGGGTGCTGGCCTGTGGTGGGGTGGGTGGGCTCATGGGGCTGCAGCCCAGGGCCATGCTATGACAGAGGCACAGAGGCATGTGAGGGGGCAGAGGGGAGCCTCAGACTGGGAGACAGGGACCCGAGTGCTGCTCCAGGCTGAGAATGGTCAGCTGGGACTGCAGGAGTGGAGGGGAAGACAGGCTAGGTTGGGGACGCTGTTCTCAGGTCCTAGGGCTCCTGAGCCAGGGACAGGGCTCAGGAGAGCAAGGGGACAGTGCTTCCTGTTGTTCCTGCCTCTCCTGTACCTGCTCCCTGCTTCTGATGCAGCCCCAGGTGACCCTGACCAACACCCTCCCCACAGGCAGCCATGAGGCACACAGGGAGGTGGCGGTGGTCAGTCCTGCACCAGCTCTACTCCGCGAGCAGGCACCTGGCCAGGCCTGGCCAACAACAGTGAGCTCCTTCCCTTCCCCGACCCCATGGCTGCAGGCACAGGCTGGTCCCACCACAGCTGTAAAGCTGCCCTCTGCTGTGTGCATGGATCTACTGCTCGGACACACACACACACACACACACAGGAACATATATTTAAAATGGTGAAAACCTTAAGAGGTCTATATTCTAGTCAGCAGTGCTGCGTCACTGTCACCATCCTGGTTTTGATAACTGCGCTACGTTACATAAGATGTCACCACTGGGGGAAGGTAAGTGAAGGGACTCTGCGCTGTTTTTGCAATTACTGCTTCTTCTATAATTATTTAAAAATAAAATTTTAAATAAAAGAGAGCTTGATCTTATGGTTATATTTCCTCCTGAACATCTAAAGAGCTGTGGAAAGGGCTGGGTCTCCCAAAGGCCTGAGTGGGAAGCAGCCTGACATGACTGCCAGAGGAGAGGACAAAGCCATGAGAGGTGGAGACCAGGTCCTGGAGACCTCTTCTGAGGCCCTAGATCCAACCCTGCCTGAAGCCCACACACCTTAGCTTTTTCAGTTGCATGAGACACATATGCCCTACCATGGTAAGCCAGACTCGGTTGGATTTCTGCTACTTACAACAAAACAGCCCTGACACATTTCAACCTCCAACCCTGCTTGGTCAGAGAGGAGATAAGGAGTGAAGAGGGTGTCAGTACAAGAGACAGTACAGAAGAGAGTGTGGAGCAGAGTTGGAGTCACCCACCTGAGAGTGATGTAGAGGGCGATGGTGAAGGTGAGGGATATCATGGACACCCCGCAGCCTGCCTGGGAGATGCGTGTAAGGGTCGCCACGGTGGCCCTGTCCAAGATTGGCCTCTGTGGATGATCCCCGAGTTGCGACCACATCAGCTGGGGGACAAGCCCACGCACCCCAAAGGCCCTGGCCCTAACAGGGAACCCTCCCTAGGGTAGGGACTGGGAGCCTGCAGGACTCTTGGGGTCAGGCAGGGGGCCGTCACCAGCAGCAGGGCGAAGAAGGTCAGGTGGTCACAGCGGCACACAGTCTGCTCAGCTCCCGGATGGGTGGAGCAGCCCTTGGAGGCCCAGTCTCCTGTGGGCCCTGGAAAGAAGAGGAACATAAAGGAAGGAAGAGAGGGGGTCACTCGGAGCCCACACCCTCCTCCTGTCTATCCCAGAGAGGTCCTCCAGGCCCTACCTTTAGTCACATCCCAGAACACACAGGTAAGGGTCATGTTCTGAAACCAGAAAGTGAGAGTCTCAGTGGGGGTGGGCAGAGACAGGGTGGCCTAACCTTGACCACTCCCCGGTGGGCTGATAGGAAAACTGACCACACTGACCAAAGTACCCTGGACCAGCATGGGAGGGTGCTAACATGGCATGCAGCAATGGGAGGGACTCCAGGTCAGTTTTCATGCCAGTGTGTGTTACCCAGGTGGGTGTGGATGCTGTGTGCACACAGATGGATTCTTTGGGTCCTCATCTACACTTCTGTGAGCACAGGAGTGTGTGTGAGTAGATAGGCACACATGACCTAGATAGACTGTGTCCCCAGGCACAACTCTCCAGGTGGCTCTAGTGGCCTCCCCTGGTGGATATGGAAAGGAAGAGGGCACAATTCCCATGTGTGTCTACTCCACGTGCCTGTTTGCCTTACAGCAACTGTCAAGCCTGGAGTGGTGACTCACAGAGGGGTGACGCTGGTGGGAGATGGTGATCTCCAAAGGTTCCGACAGCCCAGTGACAGGCACTTGGCCCACACTCAAGCCCACCACATGGTTGTTCAGCACACTGCCACCCTCCTCCTGGAGGAGCCTAGGGCCCTGTAAGGGGAGATAGAGAGGCCAGGCTACAGCAAAGGGCGAATCAACCCACTCTGGTTGGGAGTCTGGGAAGCTCCAGGACCTGTGACCCTTGCCTGAAGGCAAAGTCTGAGGCTAAAGGATCAAAGGGCCATGGGAATGTAGGGCAGTCTTCTTCCTGCTACTCTCTCACTCAGGGTGACCCAGGCACTGTGCTACAGACTGGTTGCAAAGCCAAGTTCCTGACAGCGCTACATTGCTGACCTCCAGTGCTGCTCTGCCCTCTGAATTGCAGAGGCGCTGGGATAAGGCCACCTGGAGATGGAGCAGAGGGGACGCAATGCATACCCTGAGCCTGCAGGAAACAGACTATAGAGCCAGCTCTTTGGAATGAGTGGGCCACTTGAGGACACCCTTGGAGGTTCAGCACCACCTACTCCCTCCCCACTTAGCCAGAGTCCCCAACAGGGGCCCTGGGTTATGGGGCCCTGACAAAACCAGCACTGAACCTCACAACCTCCGAGTCCCCAGCAGGCCTCTCCTCACCTTGAAGACGTTTCCTGAACCGATGTCTAGAACGGTTATAGCCAAGCGCACCATAGGCTTGTTGCCTGGTAAGGATCCAAAGAAGCTCTTGGGAAGCCAGACTCTGTCAGAGGGCTTGTCCTCACCCTTCATCACCTGCCTTGGGATCTGCAACCAGACCCAGGGGCTCCCGTTTTTACCCAAAGACTCCTGCCTTCAACACAGGTCCTGCAACTGCCTCAGCTGAGACAGGAAACTGAGGCAGCTGGCTGAAGGGGCAGCACCTGGGGACTGGCAGCTCTGAGAGGCAGGGTATGGAGCTCAGTCCAGACTGCTCCTCGCAGACAGTGGACCCAAGGACAAGTGACAGCACAGATGGACTCCACCTTCCCAATGTGGAGAACAGAGCTAAATATGTGCTTTGGTGGCCACCTGCCAGGCTGAAACTAGCTGTGGAGGGATGACACCCAGGCAAGCTCGGTTTGCAAGAGGGTCAACTGTGCTGTGCTTTGGATGTTAAGGTGCTATAGCCCCCGTGTCAGCATGGGGCTTGATGGTGGTGGCATCTGGTTTCTGCCTTGGAAATAATGGAAAGAACAAAGTCACTAAGAAAAAATTAAGGAGGAGAAATGACATGGACATGAGAATTCACATGGAATGTGAAACCCAACAATAAATGTTTTAAAAACTAAGAAAAGTCAAAATGTTAAAATAAGCTGCAGCAGTGATTACAAAGCATGTTTTGCTCAGCTGCTCATCTCCTAGGGTCTCCTGCAGCTGCATCCTGATCCTGCCTGCTCCTGGCCCCAGAGGCATCCTGTGTGCATGCTGGAATGGGGAAGCTAAGAGTTGGAGCTGAAGAGTTCAACTTTCTCCTTCTTGGCCCAGACCTTATCAAAAGACATGTGGATGATTTCTGGCACCAGTTCACACCCGTGCAGTGGGCTCAGCTGTTTGGTTAATACAATAAGGGATTGAGAAAGGACCTCTCTTCCATTTCCCCTTCTCCAGACATATGTACAAGTTCCTTGATGATAACCAGCTTGCCTGGCTGCCTGGACTTCCACGCTTGGGTTCATTTCCCCGGGGAGGCTAGTGACTTGCTGAGCCCTCACTGTGCTAGGAATTTCTGTCACTAACTCAGTTGATCCTCTCAGTCCTCTCAGTAGCGGGCAATATCTTCATCATGTGAGGAATCTGGGGCACAGAAAAAGTAGCTTGTGCCAGTCACAATGGCTGATAAGAGGCAGACCTGGAAATTGAATCTGGACCAATGTAGATGCAGGGTCCTCTTGTTTAGCCTTTAATTACTGAGTGTGACATTTCTTTGGTCTCAAATATACCTCTTGGGCAGAAGAAGTATTTCAGACTTGGAACCTGTGTGCTGAGTTGACAGAGAAGGACTTTGGGACACAAAAGGGAGAGGGGTTTCCCAGAGCATATCTAGAGTAGTGGTGGAAATGCAAGACTAGATAGAACGTAGGTCTCCTGACCACAATTTACTGACCTCTTATGTGTCTATACCCAGGTCACCCAGGTTACATGTCTATACCCTCAATCGCCAATGCCCAGGTTCTGCATGTGCAGTTAACTCAGCAGCACCCACTAACAAGGTGGAAAAACTCTACTGAGTGGAATCTGGGAGGGTTAAGCATTATGGGCACCAGCACTGGATAGAACTTTCAGAAACGAGCACAGGATCTGAGCCAGCCAATAGGCATGAGGAATCCTTCACCTGAGAGAGCTTCAGAGAAAAGAGCAGGTCTTCTGAGGTGTCAGTGCTGATGTTCTGTACCAGAGACTTCACAAAAGGCTTGTCCACGGTCCCCACTGAGTTTTCCACCAGGTAAGACTCATAACGTAGCCAGTGTCTGCAAGGGTAGTGGTAGCGGTCAGGGAGGTAGCATCTTGCAGGCTGAAATACCCACTCACCAAACTGATGCAATGAGGCCTGACCCAGGACATCAAAAACTTGAACTCCCTGGAGGAGGAAGAAGGATAGCTTGGGAATCAGATTGGTCCTGAGAGATTTAGCTATTGAGCATTTTTTGTGTCTGTCTTTTTCATTTTGTGGTAAAATACATACAATAGAATTTTCCATTTTAATGTTCAATTCAGTGGCAAAAGTACATAAACAATACTGTGCAACCATTACCACTAACTAGTTCTAAAACATTTCACTACTCCAAAAGGAAACCCCACAACTTTTACAGTCAGCCCTCCTTCCTTTCCCAGTTTTGGTCATGCATTAAATCTGCTTAAATTTCTATGAATTTTCCTACTCTACATATTTCATATAAATGGAAGCATAATGTGTGACCTTTCATGTCTGTTTTTTTGTACTTAGCATAATGTTTTTGAGGTTCATTCATGCTGAAGCCTGTGTCATTGTTTTATTCCTCTTTCATGGATGAACACAATTTCACTGCATGGATACACCACATCTTGGTTATGCATTCACCTGTTGATGGACAATTTGGGTCTTTTCCACTTTTTGGCTATTGTGAATAGGGCTGCTGTGAAAATCCATGTAAAAGCTTCTATTTGAATACTTTTTAAAGACTGTTTTGAGCATATACATGGGAACTGAGTTGCTGCATCATGTGATAATTCTTTTTCTAACATCTTAAGGAGCCGTCAAACTTTCCCACAACAGCTACATCATTTCACACTCATGCCAGTGAAATATAAAGGTCTCAATTTTTTCACATCCTTGTAATCAATTTTTGTCTTGTGTTAATTGTACCCATCTTCATGGGCGTGCAGAGGCATCTTACTGTGATTTTGATTTGTATTTCACTAATGTCCGGTGATGTTGAGCATCTTTTCATGTGCTTTTTGACCTCCCAGATGTTATTTGGGAAAAATCCCACACACACACACACATTAATGCATTTATTGAATACTAAAATCTAACTTTTGAGCAGTGTGGGAACTGACTGCATGGGAGTACAGCTGGTACTGGAACCTCACAAAACACGGAATGTAACGGTTCCTTGGTAGGGGAAGAAAGCTGAGTGCGCTCTCCGTGGTGCTGAAACGGCAATGTCTATCAGATTCCTTTTCCCAGGGCCAGCGGCGCACTGCTGTCCAGCCTTTCCTAGCAACTGAAAACGTGAGGGCTGAGGTAGTACTGGAAGGAAAGGGAACAAAGCAAGAGACAGGTAGGCTACAACTATGGGAAAAGAGTAGCTATGAAGGAAAAAAAAAGGGAGGGCAACCTTTGATTTTGTCATCATTTGTGAATAGTTACAGTTACCAAGAGGGGAAGTAAACCCTAAAGAGATTACAGAAGATATATTGTACAATTGAAACAGTAAGCCAGACAAATATGTACAAATTTATGCTTGGATGGAAAACACATAAGAAAGCCAACCATCCAGAAATAGAAATCAACTGATCCTAGCTTTTATTTACCTTTAAAATATCTAGGTGTGGTGAATACTTATGATCTAATATTGCTTGGGCTGTTTTGATTTGGACTTTCCTATACCAGAATCAAGACTCACCTCTGACACAGTGTCCAATGTCTACACTACTTCCAATTTCCTTCATGTGTTTAATCCAGAAAGCTTCCTTGTACACCTGTGCATGCTGACCACTGCTGAGGGACAGCTAGGATTAACCTAGTCACTGGCTCCCACACCCTGCATGGCCCATGCAGATTTGACACAGTGGCTGTGTCTCAGCCAGTGTGTCTCACTGTAACTCAGCCCTACCTCCCTTAACACCACCAATTAAAACTCCCTATGGGAAATGTTTGGATAAGTCCCTGAGCCTCCAAGAAAAGCTTTGGCCCATGGATATCTGTCTTTGCCTGTACGCCCTGATGTGTGTGTGTGTGTGTGTGTATGTGTGTGTGTCCTCCAAGTGTATCACATACCCTGAATGACCCCTAAGTGATAAAATACTTATAAACATCTTGTATCTTTCTTAATTTTTGAAGAGTACTCTATTTTAAAGCTCCTAAATCACAACATCAGGGTACTTTAAAGTTTATTTCACTTGTGAAAGATAGCCTATGTTCAACAAATTCAAAGCATAGATGTACAGCTGAATTATTAATTATAAGTTGACACTTATGTATCATTTGGCTTGCTTGATTTAATATAGTTACTCATAGTTCTTTTGGCTAGTGTTTGGATAGTATGTATTTTCCCATACTGTGCCCTCTTTTTCATAATAAGGGGTATGAGGTCTAAAGACTCATCTTTCATTTTGAAAAGATCTCTTCACATTCTCCAGGCCTGTGAATGTTCAGAAAATTCACTGAAGTGATGACCTTTTGAATTCTTGTGGGGTTTATTTCACATGTGTCTTCCTAAGACACGTTAAGTACTTGCTGCTTTCTGCTCCTCAGATCTGATCAGCACAATGCTGTGGATATAGTAGACAAAAGAGATTTTTTAGAATGTCAAGATTAGCAAGGTCTCTGTGAACTATATCTTGAGGGAGAGCAGAATTGGCAAAGCCCCAAGGTAACACTGAGCAGTATCCTGTTGGCTCTGCCACATAAAAGTAAACTGTTGCTGGGGAGGGGAGCGCACCCTCCCAGCACTCAGAAGTCCAAGGATTGCCATGAGTTCAAGGCCAGCCTGGGCTACTTAGTGAATTCAAGGCCAGCCTGACCTGCATAGGGAGACTGCAGGTAGAATGACAACCTGATTAAGTTTATCATCATTTAAAGGATCATCTGGAGGCTAATCATTCTCTAAGTCTATCTGGTTGATGGAGAATTAAGTGCTGTGATATAACCATCCTGCTTCTTTCAAGTTTTTGATGGTGGGGTTAATTTTTGTAGTTCCCCCCAGGAATATGGTTTTTGCTTTTGGTTTACTGTCTTGGTAGGTAAAAGATGTTCCTGGACACTCTTAGTGACTTAGGTCTCTCATTGGAAAAATGGATTGAAACCAGGACCTACCTCACAGGCTTATTATGATTATAAAGGAGATGACTCAAGTGCTTGGCATAGCTTGTAAGTGATAGAGTTGGGAACAAACCCCACATCATCTGATCCCAGCTTCTGTTTTTTCCAAGATGCTACCCCCCACCATGGGCAGCATGAAAGGGGCCTCCAGAAAAGGTCTGGGGTGCTGAGAAGCTGCGGGAGCAGTTATAGGTGTACATGGGGACATTTTCAGCCCCTTGGAAGAATGTGATTCAATAAGACTGCTGTCCTAACATCAAGCCTGTGAGCACAGGGCTTTCATTCATCCCTTCAACAAATGGTCAGTGAGCACCAGTCACAAGCTAGGTGCTTTTGTGAGTACCCAGAGGAATTATGGGCAACTTTGATTAGAAGGGAGAGCAGGGTGGGGGAAGAGATTCTTTTGGAGCTGACGCCTAGGACGTTGTACACTGAAGCCCTTCCTCTCCCCTGCCCCCACTGAAACCCATCTCTTGGTCCTGTTGACCCCGTGTCATCTGACCTCCCCAGGCCTTGCCTGCCCAGGTGCACAGGGCACACTGCAGGTGGTAATGTCATTCTGCACTCATGCCTCACGTTAGCACAGCTCCTCCTGTATCTCTACCTCTGTGTCCTTCCCTAAACTCTGGCAATCTTTCTAAAATGCAGAGTTAACTACACTCTTCCTAAAACCTGTCATTTCCTTGCTTCCCAAGGTTGTCTAGCTTATATAACCTGTTACTCCTGAGTCCCAGCTTGCATTTCTAGTCCTGTCTCCTACTTATCCTTCCTTGTCCCTTGTGGTCCCCATTTCCAAGCACTTTGCACTCTCAGGGTTCAAAGTATTGCAGTCCTCTGCAGTTCTGCAGCTGTACCACCTGCCACTGCCTAGCGCCAGTGGGAAGACTCCTGTGTACTCTTCAAAGCCCTTCCACAGTTGCCTCCTCTGTGAGGCCTTATTAGATTTCCCTCCTCTGACCTAACATGACACCTTTTTTGCCCTTATATGCTCATGTAATTGGTATTTCAAAATGGAACTTTAAGGTTAGGTTTGTTTTTCTTTTAGAGATAAGCAACTCCTCTAAGTTTCCTGCTGCTGATCACATAACCAACACCCGCTCTGTTCCTCAGCCCAGATAAAGTGACGGAATAATCAGATGCTGGCCCAAAAGGCTGGAACTGTTTCTTTTCCACAGAAAAGGGGACAGTGAGCTGAAGGGGGCTGGAAGCACAAGCAAGTGTGAAGTCTGCACTGCCTCTCTGTGGTCCCCCTCCCTTCTGTCCCTTACTATAAAAGACCTTTGCCCACCTGCACACAGTGAGATGGTGATTTGAAACAAATGGGCCCCTCTGTGTGAAGCAAATGGGCTAGCTTTGAATAAATCCTTTTTACCAAAACACATGGCCTGCTTTGACTTGGCTGGCAGTGAAAGGTGAACCTGAGCGTGTGAACCTAAGTGTGAACACATTGTGGAATCATCGTTATTTGGGTTCGCGTCTGTCCCTCTACAACTTACAAGGACAGAAGCTGACCCGCTGCCATGTACCCTGGGTCAGTGGGGACCTCTAGTTGTCAGAGGCGGGGGTTGGGGTGGGGGAATATGGGTGTCAAACAACAAGGTGGGAGGGTAAGATGGAAGTGGTGTTTTCTGGTGCCCTGGGGACAGATGGCTTTGTCCCTTCTTAATATCCCCACCTCTCCCCACGTGGAAGCCCAGGTTCCTACTCTTCTCACCTCTCCAGGTTCCCCAGAACACAGGAGTCACTGCTGCCCGCCTGCCTGCACTCAGTGAAGCACTGGGCGGTGTCATACAAGTAGTAGGGGTCAGACGGGTCTGCTCTGAGGAGGCTCTTGCAGGCATCTCTTGGCTTTTCTTTTTCTGGTTCACCGGTAGACTTCACCCCATCTAAGGGACAGGTCAGAGTGTATAGGGTCAGGACTCCAGCTGCAGTCACCCACCCCTCCCCAGGTTTCAGGTCCCAAGGTGAAAGAAGGCACCCCCACCACACACGTACACACACACACACACACACACACACAGGCTGGGGGGTGCTTTGAGATACAAGCATTTTTTTTAAGTGCTATTATTCCTCTACTACCTCCTGCAGGGAGCCAGCCTGGCTTTTCTGAGCTGTTTCATATCAGAGACTCAAGGCCTTTACAGCTGTGGCTATAACCTTCACAACTAGTAGTACCCTAAGTACCCAGATCATGGTTCCATACATGCTGAGGGATGAGGTCATGAACCAAAAGAGGAAGTTAGGAGAGTTTCTATTGGAAATAAGGAGACTAGAATAGCTCCTGGATTTTTAGGAGGGGTCCTGAATGGGGTGGCCACATGGCCACTGGATCTAGAATCACTTATAGATAAGACAGGGGTCAGGAACTGCTTAATAGTTTAGTGGTCACCTGTCACAGGTGGCTGTTAAAGAGATGACCAGTTGGAACTTAGGCTCACTGCCCCAGTTCCTTTACACAGTGTTTGCAGTGAACTGGGATCTTAGACAGAGCTGGTTGTTTTGTACTATCATTTCCTCAGAACTCAGGAACTTAAGGGACAGCCATTAGCTCCTTTTTAGGAGGGAGGGTCCACATTCCATGTTGCCTGAGGAGTGTTCATTTCTGGTCCAAAGTCCTAGTTTGCTATTTATACTTAAATTCCCATCGGTATGGCTGACTACCCAATTCTATCGCAGCTGCTCCCCTTCTCTGGCTGCCCCACTCATATGCTAACTAAATAAACTATTTTAACATTTTCCCTTCTCCAAAGAAGCATCCTTAACAGTTGCTAAGGAGAGGACAGGTAAAGACCAAACAGGCTGCTTTGTGCTGAAGGGGTCAATGTTGGGGAAACAGCAGTCAAGAACTTCCTCCAGAGCGCTGGTCTAAGGGGGCTTTGATAGATGTTGGGGCTTTAGCAGTTACAGACTCCCTTCTGAAGGCCTATGTAGTAGATCACGGTAGAAGTTTGGTACACTCCTCATCATTGCATCTTCCTGACCATTTAGAGTTTGATGATCTCTAGGTGAGAATAAACCAATTTATCAAGTGATGATGAATTAAGACTGCATCCCCCCCCAATTACATTGTGGATTAAATGTAACTTTTGTGGAAAAAAAGTTCATGGCCCAAATAAGAACTAGAATGAAAAGCAAATTGGAGAAAGGAGCCAAGTTTAGATGCTATTTTTTAGGGATTGGAATGGATATTGTAAGCAGCAGGGTCATTTATAATATTTATCATTTAAAAATTTTTTTATCTGATATGAATTGTTTATCTGAAGATAAGTTTTATTTATTAGTGTACAAGTCCCTCCAGTTTTTGCTGTAAGAACATGGAAAGCTCTAATTTTAGCTAAGGAATTTAAAGACTCACTGAGCTTTTACAAATGTTACTATGGATTTTTAGCATCATGAAACCCTAACAATGGTCAACTACAGGTGTATCTGGAGGCTGCCAGCAGTGGCTAGTGCCATTATTGGAGCCCCTTTTCTCTAGCTAGCCTATGTTATTGTTGTTGTTTTATGTATCTTTTGATTATACTTTTCTGCTGACTGTTTAAGACCAAGTTAAAGTGAGACCTATGTTAATCAAAATTAGCCTCTCATTATACATATCAAAGTCAGTTAAGGCTCCTCAGGTGTTACTTCTGGAACCATGTACGGAGCATCTCTGGCTGTGTCATCTGCCAGGATGGGTCATAGTCTTGCTTGACCACATGGCTTCCTATGGAAATGTGGGAGACATTTCTCTCTTTAGTGACCCTCCTTTGCATTGATTGACACCTGTTCTGCCAGGTCCAATAATCTCCCTGCTCAGGGAGCAGAGAGACTGACTACAGTTGTTGGGTGACTGACTAGAGTTGTAGGATCTCATAGGAAGTTCCCCTTATATCCAGGGTCCTTGCTGATGTTGGAGGTCCAAGTCCGAAATATTGGCTGTCTTCATAACCCAGTTATCCTTTTACCTTTGGTCTCCAAACCTCCGTTGTTGAACACTTAAGAGGTTGGTTATACGAGTATTGTAGCAGGAGCAGTAGGTTTAATTAGCTTCTCTGGCTATTAAGCATCATGACACATAAAGTATGACCAAATAACTGTTATTTTTTAACCAATCACAGTTGTCTTAGAAGTCTAATTTCTATAGAATGCTAGCAGATAAAAATTTTAAAGTTTTATAAAGAAATTTTGAGATAAATAGTGACATCATATTTTAGTATGACATTATTATATGTGAATAATTAGGTTTTGTTATTTCTGAAGCACATGTAAATTTCTGTTTTAGTGGCCCTGAAGCAAGGCCAGCAGATTGCTGTAGCTGCTGGTTTCAAACAGGAGCCTAAAGAGAACTCTTTCTGTGGTCTGTTGGCCATTGCAGAACTTTGGAAATGGAATGGTCAATTCATCAGAAAGAAATAGCAGGTGAGTATGGCGGACTTTAGGGGGCCTGCAGGGGAGAGACCCTGGTGCCTCGGGACCAGCACAGTGTGGTTGACTCAGGGTGCCGGGAGAACAAGGAGCTTCTTCACTCTCTGGGGGGCAGCTGTGAGTGTGGCAGACTTTCGGCAGCCCGAAGGAGACCCTGGCACATCGGGACCTGCATAGTGCACTTGACTCGGGGTGCCAGGAGAACAAGGAACTCCTCCCCTCTCTGGGGGGTGGCTGTGATCCTGCTGGCATGTGGGCTGAGAGTCAGACATCTCATGTTGTCCTGTCCCCCATCCTGTGTCCCCCCTTCCCCCTCACCCCTGCTTAGCAAGTGGGAGCCAGTGAACTACACATCTTGTGAAAAGATTGGCTGTGTTATACTAAATAGCATGAGCTTCCCATATGCAAAGATAAGAAAACAAGAGACAATAAGACTGACAGTGAAGATCTCTGGTTGTCTAGCTTTGAAACTTATGCTTTCTTATGTCCCATTCTGTTCTGTTTTGTTGTGTTTAATTGTACTCCCTTTTAAAATAAAATAAAATAATTTTAAAAAATAAAAAAATAAATTTCTATTTTAGTATAAAATAACTTTTAGTGAGTTATATTTATCTAACTATAAAATATTAAATGACATAAAGAAACTTACCTAAATTTATTTTTAATAAAGTATTAAAGAGAAGTCAAATGTAGTCATTTTATACGACTAGGGTCTAGATGTGTGCATCTATTAGTTACCTTGAATATAATAACCTTATAGCTTTAATTTTACAAACTTAAGTTTAAATCTTATGCTTACCACATTTTTGATGTATTTCTAGTCTCAGATGTATAGGTTGTGCCATAAATCAGTAGTCATTTATCAACCATAAGCTGATTATTGAAAATACTTTATAACCCAACATAAAAATAATCTTTAACTCTTAAAGCTCAATTTTTAGTAACCAAAGTCTAACAATAGAAAACATAAGAAGCTATCTTAATAAATTATAGAACCTTTGCCTTTTAATCTAGCTTTTTAAGTTTAACCAGTAGCATCTCAATATTTTAAGAAAAACTTGTTTTAAACATAAATGTTTAACTTTTTAGTTATAGCCAATTTAGTTACACATGACATATAATTTTAAGGACATTTTTGGAGTGGGGCTTAATAAGTCCGAGGAAAAAAATAGAGAAACTGCAACCATCAGTGAGAAAAACTGAAGCAAACTGGTTCAGGCAGTTGCTCTTTTTGGCCACAAGGGGCGTTTCGTCCAGTAATTCCTAAGTAAGGGGTCTCCACTTAGCTATCCTAACAATTACTTACACGACTCATCTTGACAGTCAAAACTTTAAGTTAGCTAAATAAACCATCTCTTTCACTACCTCCTGCAACACGTGGAGAATACAGCAAATTAAGGCTACATCTTCTCATCAGCGAAGTGGGGCTAATAATATCTTCTTTTTCAATTTTAGAGGAAGATTAGCGATAACATATGTAAAGGAAATGGTCCATTGTTGGTGCTTAAAGAGTCACTGTTTTCTATTCCGAGAGAGGAGAATTTTACTCTGAGGCAGGCTGCTTACACATGTGTGGATGTGTCTACACATTTGTCTCTCTTTCTCAACAAATGTAACGCCATGCAAGACAGCCAGATAGATGGTGGGCAAGTTTCCAAGAGAGGAGTTGCACTGATAGGGTGCGAGATTGGGGTTTCGTAGGGTTTAAGGATGTGGAAAAAGGGTCAGTAAATTTGGGCAGCAAATGTAACTACCTAGAGAATGTCTTCCTGAGTCATTTAGCATTTTGTAGTTCTTCTGGGGAGAAACTACATTCTTAAAAAAAAATTACCTGTTTACCTTTGCAGTTTTTTTTGTACTAGGAATCGAACTCAGGACCTTGTGCTTGCCACACAAACGCTGTACTGCTGAGCTGTATCCCTAGCCCCACCATCGTGATTTTGACAAGATCATTTCTTTTGGTTAACAAAAGACCTTTAACTTTAGGTAAGGAGTCTGTACTCACTGGGAGGAATGAATAGCCTTTACCACAAAGGTCTGGTTTTTATCAGTACTGCTATCTTTTATCAGTACTGTTAATCCCTTAATGGAGCCTGCTGGCCAGGGTTTTAACCCTTGTGCTGGGTGGACAACAACACAGGTGGTATGTGCACAGAGTTAAAAAACCTAAACCTGTCATGGCGAACCTTTTAGAACTTTCAGCGAGTGATAAAAAACAGTCCAGCTTGGCACACGTTCCATCGGTTCGCCACTGATAAGCCATACACAAGGACACAAAATGAAAAAGTAGAAATCTCTTTTCTTACAGGTACCAGCCTACACTTCACAGTTCACCACTTTTTTTTTTTCCTTTTTTTAGTTCACCACTTTTAAAAGTACATTTTCTATGCATATGTAAAAAGAAAATTTCTTGAGATATGGTCTTGCTAAATTTCCCAGGCTGGTCTGGAACTTGTGATCTTCCTGCCTCTGCCTCCTGAGTAACTAGGTCACAGTGTGGCACCATGCCCCGCAGTCGGTAGATCTTTTTCTTGTTGTTGTTGTTGTTGTTTGGTTTTTTGAGACAGGGTCCACTTTGCAGTGACTGAGCTTGAACTCACTGTGTAGCTTAGGCTGGCTTCAAACATGGTGACCCTCCTGCCCGAGCCTCCTAAGAACTGGGATTACTGTAGGTAGATCATTTAAAAACTTACACAAATGAGATCACTCAGTGATATATCTTGAAGGGATTTTCACCTTATTTTTTTGTATAGTTAGGAGGTAGGATAGAGAAAAATAAAAGGTAGAAAAGACACAAAGAAATCATAACTAAAACTTTTACTTTGTAAGAAGACTGCGACTTAAAAAAAAAAAAGAAGAAGAAGACTGCAACTTCTAAGACTTAGCCAGAGTCACTCAACACAGCCCCATGCCTGAAGACCTTGGCCAGAGTTACTCCTTTTCCCTACTAGACCCATCACCAGAAGGCCATAAATTGACCCAGTTAAGAAAATAAACTACAGATTGTGTAGATCCAGAGAATGTTTAAATCACCTATCCAAAAAAAAAAAAAAAAAGTTGAGATCACCTCTCCAAAAAAACGCAAAAGCTAAAACCCAAGCTTGTGAACAGGCCGGTACTCTTGTGAAGGAGGTGGGGAATGAGTGGGAACTTTTATCCCTAGCTTTTCATCCCCTCAAGAAAAGTATAAATGCACCCAGTCCCAACCTGCAATGCATCTCATTTCCTTGAGTGCCTGCACTTCACTCTTCTTTTTTACTTTATTTTAAAGGGGGTAAAATTAAACACAACAAAACAGAACAGAATAGGACATAAGAAACCATAAATTTCAAAGCTAGACAACCAGAGATCTTTACTGTCTGTCATATTGTCTCTTGTTTTCTTCCAAATGGTTGTCCATATCTTTGCATATGGGGAGCTCATACTAAATAACATAGCCAATCTTTTCACAAGATGTCCAGTTCACTGGCTCCCACTTGCTAAAGGGGGGGGGGCACACGGGACAGGGGACAGGACTACATGAGATGTTTGATTCTCAGCCCACGCACCGGCAGGCTCACAGCCGCCCCCCAGAGAGGGTGGAGGAGCTCCTTGTTCTCCCGGCACCCCAAGTCAACCGCAAGGTGCTGGTCCCGAGGCACCAAGGTCTCTCCCCTGCAGGCCCCCCAAAGTCCGCCATACTCACCTGCTATTTCTTTCTGATGAACTGACCATTTCATTTCCAAAGTTCTGAAATGGCCAACAGACCACAGAAAGAATTCTCTTTAGGGTCCTGTTTGAAACGAGCAGCTACAACGATCTGCTGGCCTTGCTGCAGGGCCATCACTCCACTCTTGAATGCCTCCTATAACTGTATCTCTGCCCAATAAATCTGTTCTTCCCCATTTCTGGCACATTCTAAAAAAACTGTTTTTTGCAGTGGACATCAACAACCCTGCTACAGCAGAATAGGTCAAGTTTGGGGAACTCTCAGACCCAGCGCTGTGACAGTCCCACACCACTCCAAGGGAAAGTTGGATGTTGCGACACTTTTCACCGGCACCTCTATTGATAAACATGTAGGGTTTTGGTTTGAGGCTCCCTCCTTCCCCATTTTGAATGCTGCCATGAGAATTCTGGAGTATGTATCTTTATCAGCGCATGGTGAGGAGTTACAGAAAACATTTCTACCAGAGGAATTTACAGGTCAAAATGTAAGTGCTTTTAAAATTTACGAGGGATGTGAGGGCTGGGTGTATACCTCAGTGATAGAGCACTTGCCTAGCACACACTCATCCCTGGGTTTGATACCTAGCACTGAAGAAAGAGAAAGAGAGAAAGAGGGAGAGAGAGAGACAGAGACACAGAGAGAAGAAGAGAGAGAAGAGAAGAGAAGAAAAGAGAAGAGAAGAGAAGAGAAAGAAGAGAAGAGAAGAGAAGAGAAGAGAAGAGAAGAGAAGAAAGAGAAGAGAAGAAAGAAGAGAAGAGAAGAGAAGAGAAGAGAAGAGAAGAGAAGAGAAGAGGAGATACAATTCCTAATAACTGAATCTTGGAAGCAGTCTATACATCCATCAACAGATGAATGGATAAAGAAAAAGTGGTATTTACACACAATAAATCTACCACCGAGAAAGAAAAACTTGAGTCATTTGTAAGAAAATGGATGTACCTTGAAACCATAATGTTAAGTGAAATAAATCAAACACAGAAGATTAAATATCCCACCATTTCTCTTCTATGAAAAATATAACATATAGGTACAGAGAGAAAATAAAATGATAATGATAGGATGTAGGGAGGTAGATCTAAAAGAGGGAAGGGCTCAAAGATAGAAGGAGGCAGGAGAGAGGGGAGGACAAAGAGTTAAAAAAGGAATTAAAATGTGTTATGTACACGTGCCATTTCCACGTTGTGTATTGCAAACATGTACCTCCCCACCCCACCCCAACCCCCCAAAAAAAGAAAGAAAAGAGATAAAGGAATCAATAAAGGGAAGGGAAAGGGGATGAAAGAAGGAATTAAGATGTGTTACATACATGTACCGATTCCCCACACAGGATGTAAACATAATGTACTGCACACATGTACTATACAAAGAAAAGAAAAAAAGGAGCTAGGTATAGAGCATGTGTGCATCTCTGGGCTCATGAGTCCAAGAAAAATATATAAAAAATATTCAAAATTATTGAATTTCTCCTTTAAAAAAAAAGGAATACATGCCCACCAAAAGTGGGTAAAAATACCTATTAATCACATGCTCACAAGACTATATTTTTCCAAATTTTCACATTTTTGCCAACCTGCAAAGCCAAGTTGAGTCTTTTTTTTTCAATATTTTTGGTACCAGAGATCAAATTCATGACTTCACACTTGTCAGGCAGGCACTTACACCACTGAGCTAAATCCCCAGCCCAAGTGGAGTCTCATTTTAAGGATCGGAGCCTGTCTTTGAATGGTCTTCACCTACCTTCCGGACCCTGTGCCTAGCACTGTCCACGCCGGCCCACCAGGAATGGGGTCTTCTCTTTTGTTCCTTTGTGTCAACACTGGGAACTGGACTGGGGCCTTTGCACTGAGCTGCACCCTGAGCAGGGTAGCTCAGGCTGGGCTCACACTCACCATCCTTCTGCCTCAGCCTCCTGAGTAGCTGGGATTACAGGTGTGAACACCCAGCAACCCCAGCAGGAACTGGTAACAGCAGAGCTGCCCCTGAGCGCAGGGAGCAAGGTGGGCAGGGCACGGGCACTTTCCATTTCTTAACACCCCTCTCCGGTGTTTGAGGTTTTGAAAAAGTGTGCACAGTGGTACTTTCCATTTAAGAGAAACGACTTCATTTTGAATAATTAAGATAAAATCAAATACATGTTAAAAGTAATGGCAAAACAAAAAATTGGAAGAAATGTTGGGTAAAAAGAATAACATTTTAAGTGCTGGGCACTGGTCTTTTGCGCTCTTTGTTCTACCACTGCCCAGCCCCCGTGGAGAGCTGAGGCCATGGGTTTTGGAGATCTGATGATGAAGAGGAAAGCAAAGAAGCAAAGAGGCTGAGGGCTTGCAGAGTATGAGTCCAAGAAGGCCAAACAACCTGCACTTATGGCCCAGTCTTCCGTCTTACTAGACGTGAAAGCTTGGGATGAGGAGACAGACATGGTAAAGATAAAAGAGTGTGTCCGAAGCATTCGAGCAGATGGCTTGGTCTGGGGTTCCCCTAAACAAGTTACAGTCGGAAATGGAATCAAAAAGCTGCAAATACAGTGTGTAGCTGAAGATGATGAAATTGGAATAGATATGTTGGAGAGTCAGGTCCCTGCTTTTGAGGACTGTGTACAGTCCACAAGATCTAAAATTCATCCCAGATCATTGCATTTTAATAAAAGTTTGAAGGACAAAAAATATTTAGAGTATATTTTTATACTAATCAGATCTATGTGTGACACTCATTTTTATTAGCAGATAAAGGAATTCTACACTTCCCCTAGCTTGTATGATGCTCTGCTGATGGGGAAATGTAATGCTGGAGGAGTTGTCCATGATGGATGTGTTTGCATTTTAAGTAAAGGGAGAGAGATGGAGAAGCAGAGGAGGAAAGAAAAAGAAGGAAGAGGGCGGAGCAGGGAGGAGTGGAAGTTGACAGCTGAAAGCAAGTCGCCATCTCTGTCTGGGGCAAGTCGCCCCAGGGGTTAGGATCAGTACAGGGCGGTGCAGGGCACAGAGCTTCCCTCATGCCCTCCTGTCCTGCAGTCCTCTCATCCTGCCCTACATTTCACAACTCACCAACAGGAAGTTTGGGAAAGAACCCAGCTCAGAGAAGCCCATAAGATTGCATTCAGTGCAGTCAAGGACACCCCAAGCCAGGCGCTAGTGTGGGAAGAGGCTGCCTCACCCCACAGATGCCCGCGATCTCACCCCTGGCTCTGCACCTTTAGTGCCCACTGTGGGCCCTGTAGAGGGCTGTGGGCTAGAGCCAGAGGGCCGGAGGCCCACAGCACAACCCCTCTTCCACACAGAGGCCACTTTTCCTCCTTCAGGACTCCCTGTCTTGCCCCTCAGCCTCAGAGTGCTGAGATCTTCCTGCAGCCAAACTATCTGCGTGTATGTGTGTGTGTGTGTGTGTGTGTGTGTGTGTTTGTTTTCCTGTCTACACCTTTGTAAAGTGGCCTTCTCCCTCACACATCCTTTTTTGGCGGCAACAGGAATTAAGCCTGAGGTTTTCACACTTAACTACATCTCCAGCCTATGTTATTTATTTTTAAATTTTTTGAGACAGGATCTCTCTAGATCAAAAACCTAAGTTGCACAGTGCTATGATTTGTGTCTAGGTGGCTCTCCAAGCCTCATGCAATCATGGAGGCGCCTGAATCTAGTGTTTGTGATTGGTTCATTGTCTAGTGCTGGGATTGGTGGAGTTAGTGCTGCATCCGCCCAAGGGCAGGGCCAGCATACAATGTAAGGGCGGAAAGAAGACGTGTTTTTCCCCCTTTGCCCTTTCACTCTTGCTGTTTGCAGCCACCATAAATGGCTGCCCTCAGCCACGCCACTCTGCCTTGGAACCAGCTGAGTATGGACTGAAACTTCAAAAACAACTGTAAGATAAATAAACCTTTTTCTTGCTTCACTTTGGGTGTCAGGTATTTTGTCTCAGCAACGAGAGAAAGGTAACCAAGACACACAGGATGGGCTGGAATTGTAATCCTCCTGCCTTGGCCTCCCAGAGTGTGGGGATTACAGGTGAATGATCCTGTGCCCACCAGCTTGTAAAGCAGCCCGTTGTGAAAGCTCCATTGCCTGCAGGAGCATACATCTGTCTCCTGCTCAGTCCTAATAACCCAGTTCCCAAATGCTCATCCCCATCCCTCCCCACGGCTGAAGCAGCTGTCCTTCCACTAGTTGGCAAGCCCTCGGGGCAGGGACCGTGTGGTACTAAGTAGGATGGAAGAAATAAAAGACAAGTAGAAAGAAAATCGGGCTTTTGAAATTGTGCTGTGCTTGTAAGAAACACTACAGTTGCAGCCCACAAAAGTTACTCTCAAGCATTTTTCCCTTCCAGGAAACTCATTTTAAAAAAATCCAGAAGACCTTAGACACACAGTAAGCCTGTAAACTGGGCTCTGGACCATCTCTAGATATGAACCCGCCAGACTTCATGTATCTACCACCTCTCAGGCCCAAGAGTAACAGCTCTTGTGAACACCCCAAGGCCCCTGAGGCACCATCAGCTCATCAGTCCATCCAGGGCTGCCGACAGCCTATACCAGGACCCTCCGGCCACTTGGATAGCACCTTTCTTTTTCACTGTTTTGAGCCAGAGGCTGAACCATGTCACCAAATCACGCAGCATTTGAAGAGAAGTCTTTGAGGCCCAAGGAGGTTGATCCTTGTAGCCAATGTTATGCAGCTAGATGCAAGACAGACATCCAGGGAGACAGACACGCAGACCACCTGCTGAACCTAGGCAACCAAAGGAGCCCACAAAGAGCTCAGGTGTGAACAAACACCAGGGAGGGGACCATAGGGCTGCTGCAGAGCCCCGAGGAAAGCCAGAGAGTGAGGTGTGGTGGGTGGCGGTCCTGGGAGAGAGGGTAGCAAGGGCGAGACAGGCCTTCAGCTGCCTCTGGAGACCCTGTGTATCCGGGAAGGTGGAAGATGGGGGGCACCAGGTCCCCGAGTGCAGAGGGGCTGCAGCGAGACAAGGAGAGGAGTGGATGTGTGGGTGGAGTGGGTGCAAGTCCTGTCCAACCTCAGCTTCCAGAGAGCACAATCCTTGCCCTAGGAGCCCAGAGACCCGTAGAATAGCTCATCCCAGACCCACTCAGGCCCCAGAGCCACAGCTTGGACGAAGGGCACCTCCTCCACCTTTCCATCCACAGCTCACTGTGGGGAGACAAGGGGACCTGAGACACACGCTGACCAGGTTCATTGGGACAACAGGACTGGCCCAGAAGGACAAGGCTGGAGCAAGGGTGGAGGGGGCATGGTGGGTTCCTCAGAAGCCACACACCAGACTCCCCAGCTCCTCATCTTCCCGCCCTGCCCCTGCTTGCCCTTGGGTCTCTATCCACCCTGCCCCGGCACCCTCTGCAACACAGTCTCTCAGGTTTGGCAGGAAGGGCCAAGGAGCCGACACTTACTTGAGGCCAGGAGGAGGAGGAGGAGCAGGGCCCGCAGTCCCCTGGGTATCTCCATCCGGGGCAGGCAGAACTCTGTGGCTGTCAGGTCCTCTAGTCTCAAGCGCTATCCAGCTGCCTGTCTTTCTCCTGGCCTCCCCACGCCTCTTCCTGTGGCTTCTTTCTTCCTGCTCAGTGGTGCCATCCGTTGGATTGTGAAAGGTAAGTGTGGGGAACTGGGTGGTGCTCTGAGCCTCACCCTGCAGAGATCATCTGCAGAGGGAGCCAGACGGAGCCGCCCAGGGACCCTCCCACAGCCATCTGCTCTAAGGAGCTGGGGGCTTATCTGATTCTCATTTCTCTACAGACAGTGACAGGGGCAGGCTGCCTCCTAGGGCTGTGTCGGGATTAGATGACTTTTGACAAACTGGGCACAGTCTGGCTACAAGGATGAGGTCAAGGATTCTGATAGCACCTGGTTTGAACACAGCTGGACTGAAGCCCATACCTGCTGGGGCCAGAGAGAGAAGAGCTGGCCTTCCCCTGCAGACTGGAGAACAGGAAGCACAGAGAGGCAGGATGGAGGGCCAGGAGTGTGGGCCCTGGCCGATGACCAGGACTAGCTGACGTCTGTTTTGGTCACTTCCTGGCCAATAATCCTGTGTAAGCTCTTACCTAGTATGGGAAGGACCGAGAAGTGATGCCCGGAGAGCTGCGGGGGTGGGGAGGGGGTGTTATCACTGTTGTTTGATGATGATCGGTATTGTGAAATTACCCAGTTGGTTACTGTCAGCCTTCCAGGCAGGAAGTGAGGACAGAAGACACATGAGCTTCGTCACGAGGAAAGGGTGTGGTTGCCACCTTGGGCTCCAGCTCTGCAGCCTCCAAGGAAACTTGCATGTGGCCAGGACTTTGCTATGTCCCATGCCACTTGGAGGTTGGAAGTGAAAGGGCAACTCACAGAGCAGGTGCATGGTCACCAACATCCCCTTCACACCTACAGGCTGCTCCACCTCAGGGCCCAGCCGGGGAGTCACCAGCCCCTCGCTGGCCTCTATCTCCCCTTCCTCCCACATGGTCCCCTGCTGGGCCCTCTGGGCCTGGGGAGGGGTGGAAAAGGGGTTAGAATCACTCATGGGCTGTGGGAGGCATGTAGGAATCTGGCAGGGGCAACGGGTCACAACCCAGATGCCCAGAGCATCCAGCCCACCCAGGAAGCCAACAGCAGGAACCCAGAGCAACCAGCCTCCCTGCTAGGACCCCAGTAGGTGGGAAGCTGACAGGACGGTCAAGGAGAACCAGGAGGGCCACCCTGTTTACAGCCCTGCACTGAAAGACTCTGGGGGTCCAGGGACTGTTCTGGAGCCACTCGTGCCAAGTCTCTGAGGGTCCCTCAAGCTCCCACATTCAGGCCTCACCAAAAGCACTGCTCACCTGTCCCCAACCACCAAGGCGGTCTGGCACTTGTCCTCCCAAGCCCAGAGCCCCAGGCACCTTTCCCCTGCCCAAGCTCCCCTCAAGTGGCAGAAGAGGAGCAGAGACTGCAAGGCCCTAACCTCAAGCACAGTGGCACTTTACACCCAACACACATGGCCACAATCGAAGGTGACCTGGTGGGGGACAGATCCCTACCTAACCTGTAGCACAAGACGGAAGGGAGATTTAGCAGGACAAGGCAGAAGGCAGGCTTGGGAGAAAGCCCACCCTAGCTCACTGTTACAGCCCATCCCCTTCAGTCTGGTCATGAACCTGGTCACCTACATCACCTGACCAGGCCAGGGCTGCATTCAGCCCTCAGAGGTGATCTCTTTAGCCACAGAATGGTTTGGATTTGCCAACACTTTCCAGTCAGTGGATTCTGATACCATCATCTGTGTTTCTCAGAAAAAGCAGGTTGGGTGCCCCCCCATGCAGTGATAGGCTACCCTCCGTGGGGTTTATAATCTGCACTCCACCACAAACCCCACTCCTCGTCACCCCAACACTAACACTGCACCATCTGCCCGGTCCGCGCCTCCCCCCCTCCGTCTCCCGAGGCACAGGCCGAAAGGTTCCCAGTGGCTGCTTTTCCCACACACAGGCCTGTGTCTCTTTCTTGTTTCCTGGTTGGCCCAAGGGCATTTGGGTCAGCAAGGTTTCCAATGGGAGCTCAAGGAAAAGCTCAGGAAAAAACGTTGGCACTGCTTTCTTAGACAACAAGAGCTGGCTTTTATTTTTCTTCTTGACAGTCTTCTACAGTTTCCGAATTCTCTACAACAGACGTGTACTTATTTTCCATATCAAAAGACAAATGAATACTAAATACTAAAAAACACATCCTTCCCATTTTTATGGCTGAGGTCAAGATCCAGTGCCACCTCCTGCAAGAAGTCTCCCTGGATTCCCAGCCAGGAATGATGGTACCCCAAGCTGTGCCTGGAGCTCAAATATTAGGCTGAGAGTTTGCAAGGGGAGTGTTGAGATCTGACCATCCGTGCCCCTATCACCTGGTACAGGCTGATGATTGTCCAGTGTATGTTTGTCGGGCAGAATTCACCATGATGGGCACTGAGCAGGTCTGGGGTCACTTTCAAGGATGCAGAGATGACCGTTTAGGGGAGCTAAGTCCAGGTCAGCATTACCACAGGACACCTCAGCCTTCCGAGTGTTGGGAGGAAAATAAAACTAGACTTCTACGTCCCACAATTCTGGCCACAGGAAAGCTTCAGGAGAGGCTAGGGCCACTCTGAGGTGTAAATGGGGGTGAGGCAGCTCAGAGAGAGGCCCCAGTAGAGGGATCCCGTCCAGCCCAGGCATCAGTGCTGAGCCCAGCCATGGACGGGCAGAGGCCTGGGCAGTAAGTAGACAAAAATTTACAGCAGGCACCAGGCAGCTCTTGGGAACTGCTGCCCAAAACTGGGTACTTGGGTACTGGGGGAGGATTAAGGTGACCACAGGGAAGGAGGGGGAGAGGGAAGGAAGAGGGAAGCCTGGAAGCTGGCTGGGTGCAGAGATAGGTGAGTGCTGCTGTGCTCCAGGAGCCCCTCTTTCTGGGGGCTCTGTCCCACCTGACCCGCCCTGGGTGCCCCCTGGGGTTAGAATGACAGGGGCCATAAGATCCTACATGGTGACCACCAGGCACAGAGCAGCTATAGCCACATCTTTGTCCTGGGTGGGATCACAGAGGTAAGAATGTGCCAAGCCTCCAGTGCCCCCAGCTTGCAGGTCCTAACCACCAGCAAGAGAGGTGTGGCAGGGGAACACCAGCACCAGCGCTAGGTTGGGGCAGCTGTGGGGACAGGACAGTCCCACGGTCAGAGTGGTGATGTTTGCCTGAGCCCTTTTGGGGCCACGCTTGGAAGCAGAGTCATCCCCAAGGTCAGGTCTAGTCACCAGCAATAGCCCATCTCTCCAGGGTCCAAGGCCTTCTCAAGCCAGGGCCAGGCCTGGGGCTGTGGGCAGCTCCACATCCTCACACGGGGCAGCTGAGCTGGTGGCCTAGATGCGGCTGGACGAGGTGCTGCCCGAATTGATGGGGAGCCTGGCGCTGTCCGAGTTGCTCTTCAGAGGGGATGGGCCGCCCCGGGCCTGCAGCCGCATGGACCAGTACCACAGGAAGATGAGGAAGCCTGCAGGAAGCGGTGGGGTGCACAGGGCTCAGCCTGTGCGGGGTGACCCACCCCACCTGCCTCGCCCCTCCCAGAGCCACTTCCCCTCCCAGGCTTTTCCCACACCAGCGGCCTCCAGGCGCCAGGCGCTGCACTAAGTCCCCAGTCCTCACTTCTGTCTCCTCTACCACCTCCTCCGAGCCTGCTCCCATTTATTATGAGTCTGTTTCACAGATGAGGACGCTGAGGCCTGGGGACCCAGGGAGGGGGCTTGGCTGAGCCGGGGTGGGAGTAAGCGCAGGCTCTGGAGCTCGCCCCCATGAGCTCCATGTGACACGCCTGTACTGGAGGAGCGGCTCAGTGCCATCTGGGTGACTGTGTGCACTTTACTGTAACTCTCTTCCTTCCACAGGGGAGAAAAGGAAGCCTCGAAAATGAAAGAACCAAGGGGCAGAGCAGCACAGACTGGACTCTATTCATGTCAAGCCAGGAGCCCTAGGAGCCTTCCCTCTGTCCCTTTCCCTCGCTGGCTGCTCTTCACCCATGCTGTTCCTCATCATTCTCCCTTGTCCAACCTCAGGACCTTTGCTCGTGCCTCTGCTCTCTGCTTGGAGCTCCCTCTCCACTCTTGGACTCCTCAGCTGTGACGTGCACACAGATGCCCTGGACATCTTGCTAAAATGCAAGTCTGATCAGCAGGCCCAGCGTGGGCTACGTCCATGCTCCTAATGAGCCCCTAGTGATGCTGATCTGGTCTGCGAGCCCATTTGGGGTGACATGGCTGTGGATCCCGCCATGGCAGGCTCTGCCTAATGTCCTCAACTGTCTCCTACACAAAGCGGGCCCCAGGCCACCTTTCCTAAAGCATTCCCAGCCCAGCCCAGGTGCTGCCCACCGCACTGCCCACTCCAACTGCCCTTCTTTCTAAGGAGCCCTTGATGGTCACGTGTTTGGTGGCTCGGGTTCAGCCTCCCTATGAAGGCTCTGTGAGAGCCAGGCCCTTATCCAGCCAGAGCCCGAGGACTCAGCACAGCGCCTTCACAGGACACACGACTGAGGCCCCGGCAGGGAAGCCTTAGGTGCCCTGGGCCCGCTCCTCGCAGCTCCGGGCTCCACACAGGCAAGCTGCTAGCTAGGCCTTCTGCGTACCTACCTTGGAGGGAAGTGATGATGCTGAAGAGGTAGAGGACAACAAGCTGGAAGGTGCCAGATGCAAAGGAGAAGAAGACCAAGGCCCAGGGCAGGCCGAGGACCAGGCTGAGGCCCAGCAGCGTCAGCACATGAGGCCATTTCTGGTTGTGTGGGCGCAGCCGCAGGATCTGCACCACCATGGTGCCCAGCATGGCCAGGTTGAACAGGAACACCAGGCTGAAGAGGCCGAGGTTGGTGACGTAGCTGACCAGGGAGTCCCGGATCCAGCACCTGCGGGCCAGGGTGCCAGGGTTCAGACATGGCCAGGCTGGGGCCGCAAGTCCACAGTGGTCACCACACATGTTGCCATGGTTACTCACTGTCATGCCAGCTACTTCTTGTTTCCTTTGCTCTTTCCTCTCCCAGAGTCCTGGATTACAGGCATGTGCTACCACGTGCCACATGTTTATGCAGCTGGTTTAATTTTTTAAAAGCCCATGTAAATTAACAAATCAGATGATTTAAAGGAAAACATTAACTAAATAATGCTGGCGATATGGAGGGAGGCAGAAGTACAGGTTCATGAATTAAAGAGCTGGAAATTTGAAGACTTTCCTCCTGGGCTGAAGCCCAGGCAGCCTGGCTGCCAGGCTGGGTTCACTCAGGACTGTAGACAGGACCTGCACCAGCAGGGGTAAATGAGGAGGGTAGACGGGGGCTGGATATCATCCCCATCGTCCCCTCACTGGGTGCCTTTGAGCAGCCCTGTGTGGCCCAGAATGGGTCCCCAGCCTCGAAGCCTTGCCCTTTCCACCTGCACAGGCGGCAGGCCGCCTAGGAACAAGCAGGAGTCACAGCCGCCCCCCCAGCCTCCACCAATGAAGAAATTCAGCTCATAGCAGGGCCAGGACCCACGCATGGTCACCAGGCCTTTTGTTACCCAAGTGACCCTCTGCTCAGGGTTCCAGCCATCACCAGGCTGATCCCTATAGCAAACTGGGCCCAGGAGTCTCTCTGTGCCCTGCAGCCAAAGCCCCACCCCACCCCACCCCAGCCACTCACATGGATGGGTAGATGATGCTCTGCGGGGTCCTGTGCACAGCCAGGATGATGGGCCCATAGTTATTCACATCCACCAGGGCCACCAGCATCACCAGGAAGGCAGGGAAGCCTGGGGACAGTACAGCCCTGAGCTCATCTCCACTGTCCCTGTGAGGTCATTCCCTGCCCTCAAGACCCCCTTCTCAGCCTGTGCCTCCAACCACCTGGGAGGTCCCCCAAGCTCGGGCCCCGCCCTTGCCCAGTCCAGCCAGGCTTGGAACCTAGGAGGAGGAGCAGAAGAGCCAGCTGCCTATGCTCAGCCAGAAAGAAGTGGGAGAGGTGGTTCAGGGGACCTGTCATCCACACTCACTCACCCCAGCCCACAGCGCTCAGCTTGAGCACGTAGCCAGGCACGTAGGTGCCGAAAACCTCCACCACGAGGCGGTAGAGGTTGTAGCCCTCGAGGCCCATCCAGGAGAGGCAGGCGAGCAGGGAGAAGTGCAGGAAGATGGCACTGGCACGGCAGGCCGCCCTGGAGCCTGTCAGGGCCACGGGCTCACTGAGCAGGAAGCTGATGTCCAGCAGGAAGACGGCCAGAAGCAAGTTCATGTGCACCTTGATGGTGTAGTCCCGGGGTTTCCTCCTGCAAGTGGAAGTGCAGGAAAGTAGGCTAGGGACATACACACCCTCGCGTGCGCGCTTACACTCTCCTCTCCACTGCTGCAGCCAGGCCATAGCCACGTGTTCCTGGAACTTACAATGTGCCTGGCCCCTGGGCTAAGGAACCACATAAGCACATGTTCTTTGAAGTAGTGGGAATTAAACCCAAGGCCCTGGCACTGAGCTACATCCCCACCCTTTTTACATTTTTTATTTAGGGTCCTGTTAAGTTGTTGAGTTGCTAAAGCAGGGCTTGAATTCCCAGTCCTCCTGCCCTGGCTTTCCAGAGTGCGGAGATAACAGGGTACAGTACAGGCTAACCATGGAGAGGCAGCAGAGGAGGAAGACAGGGCAGTCAGGATAACGGGCCAGGCTTCCAAAGCCAGCGTGTAAACACCAGTGTCTTGGTGGGATGGAGGAACCTGTGCCTGCCTCTCTGGCTATGTGTCTGGGAGTGTAGGGTGGGTGCACGCGTACCCCAGGCTTTCAGGACACTGTGCTCGACCCCCTTGTGGGATTCTAAGTGGCCCCAGCCTTGACATCCTGGATGCCTCCTCTTGCTCCTAACTCGTGACACCACATGGGCTGTTCCCTCGGGATCAGATGCTCTGCCTACTCCTCTGTGAAAGGAAGGAGGGTCCCTCATAGAATCAGGGTGGCGCAGGGGAGATTTCATTTCCTAATGGCTCCCGTCCCTGTGTCCTTGGGGATGTTGGTGATCCAATATGACAAGGCCGTGCATGCACACATGTACCTGTATACAGCTGCATATTGTTCTGCTCCCCTCCTCTTGACCGAGGACAGTGAGGACATTGTGAGTGTCCCCCAGAACCAAGGGTGTGTCTCTACTACCCAAACATGCCCAGGGCCTGACTGCAAGCAGACTCCAATCCAAGCCAAGCAAAGCACCAACAATCTGACAAGCTTTGCCACTTGCTTGCTGTGTGACCTTGGGCAAGCCAGTACCTTCTCTGCCCCCTCCCACCTATGCTCGTTGCAAGGCTGGACCAAGCTGACACTTGGAAAGCCTGTGGGAAGCTCAACGCAAATGTTTACTATCAGCACTTCCATCACCTCTACACTATCGTGTGCACGCTGCAGTCACAGCTGATCACCCGAAGGCGGGATACAGTTTCTTATGTGAGCTCACCAAATCAAAATGCTGGGCATGAACTAAGCAGTGTAACTGAGATTCTATCCAAAAGCCACAGACACATGGGTCAAATGTGGCCTCCTGAGGTCAACAGCTGCCCCAAGCACCCCCCCCCATCTTGGGGTCTAGGAGGAGCACCAAACCCGGGGAAGCTCTCCATCCATGGTGGAGGGGCCCCGCCCCGCCCCACCCTACCTAGAGCAGAGGCAGGCTGCGATGGTAAAGACGCAGGCCAGCGCAGAGATGACACAGCCCACGTACGACAGCAGGGTGAGGTAGTGCTTGTGCACGGTGTCCACCTCCACAGAGGAGACCTGAGGGACAGGCAGGTGTCTCAGTGCCAGCTCCACACCGAGGGCCACCCTGGGAGGGTAGGGAACAGGAAACCCCCAGCTGAGCAGCCAGGTGCACTGATACAGGTTTCTAGCGGGGTTGATGGCTTCCCCATACCCTCAGCGGTCGGTCTGAGGCCCACAAAGGCTGGGAGCCCTTTCCCAGAGAAGCCCAGTTTTGGCCCAGCATGACTGACAGACGACCCCTGACTAACAATGGTTCACTTAGGATTTTCTCAGCCATATAGGGGTGGAAAAGCAGTCAGCAGAAGCTCAACCTTTTCCTGGGCCCCTGAAATGGGGCAGCAGCAGTGAGCCGCAGACCGAATACCCCACGGAGGAGTCCTGGAACCATTCCCCACGTGCTGGTCAGCAGTTGAGGAGGATCCGATGAATTTTCACCTTTCCATGGGTGTATCGGGGCTGAAGGCGACTATGCTGTAAGTTGAGCAGTATCTGAATGTTTCTTCAATGTTCAGGAGACATTTTCCAGACGTACATTCCAAGCCCAAGCACTTTGGGAGTAGGAACTTGGGACACAGAGCCCTGTAAGATCTTGAGAGCGCTGGAGCCCCCTTCTGACCTCCAAGCCAGCCCGCAGCTCTGGTCAGGGCTCCTTAGAAACACCATGTTGACTCCTGCCCTGTGGGCTAGGAGCAGGAATCTGCATTTTTATCTCATGCCAAAATCTGCCTACAGAGCAAGGGCTTCACAAAGCATTTCTTTTGTTAACAAGCTGTGTGACCTTGGATAAGTTACTTAGCCTCTCTGAGCTTCACTGTTTCCTCATCTATAAATGGGACAACACGTGCCCCCTTGGACCAGCACAGGACAAGAGCTTGGCCTGCAGTGTGGCTACAGGCAGGGTCACCCACCATCAGCACTGCGAAGTAGGTTAGATGGTCACATAGGCAGGATGTCTGGGTCTCTCTCCGGTGGGTCTCACACCCAGCGCTGCTCCAACTGCCTGGGCTGCTCACTGAGGGAGTTAGCACGGGGCTCCGGTCAGCGCTGGGCTCTAGAACCCCACTGCACCCCTCCCCAGGGCAGGCTGTGCCGCTTTCCCCAGTCTTTGCCCTGCCCAGTGGATCCCAGCCTTCTCCCTGGTACACCGCGTCTCTCCCACCCTGGGACCCCACGTCTCCCCCAGATACTTTCTACCTCATGGGCCCCTCCGCACTCACACGTGGGGCCTTCCACCCAGAACACGCACTGCAGAGTCACGTTCTTCTGTAGGGACAAGAGAGGGAGTATGTGGGCCCCACGGTCTGCTCACCCTGTCCCAGGCCACAGAGGACGCACAGGTCAGCCTGTGCCTCGATGGAGCTGCCTGGCTGGTGCCCTCCACCATCCATGGATCCGGTGGATCCACAACCTGGGGTGAGGACCCAGGCCCAGTGGGGACCCAGGCGCACTCACCGGCTGTGGCTGGTGCTGGAAGGTGAGCACCACGGGCTCTGGGAGGGCGGTCACTTTGGTGTTCTGCACGACGATACCCAGGACCTTCTCACCCAAGACTTGGCTGGAATTCTTGTCCTGGACATACAGGTTTGGGGGGAGCGTGGGGTGGGGTGGGGTTCAGGGCTGGGAAGCTTCTCCCAACACACTGCTCTGGGAGCTGAGTCTCCCTCTGGAGCCAGTTCTTACCCCCCCATTTTTAATTAGTGCATACTGATTACACAGATTCGTGAGTTTCACTCTGGCAGATCTGTGTGTGCACAAAGCATACTTCAGCTATTCCCCCACACCTCCCTTCCCCCAGAGTTTCCCATGTTGGAGAGGTGAGTTCAGTGTGTATCATGTATTTCTATTATATGCATGCCCCTAGTACCTGCCCTTACACCTCCTCTTCATCCTCCTTAAAATCAGTTCGTGTGTGTGCATGCATATCCATGTGCATGTGTGGGCGTGTCTGTGTGCGTGTGTGCGTGCGTGCGTGTGTGTGTGTGTGTGTGTGTGAAGTCACACTGCAGTGAGAACAACACTGATAAGTCCTCTCCCAGGAAGGTCTGCACATTGCAGTCTGATTTCTGACTTGACAAGGACCAGCTGTGGCTCCCGAGACAGGGGGACTAACTGCAGTCCCTGTCTCCATCTCCCCAGGGAGGGCAGGAATGTGAGGACAGGACCAGGAGCCCTCACCTGGAACAGGGCTTGGCTGCTGAAGTCCACCAGTAGCAGTCTCTTCTCAGCCTCCCCGCGCCGGCCCTTGGTCTGCTGGAAGAGCGCACGGGGCAGCAGCACCGAGTATTCCAGCACCTCACTCTGCTCCTCCTGCAGACCAAGGGCCCCTTAGGGTTCGGCTGACCACAGACCCCCAGGTCCTCCCAGAAACACACAGCCCATTCTAGACGTTGCCAACGGCACAGGGTCCTGGCTTCTCTTCCCTGGCACTGGCCAGGGCTGGGCAGCCTTGTGGTGAGACCTCTGGGGTCAACAAAAGATCCACATGGCCACCAGCTAGCTGGGTCCCTCCAAGGGCAGTCTTGAGGCAGGGCTCAGGGCCAGGAATGGGGACTGGCCTTCTGTCCACACCAGAGTGCCCAGGGACCCTGGTTGGGAGCTGACACCTTTATTATCCCCTGCCATATTGTGCCTGGGCCTACCTTTCTGGGGCTCTGGGGACAGACTAGGGCTGTCACTGCACTATGGGGTGCTGCATTCCCAGCCCCTAATTCCACCCACCCCAGCCCAGCTAACCTCCTCCCGGGAGTGAATGTACAGGTCCTGGAGGCCAGCTGTGGGCTGCAGCTTCCACACCGTGGCGTTGACCCTTTCCTCCTCAAAGGACAGCGTGTCCCCCGGGAACCTCACTGAGGACAGCTTCGACTCCAGGCTCTGCAGTTGCCTGGCAGGGAGGACAGAGCAGTGAGTGATGGCAGGGAGCCCGAGGCAAAGAGAAAGGGCCAGCCAGGTACATAGGAAAGAGGAAGGGACCAAGAGAAGGAAAAGGGTCTGGGAAAGAGGGGAGGGGACAAAAGGGACACAGCGCCAGCCACACACAGGTGCAGGTGGGAGAGAGACCTGGAGCCAGGCCTCAGAGAAAACAGGACAGGGGAGGGACACGATGGGGTGGCACTGTCCTGGGACTCAGCAGCTAGTTCTGGCCTACTCTGCCCCCCCCCCGACCCACTGTGGCCACGGAGCTGCCCCAGCATCTCTGAGCGCCTCCTCTGCCCAGCTGAAGAATGGACCAATCGCTTCTCTGCTGGCAGGAAGAGGCCTGGGTGGCTGCCCAGCCAGTGGATGTTGGTCTTTGCACATCTAGAAGGGCTCAGGGCTCAGCCTGGTGACTATATATCACCCCCTCCAGGAGACAGAAAGACAAGAGGTCTGGAGACCCTTCCGCTCGCCCCCACCAGGGTCCCTCTCCCTAGATCACACTCACTGGCTGGCAAGGGTGGCTGTTGGCCTGCGCGACGCCTTCTGTGGCAGCTTCAGGAGCTGGCTGAGCCGCTGCAGGTCCTGCTTCAGCTCACACATGTCCACCGAGGCGTTGGGCGAAGCCTTCCGAGGCGGGTCTGTGGAGGGATGGAGGCTGTGATGGAGGCACGTGAGTCGTGAGACACTCTGTGCCTCTACCCCACTTTACAGAAGAAGAAACCGAGCCCCTAAGACTTGGTGGGGACTCCCCCAGGCCACTCAGAGGTGAGGCCAGCCAAACAGGGACTTGGTCTTATAGAGCCCAGCCCGGGCAACTTAGTGAGACCCCGTCTCAAAATAAAATAGAAGGCTGGGTAAGTAGATACACACACAGGGCCTCTGGATCAGTGCAGTCCAAGGGGGGACAATCACAGGGAAGCTCACACAGCCTCTGCCTCTCCCCCCAAGTAGCAGAGGCCACACCACACCTGTCCCACCAGGCAGCAGGTGCTGTCACCGGAGTTCAGCATCGGCCTCCAGCCTTCCAGGCCCTTGAGCTGCCTGCTTTCCCCACCCCATCAGCCACTGGATTCAAATCTGGAATCTCCACCTGCCAGCTGTGCCCCTGTGGGAAGCCTCTCTATGCCTCAGTCTCCTCCTGGGTGATACGCAGGTTGCAGTGAATATCTGTGATTCTGCTGCCCCAGCGCCCGTTTTGGATCAACTGGACTTTCCCACACCCGAGGTCAGGCTAGCTCTGCACCTCCACAGGACCTCAGTGCCTCATCTCCCATGGGACACTAGAGACAGCCTCCTTGGGGGGTCCTGCTGGCCCCAGCGGGCCACCACCTCTCAGCACCCCACATTCCTGGAACACATGCCTGCTGCTTTCCCCCCATTAAACAAAGCACCCCATGGGTGCTTCTATCTGGTTCATGCCCTGGGCTCGAGTGAGAGCATCGGCCCAGGGTCCTCTCTCCCCATGGGCTTCCTAGCATGCATGTGAGTGTATGTGTGCACGTGTGTGAGGGTGTGTGTGGCACACACCTCGGGACTTGCAAGCAATCTTAGCTTTATTTCCATCCCTTCCTTCTCCTCATCACTGGAGGGGTGCTGTCCATTCCACATGTGCTAAACTGTAACACAGATAAGACTGCATGGAGGTGGTGATAGAAACTCTCCAGTGAGTCCACTTTTCTGTCCTCCCCACCTCCACTTTTCTCACTTCTCTTCTTCCGCCATCTTCCCTGTGGCCTCTGTAGATTTTCACTCCACACCCCTCTCCCGGGTGTCCCACACAGCTTCCTTCACTTTGGCGCTCACCCTCCTTCTCCTCTGACAGTCCCTGGCTCCCTCTGCCTGTGAACAGAGCCCAGGCCTGTGGCCTGCAGTCCAGAGGCCACTTCCCAGCCTGCCTTGCGTTCAGCTTCCCACCTCCAGCCCTCTGCCCAGCAGCTGCCCTACCATGGAAGTAGAAGGTGAAGCCTGAGGCCGCGGGCAGGGTGCTGTTCCGTGGGCTCCACCAGGACCTGACGGAGGTAGCGAGCAGTGGGGGTCCCTGAGCCCGGCTCTCCTCTTGGTGCCGGAAGCAGAGCAAGCCAGAGGCCTGTTTGCTCAGCAGGTAGTCGTGCCTGCCATAGCGAAGATGAAACTTCCCCGCATGGCGGTCCCAGTAGAGGCAGAAGTGGTAGAGGCCCCTGGGGTCCGGGAAGAACCTGGACGCTTCCTGGGCTGCAGGGAAGGGGGCGTGGATGGTAAGGTTGTCCTCTGAGTTCTTGATGGCGATGTGTCGCTCCTGCGTCCACTCATAATGGAGGCTGCTCTTCTGTGTCTGGTTCCGCTGGCCGCAGAAGCGGAAGTCTTCCCGGGGGCCACCGCCATGGGCACCTGGGGAGGCAGAGGTTGCGGATGGGACTTTGCAGCAGGGTCAAGCCAGGAGTTTGGGAGGGGATGAGACCTGTGCGGACGATGTTCATGCATACCTTCTAAAGGTCTATACTTCGAAGGGTCTACAAAAATGTGAGTCTGCCTTGCTCAAAAATTTCTGGCTTCAAAGTACAAAAGAGCATGAAAAATAAATAATGATTTAAAGGCTGAAAGAATTTAATAACAAAAAAGTGTTTAATGAGGGCCATAGACTGCTGCATGTTCTGTGCACGGCTCAAAATTGCTTGCTGCAAAGAAGAGCGGGGCCAAAATGCAGCCCGTTTCCCATGCCGAGCTGTGCTCTGAGGGGCAGTATCTGCCGGGGGAAGAGCTTTTTTTCCCTCCAAGGTGCCACTCAGCAGCTAAGCTGTGCTGCACACTAGTGCCTGCCCAAGGGTTTGTGGGCATGCAGGCAACTGCCCTAGACACGGGGGCAGCCACCATGAGTCCCAACAACCATCCCAGGGCCCCTGGACGCTTACCTTGAGCCAGGAAAAGCAGACTCAGCAGGGACAGCGCCGTGTGCAGGGGCACTTGGACAGCCATCGTCCCGCCCAGAAGCCAGCCCTAGAAGTCACCACCTGTAAGAGACCGTGGCGTTCGCTGGGAGCCTGGGCCACCCGGCAGTGCAGCAGGGACAGAAATGTAGACTCAGCGCGGCTACCGTGCCCTCTACAGGGGCCAGAAGGGAAGGCGCTTCGTATCCTGACCACCAGGGGGAGCCGGCTGCCGGGTCCCGGGCAGAACAGCGGTGAGAATTCTGTTAGAAAGTAACTTGCTGTAGCCCAAAGCAGGGAAGGAGCTCTAGCTACCCTCACTCCCACCCTGTCCACCCACGACCAGTTAGCTGAGCGCCTAGGAGCCGGCAGCCTCTATGCTGACCCTCCACCTGTGCAGTGGATATACCATAATGCTCAACTGGTGGGCATTATGGTATATCCACTGCACAGACGGGGAACCCGAGGCTGGAGGGGTTAAATGACTTGCCCAAGAATGCCACACAATTTAGGGACTTTCCCCGTCTGGGCAGAACCGCAGTGCTTGGTAACCACAGAGATGCCAGGTGGTTGTTGTCTTCTACCACCAGCTGGCCTGGGGACCAAGCTGGATGCTGATAGGCCCAGCCAGCCATCCTCATCTTGTGGGGAGCTGCATCTGATTGGGTGGCAGATGCAGTCATCTGCCACCAGCCAAAAGAAAGGAATCCTGGCAACCTGGGCACAAGCAAGCAGTCTGAGTGTGGGAGAAATAAAGGAGGACTTCCCGGAAGAGGAATACAGGAAGACTGAATATTTGAGAGCTTTGTTAAAAGCAAGGGTGGCTCAAGCAGGATCTTGTTACCTCTCTCCTGATCTGAGTCTCCCTCAAGCCAATATGACCCCTTTGAGCAAATGCCAGTCCCTTAGGTCCCAGTGGGGGAATAGAACCCCAATTTCTCAGGTCCTGTGGTCTCACCATCTTACCTGGAGCGTCGTGGGGTTCTTGAGGACATGGAAGCCTTGCAGGGAAGGGCTGATTTCCTAGGGTTCTGATGCTAAGGTTTCGCTCTGAGTCCTCTCTAAGCAATGGGTTCCCGTTCAGACTGCCTTAGCCCCACAGAAGGAACCCAGCACTGGGGGACAGGGGTGTCCCTCTCAAGGGCCCCTTCCTTCTCCTTCCTTGCTCACCCTACCCCAGCCCCCACTCAGGCCAAATGTCACCTCCTCCAGGAAAGCCCCTCATGTGACCACGACCACTGCTTTTCACTTGTGAGCCGGAAGCACACAAATTGCATTGAGGATTTGGCTCATATTCTCCATTTATCCAAGGGCCAGAAAGGACCAGTGGCTTCCCGGGGTCACACAGCAAGCAGGAGTGGAACTGGCTGGAGCTCATGTGTTCTTCGGGCCACGGACTTTCAAAGTGAGCCACCATGATGGCCAGTGAGGCCCCAGGACAGGACAGAAACGCCTGCCTTGCAGCAGCCCCTCTGAGACTGGCCCCTGAGGGCAAAAGGGGAGGGGCAGGAGTGAGCTCCTCATCACTGGAGGGGTGCAAGCAAGGCTGCAAACCCACGGGTGCCGGGGAAGGGATTCAGACACAAACAGCGGCTTGCTGCCCTGACACTTCCTGGCTCACTCTGTCCCACCTGGGCTGTTTGAGCAGCCACACCAAAGAGGACAGCGCTTCCCCATCAGCATCCCCGGGGGTCAGTGAGGAAGGGCTTCCTGGATTGCCTTAATGGTGTGGACCCTGGATCCAGCTTGTTTGGCTTCAAATCCCAGCTCCCACGTTTATTAGCTGTGTACGCTTGGGGTAGTTATTCACTGTCTCTGGGCCTCGCTTGCTTTTCTCAACTAGAATGAGGAAATTAAACAGTGGGAATTAAATTAATTGATATCCATGGGGGCAGCTAATAACTCTGTGTCCTTCTTGACTAGCCATGCTCCCCCTAGCCCAGCCCCCAGGCCCGTCACTCAATCACCCCCCTTTCCATGGCCCCATCCTTCCCAGGTGGCCCCACTCAGCCTCCAAGGCCTCCAGGGGAAATTCCTGGAGCATGAAACCTCCTTTCCGGTGCATAACCCCACCTAGAAACTTCCCTCCCTGCAGCAGCCTGAATGACTGCAGAACCCTACGGGCTACTCATGGGGACAAGAGAACTGGGCTGGGGACCAGGAAAGGACACCAGACCCAGACCAGCCAGAGGAGGGCACTGTCCTGCCTGTGCCTATCTCCTAGCCCAGCCAGCAAGGAGGGGACCCAAGGAGGGGCCCACAGTCTAGAGACTGAACCTCAGCACCCACCGGGTCCAGGGATGTCTCTGGCTTCTGTGGGGAAAGGCAGCACTGGCTGGCGTGGGCCATCAAGAATCTTAGGGCCAAGTGCCAGGTGACAGTGAAGCCCTCGTCCCCTCCCGTAGTGCTGACTGGAGCCTGGGAAGTCTTGGGGCGGGGGGTCAGCAGCAGCACTGCTCATGATTACAGCAGCAGCAGCAGCAGCAGTGACATCTGCAGCATCACATTAAGTCTTCAGGGTTGCCCCACCAGGCAGATCCTACAAATTCACCATTTCACAGATCCCTAAACTGAGGCCAGGGAGGGGCTCTCTGTTCCCAGGTCCCCCAGACGGGTGGTGTTGGTAAAGGTCTCAGAGATATACCCACTCTGCTCTGGGCTTTGGGGTCCACCCAAAGAAGAGTAGAGAAAAGTGGAGGACAGTGAAGACCACAGGCAGCACAACGAGTTCTGGCCTGGAAGGGAGGCTGTGAGGCTGAGCCTGCCCCCCAGGTTCCCCTTTCCGAGCATCAGCCCTTGACCTCAGACCTTCCGTAAACACACAGAGAACAGAACGAGCTGATCCAGACTGACACAATGGGGGCCACCACCCCAGGTTCCCAAGGGTCCAGCAGGGCAGAGGGTGAGCGGGACCCTCCCAAGCCAAAACACCCCATGGCCACCTGAGGCCAGCTGCCCAAGAGAAGGGGCTCTACCTCAGTCAGCCCTGCCCCTGCCCCTGTGGGCAGGGGACTCGGGGCTCACTTTCTTCCCTGGGGCCTGAGTCACTTCCTTTGCCATCCTGTGTGGAGCCACCAGTCACCACTGGCTCAGCCCGAGCTCCTGGAAAACCCATTTCCTCGGAGGATGGAGGTGGAAGTTGGGTGGACGGAACTTGCACACTGGGTTAACCCTTCCCGAGGCTGGCGCCTCTGCTGCGCCTTCCTTCCCCTTGCACTGTGGTCCCAGGTGAACCCTGAATGGACGCAGGTCATCCCTGGACCCTTATTCCTGCCATTACTTTGCCAGGAATGCCTTCTCTCCCATGAACATTCCAGCTCAGCTTTGAGATGAGTCCCAGACTCCATGAAGTGTCACCCCACTGCCATCCCACATCAGAACTGACCCATCCTCCACTGGCTCATGGCTACCATCAACACCACACACCCCACTGCTGCCAGTATGCCCCCAGGGGTGCCCCCAGGGGTGCTCCAGGGACTGTGCAAAGATGCCGATTTGCAGGCCTTGAACACCAGGTCTCGGGAGCCTGGCTTTTTAGCAAATGTCCCCCTGAGTGACCCAGCATGAGCCTGGGGACCATGCTTACACCCAGGAGAAACCCCAGGAGCCCTGCTGTAGAGAAAGTCAGAAAGTGGACAGGACTCGCTCCAGGACACTCTGCAGCTGAAGGACAGGCCCAAAGGGCCTGGATGGGGAGCTGGGAAGGTGCCTGTTCCCTACCTATGACAGGTTTCCTCAGCATTTAGCAAGATGTGGGGGCCAGAGGAGCTCCTACAGGACAGGGTGGGGGGATGGGAGCCCAGCAGGGAAGAAGGGAGCCCTGGAGTCTCCTTTTAGCCTGATCTTGCCTGCCTAGGCTGCCTGCCCACAGCCCTCACAGTGTGGGGGGAGCCACCGAAGGGGCCCCAGCTCTGCTTCCAGCTGCACCACCCAGCCTCAGCTGCCCTCCAATATAGGGCAGTGCCCCACCCACCTGGAGCCCCAGCAGACAGCTTGGGAAGGGAGGATGTGACTGGGAGAGGGCGACATTTGCATAGTGCAGAAGGTATACAGGTACAGCATGCATGCGTGTGTGTGTGTGTGTGTGTGTGTGTGCGTGTGCATGCCTGCATGTGCACGTGCAGTTATGGGAGCCAGGAGGCAACGCAAAAGAAGGCTGGGAGTAGGGACAGGATGACAGGGACACGGCTCCCACAAATGTCAGAGGCCAGGGTGGGGGTTGGGCAGGTGTTTCCTCCCTGGGAGAGGGGCAGGGGCTAACAGACTCCCCCATCCCCACTCTGCAGCAGCTTCAGACTAAAGTGAACCTGGAAACACCACATCCCCTCCAGCTCCCAGGAGATGCCCGGTCAGACCAGGTGAGACCAGAGGCTCCCCCTCACCTGGTCCAGCCCCAGTCTCCGGGAACATGGTTTGCAAATGTGAGCCCCTCTCCTTCCTCTGCCCCCTCTCCACAGCGGGTGGCTGATGCCCCAGCCTCTGCCCCTCACCAGGAAGGCTGCTCCAGGACCATGGAGCAGCACAATGACCTCAGGTTTCAGGAATTTTTCTGTAAAGGGTAATAAAATTCAAGCTAGAGCCTGCAACCCGGGGCTGGCACTGCCAGGCCTTGTCTGCTCCCTGCCAAGACAGCCTCTCATCCTTCCACCGGCCGCCTTGCCTCCCTCCACAAGCCAAGCCCCTGGAGCCATGCCTCCCTATGCACACCCAGATGGTCTCAGTCCTGTGGGGAGGCTGAGGAAGGGGAGAGGAAGGGGCTGTCCACGGGAAGAGTCCTTCCAGAAAGCAGTCTGCGGGCCCAGCCACTCTGCAGCCTCCTTCATCTGGACCCCTAAGTGTGCTAATGCCCCAGAGACATCCGTGGGAGACACGCCTCTGGTGTTCCCTCCTCCAAGCCCTTTGCACACCATGGTCCTCTGCCCTGCAGTGCTGACCTGTGACACATTTATGAGGATCCCAGTGCCTGGGGCTTCCACATCTCCCCAGCCCTCAGGGCGCCTAGCAGGACAGAGATAGTGTATGGATCTGAGCAGGTCCCCAGGTGGAATCCAGAGTGGAGAAGTCCCTGCTCCCTTTAGCAAGAGCAGAATGAGTATCTGGCACTAAGCAGACCACTTCCCACACCAGAACCGGCCATCCAAGCAGGTAATGAGTCATTTGGTCCTCACAATAACTCTGAAGTGATGCCATTTCAGAGATGAGAAAGTCAAAGCCCAGAACGGTTAGATCATGGCTAAGACCACATAGTAAGTACGTCGCAAATCCATGACTCAACCCAAGCCCGTCTAACTTCAAAGCCTATGTGTTCAGCCACTGTGGTCCATGGAGTTCCTTCCTGTCTCTGGGACTCAGGCTCCCTATCTTTAATACAAGGTAACTTGTCAAAACATTGTGAGGGAGCATCAGTCCTCCAATTTGAGAAATGCTTTGGGCCCTTCTTTCTTTTGTGCTTCTATTCAGCAAAGGCGCTGATAGGTCCTGCAGGCAGACTCTGTACAGGCCAAGTGATGGTAAAGCTTTCGCACGGACACCTGTTATTGTTCTCAGGAATCTTGATGCCACACGGAAAGCAGTCTGCCACCACACCTCCCCTCCCCTCTGAGCTGTCCCCAAGGCCATTAGCCAGCAGGAGATGGACGACAGGAGCCAGTTAGGCTGCAGTGGTCCCCAGAGCCACTCATTGCCATCTCCGACACTTCCAGGCGAGAGGTCTTCAGGGACGCTGGGCCATGCTCAGGCCCATCCCGCCTCCTTCCACTGCAGTGCCAGCTCACCAGGAAGGGCAATGCCAGGCTGTCCCCAAGTGGCCCATTCCATTAAAGCCAGCTGGGCCTGCGGTCTCACCTCCAGCAGTGAAGACACTCAGAATGTTGGGGGGCGGGATGAGGGTGCAAGGGCTTTGAGCCCCTGAGGATCAAAGGCTCTCAGAATTTCAGAATGGAACCCAAGAGAGGAGAGGGGATTAGGACACCCAGACCAGGAGCCCAGGCCTGGTGCCCTAGAATTATCCCCATCTGGGCAAGGCTTGGGTACTGGGTGTTCCCTAACCATCCGAGGACTGGTTCCAGCCTGGTCAGTCATGCGCTCCTGGGCAGTGAAGCACCAGGCAGGGCTGTAGCCAAGTCTTTGAGACCCAGCACCATCCAAGGAGGAGCTGTGGGCACCTCCTAGACACAGGCATACAGAGCCAAGCACCTGCCAGGGACACCTCCTGGAGCCAGGTGGCAGGAGTTCACCTGGGGGACACACAGTCCAGACTAGCTCTGTGGCCACTAGCTCTGAGATCGTTGGGTCAGCCTGGCCGCATTCTGGGCCTCAGTGTCCTCCTGGGTCAAGTGGGCAACTAGGATTCCTGTCACCTGCCTGTCTTCCCTATAGCCAGGGGTCCTCCTGGGCCCCACAGAAACTGAGCAGGCTTTGAGGTGACCACAGTGAGGGCAGGGCCAGAGGCAAAGAGGATGCTGAGCTGGCTCCTCCACCCTGGGCAGACTGTCTGGAGACCCCGCCGTCTGGCTGCAGTTCCCTTCCTCAAGGCCAGGCCACCCCGTCAGCCAGCTGCCTCCCCGTAGCTTCCCCAGGCGGGCAGAGTGCCCATCTTTGGAGTGTAGATCCTTCGGGTTCCCAAGGCCACCACCTTCCCTCCCTTTCTCTCCTCCTCCACATGCCAGGTCCCTGGCTCAGGGACAGACAGGGCACAAAACCAGGAGCCACCTCCGAAATAAGGCTGGGCCATGTCCCCACTATGCCTGAGGCCTGCTCCAGGGAAGGGAAGTGGAGGCAGTGAGCAGAGATCCCTGCAGGTCCTCACTGAGCACACAGCTCAGCGTCCCTGGCACAAAGGGGGCTCTCGGTCACCATTCGTACCCCCACACGGGGAGCTCACCCTCTGCAGGCCACAGCCCCGGATACCCGAGAAGCACTGAAAACTCAGTAGCTCAGCCCTTTGTACATATTAATGCATTTAATCCTCTTAAAAGCCTAGGAGACACCATTATGCTCACTGAACGATTGACAATGAGGCCCCGGAGGCCAAGTTAGGGCCAGGGTGCCCCAGTCAGGGAGTGGTGAAGCCTGGATAGGGACCCAGGCCGCGCCAAAGCCCACCCGCACTCTGGATCGAGGCAGCTTCCCTCAGGGAACTCACCTGCTCCTGTGAAGAGGGGCTTCCATCAGAGCCACAATAGAAAGGTGTTTTCGTGGGTTAGCCTGGGCCCTGTCCCCACAGAAGCCCAGATCTAAGGGCGGCAGAGCCCTGCCCCACGCAGCACCTTCCCACAGCGTCCCAGGGCCCTCAGCGGGCCTGGCCGCCTCCTCCCACCACCTCTTGGTGGGTTATCTTTGCAGCCCAGGGGCCAAAAAGGATCTTTGCAGCCAGGGCTTTGCAGAAGGGAGGAGAGGGTGTAAAGCCTCACCCCCAACCACTTCCTTATACTAGTTCTCAAGGCTGTCATTTCATTGATCAAGTCCTCTTACAGAACATGCATGGCTCCCCGAGGGTGCCCCGCGCCACCCCAGCTTCATCCCTGCTCCATCCATTAGCTACACTGTTAGTGTTGGGGAAAAGGGGGTGAGGGGAGAGAGGAGGGAGAGAATAAAGAACGAGGGGAAGGGGCTGAGGCAGAGGAGGAGATGGAAGGCGGGAACCAGGAAGGAGAGGCTGGGGAAGGGAGTCGTACCTGGATCCCTCCTCCAGGCAGGAGGACTGCACACCCCAACGCAGGAGTGGTTAGCAGGGTCCCCTGGTTTGCAGTGGCCCTGTTTGCCCAAATTCAAGAAGCCGGGGAAGAGGGGAAGTGGGGCCACCCAGCCGTGCTCTTACCCACAGCCTCAAACAAAGGGGGCAGCCAGAAGATAGGCTGGGAAGCCCCAGCCTCTAGCGCCAGCGGGGGGGAGAAGGGGCGCAGGTGACAGCAGCCCCTGGCAACCGTTACCCTGGCAACCGTTGGCAGCTGCGGGGACCACGTCACTGCCAGCTCCAGCTCCGACCCAGCAGCGCAGCGTGGGCTCCCTGACTTGTCCTGTACCTAAGCACTGGGAACGGCCCCCTGTTTTAAGGGGACATCTAGGAGCCAGGGATTCCCAGTTCTCAAGAGAAGCAGAACCTCAGATTTTTACGTGACATCTTTAAGTGTGTCAACAATGACTTTAAACCACATTTTTAGAACCCCAAAGGGGACACTCTCATGACCAAATTAAACCTAGTGGAAATGAGTTGCCCTAGAGGCTGCCAGCCCGTGGCCTTGGTCTTAAACCAGGGTGGACATCCTCTAACTCCCACACTTGGCTGTTGTGAGCCCAGAAAGTGTGCCACACTACCCTGAAAACTTCTTAGGGTCCACCTCCTCCAGGAAGCCCTTCTAGATTGCATAGCTCATCAAGAATCTCCCTCTGAATTTGCCTGGCCTGGGGGCTCCTCCTGGCTCTCTTCTAGAACTCCCCGGGGTCAGAAGCAGATCCAAGCCCCTTTTCCAGTCTGAGAGGGGAGAACCAGGCCAGGTTTCTGAAAGCTTCACTATGCACCAACCCCCACCCCACCCCGCATTTTGCAGGTCTGTGTCTACTACTCTGCAAGGTGAGGCTGTTGAGCTCATCTTACAGAAGGGGAAACAGTGGCTTGGGAGGGGTTGTGACATGTCTAATGCCACCTCACTGGTAAGCGAGGGACATGGAATTCGAACCGTGATCTCCTCTGAAGATATCCAGTCCTAACGTCCAATCTGATGCTTGATTATTCCCTCCCCCAACCTGCAGTACACACCCAAACTTCACTTGATCACCTCCGGGGACAGGGAGCTCACCTCCTCCCTCACAAGAAGATGCACCATTTTGACATTTAAGAGTCCCTTGTATCCACTAAGTCAAAGGGAAAAGATCTCCCTAAACTGCAGTGACCTCTGTACGCCAGACACACGGAGGCGAACTGGGGTGGGGGCCCACCATGGCCTGCAGCTCCAGGCCAGCAGCAGCACAGGAGAGCGGGTGGGGATGCTCGGGGTGCAGAGTGCCCGGGATGGGTGGGGGAGGGGGGCTGGCAGCTCCGGGCACAGCAGCCTCTGCACCTCCCCCACGGCTGCAGTGGCCCAGGGCCAGGACGCGGCTATTGTCTCGCTGCCGCCAGAGTCCGGGCCCATTCAGGCACTAATTTAGGCCTGGAGGAAGAGGAAAAGAAAGCAAAGAAAGGAGCCACTGTCCTCTGGGGGACCTGCGCCCGCCAGGAAGGGGTCCAGGCCTGCTGGACCGAGAAGGCAGCCACAGTGCGATGAAAGGAGCTTGTGCCTCGAAGGGGCTGGCAGGGGGCAGCGGTACTGGACGTCCGGGGAAGGGCACCCCAGCGTTCCACACACTTGGCGCTTAGTGTCTGCAGTGACACCCAGAGGGACAGGAATGGCATTTCCTGTCCCACCTGCAGCCCAAAACATCCTACCCACTTCCGACGAGGAAAATTCCTGTGACAGCTCTCTGCAGCCCAGAGACCTGCAATCCACTTTCTCATTCGGCTCCAATAACACTGCTGATCAGAGTTCAGCTGAGTGTCCTGTGTCAGACACTGGGGCTCAGGGAGCAGCATGGCTCCAGAATGTCAAGCTAGTGACTGTACCCATCTCACACCTCCTGACGCCCCTCACCACCTTGCAGTCACTGAGGCCTTTGCACATGCTTTCCCCACAAAATAGCACATTCTTTCCAGGATCTTTCCCTCAACTAGCCTTTTCTGAGGTTTTAAATATTCCCATCCCTGACATGCCTTCCATGACTGTCCAATCAAAACTGTTCTGTATGCATCTTGGTCTTCCCTGTCACATGTTTTATTATTCTCAGGGCACCAACATCTGTGTGAAGTGTTAGGTGTGACATTTTTCCTTTCTCAGAATTTGCAGTCTTGTCTGATTCCCTCATCATTCATGCCTCAGATCCCAGCGTAGTCCACGCTGCTGCCCTGCAACTCCTGGTTAATGAATGAATGAGACAGAGTCCAGCCTCTGAGGCAGGTCAGGTGGGCACTCAGGGTCTTCCCAAGAGGATCCGCCAACTCCTCAGGCTCTGGATCCAAGCTAAAGTGCCACGTGGGCAGTGTGGACAAGGGGCACTGAGCTGTGCCCACTCCCCAGCTCTGAGTGTGCCAGGGGCACACGAGGCTCTGCCAGGGGTGTGGCCAGAGCATCTCCCCAAGTTGGGGGCCAGCAAGGGATTCTAAACCCCTCCAGCACACAGCTGCCTGTGAAGTCTCACAGCGCTGCAGCCCCAGAGCCCAGAGTGTCTCACACCACAGTCCGCAGGTAACTGCGAGGTGCTGAGACCCCGCCTGCAGCAACTCTCGGGATTCCTGTCTACATAAACGCAAAGTCACCCCAGGACCCCTCAAAAGCCCGGGCCTGTGATCTAGGGCGAAGGGAGCCTGGTTGGTGAGGTGGGTCCCTTCCCCTGTGCCAGGTGCCAGGCTTCCCATGGGCTCGCCGTGGGCCATCCAAGGTGGCCCAAGAGGGATGTGACAGGTGTCTGTGACAGGGGACCCTAGGGCCCAGGAACCTGGGCGTGCACATCTGAGGACCAGCCTGTAGAGGCTCGGGAGGGAGCTGGGGCAGGGCAGGAACCATGTACTAGTGAGAGTGGTGTGGCATGCACCTCTCATCACAACCCCACCATGAGGAGGGCTCCTCCTGCCATTCTACAGCTGGGGAAACTGAGGCTCAGAGAGGAGAAGCTGTGTGCCCAGGGACACAGAGCTACTACCTAAATCCAGCCCATTTGCCCCACTGCCCCATGTGTCCCCAGCCTTGTGACAGAGAGCTGGCAGCACCCGCCACTCTGGGGGTGGATGTAGAGGCCCAGAGAGGCTGAGCCATGGTCCCAAAGCCTCACAGCCAGGGACAGGGCCAGACCACTCTGCTCTACTCCTGTGGGCTGTGAACACAACTGGCTCCCAGGTCCAGGTTGCTGCCCTGCTGACCCTGCCCCTCCACTCCCAGGTCGGGAGACAAAGTTGGGCCACCTACTTGTGCTGATGCCCCCTCAGGCTCTCCATAGTTGGTGACAGGTGCTGTGTCCAGGCCTGGCTTCCCCAGCCTCAGTTCAGGGTCCCTGACCCTGGCTGGTGACCAGGCCCTGCCATCTGTGCCAGGCGGATGGCACTAATGGGGAAAGCTTGGCCACAGGGATCAGCAGGGCTACGGACAGGGATTCCGGGGGAGGCATCATCCACACAGCAGCTGGGGAGGGCACAGGGATTGGTGCCACCTCCTGCAGGGCCAGGAAAGCTCTGGTCTGGAAGGAGCTGTGAAGGATCCCCACGTCCCCTCTGTGGTTTCCCTGACCCCTGCAGGGACGGGGAGCCCACCACCTCCAATGGGAGGAGCCACGTATGATACCATGGGAATAGGCTCAGGCTTAGAAGCAGGAGAGCCGGGCTCGAGTCCCTGCTGCTTGGCACATGCCCAGTGACAGCAGACTGTCTGGGCCAAGCCTGACTCAGTGGCCCCATCCAGCCCTGGAATCTACTCCACACATTTGTCACCATCGGGGCAGGTGGGTCTAAGCAGTTGTTCTCCTGCTGTGGGGTCAGAAACCCAGTGTGTCAGCCACAGAGCCACAGCCTGAGGTCCAGACTCAGCCAGGGAGCCAGAAGTTCAGTCAGTCACTCAGTGCGGCCCTCAAGGCCCACAGAAACTCAGCCCGGCAGAGAGTTCTCGAAGTTACAGTCATCTCCCCTTGCCAGAATTCTAAATTCTAAAGAAAAGCTGTTCCCCAACAACTAAGATAACTGCTGAGCACAGAACCCATAACATCGGGGACCTCCGATCACATCAGGATGTGTGACGCCCCTCCTTATTCTCTGGTTCCCTACATCAGCGAGCACAGAGCACATACACTGTGAGGTTCCATTTGTAGTGACGAGGTCTCTGTGTCTACAGACCAGCAGGGACCAGCCCCTGAGGCTACAGTCAATTGCAATATTCTGACCAGAGTGGGAAGAAAGGAGACACATGCCCTGGTGACAAAAGTCTGCTCTGCATGTAGCTTTCCTGCCCACCATCTGATTACGTCTCCTCTCGTCCTGTAAAAAGACCTTCCGTGTACCTGAGTCCCCCAGACAGAGCTGGAGAACATCCTCCTCTTCCAGAAGGCCAGACTTTGGATAAACCGGGTTTTCTTCCGGCCAACTCTCTTCTCCCAAGTGTTGGCTTTCTAGTGGTGAGCAGTGAACCTCAGTCTGTTCATAAGGCTTCAGTCTTAGGGAGCAGAGGGATCCCCAGGCCAGACAACTCCTCAGAGCAGCAGATCAAGACCCCTCGGATGGGCATGGCCCGGGGGGTGGGCGCTCTGGAATGGGTGCCTCTCCCAGTGGCAACCTGAGAGTGGTTCTGGAATAAAGTCTCTGCTGCTCCCTAAAGGAAGGGCTGGCTGGTGGCCCAGGACAGTGACAATAACAACAGCACTGATGGTGTACCAGGCACAATGCTCAGTGCTTAAAATCTGATGGCTTCCTCTACCCTCTTACGACACTGTCACCATCCTCGCTTGACAAAATCATGAGAAGGAAGAACGCGGTCTTTCAAATGAGGATGAGGTGCAGGTGAGACTCACCCGGCTGGGCTGGGACAGCTGGGCTGGAGTCTCCGCCTCACCATTCCCTACAATGTGTGTGCTCTCAGTTCATCCCCAGGGGGTCTCTCTTAGCCATTAGAGGCTTGGTGTCCTCATCTCCATTTTATAGCCTACATAATGAGGCTTAGAGCAAGTAGGCCACTTGCTTAAGGCACTTATCAAGGACTCAATCTAGTTGGATCTCAATCACGCCACTGGGCTAAAACCCTGAGCAAGGCTTACGTGTGTGTGAAGCCACACGTTTGCTGGGTACACACACTCCACAGCCAGCCGTGTGTGACTTACATTTCAGCCATAACCCTGCTGTTATCTCCACGTGCAGGTATGGAAACTGAGGCCCAGAGAAACTCTGATCTTTGGCACCAGGATACAAGGCTTCCATGTCCACCCACTTTGCCTCCTGGCCCTGGAAGACCCAGGAAGGGTGACTGAGAGGCAGAAGACAAAGGTCTGAGAACAGGAAGAGGGGTCTGAGAGGGAGCAGAGGCTGCTTTGTATCTCTGGGAGGTAAAGTGGCCCTGGGCCTTGGGAGCCAGCCTGGAGCCACCAGCTGCAGGCTCACTGACCCTTCAGGGGTCAGACCCACGGCTGTGACACTGAGCCCCTCGCCCGGGTCATCCCCCAGGAGTGCAGAGAGACCTGTCCGCTGGTGCTAGAAGTGCTGCCAGCTCCCCCAGGGCGGAGGTCTTTTCTCTGGCCACATGGAACTGCCGAGCTCATCACAAACCCCTAAGCTGGTGCCAGCCCAGGAGCTCGGCGCTCACCACTCTGGCCTCCCTACCAAATCACAGCCCAGGCTGGCAGGAAGCGAGGCGAGTCTCACCGGTGACCCACTCTCGAAGAGCAGGGGCATGGAAAAAAACGGCCTCCTGAATTGAGATAAAATGTACCTATCTTCCCAGCAGGAGAGAAAGACACCAAGACAGACGATCTTCTAAAGCTTTCCCGCATCAAGACCTTTAATGCTCATGACAGCTCCCTGGAGAAGAGGCGATCACTAAACAGTTCACAGACAAGGAAACTGAGGCATGGACCAAAGTCACCCCCACCCAAGATGAGTGACTCCAAGGTTCTCCCTGGTAAGGTGGCCTTGCTGCCCATCTGGATCCTGTTGTCCTACAGAAACATGGACTTCACAGTGGCAGAGATGGGGCTCAATACAAGGGCACCCAAGATGGGGCTCAATACAGGGGCACCCAGCATGGTATCCAGCTCAGCTGAGGAGCCTCATCTCTCTGAGAGAGACCAAAGAAGCCCCAGACTCTGTGGGTTTCTCCTTTCCTCGGTGTCCTCATCTCTAAAGTGGGCACAGCATACTAACCCCAGATACTAGTGCCCTGCAGAATCTGAGCTCACAGAAGGAGTGGGACTGCTCTAGCCCAGGCTGGGCCGCCAGGGAACCCTGGAGACTTTGGGGCCTGGGGAGGTGTATTGGCCCACCTTATGCCAGGGCTGGCTGGCAGGGGAGCCGGCAGAGCGCCCTTCACGGGGCAGCCAGGTCTAGGTTTAGAATCTGCGAGGGTCCCCCAGGACTTCCAGGAGCCCCAGATGGGGCAGAAGGACCTGGGCTTGGCACGGAATGGCTCAGGGGAGAGCAGGCTGGGAGGCGGGGCTGGCCCGGCAACCCGCTCATTTGAGAGGCCCCTTTGTGCCAGCCCTGCCCCACCCCCATTTGCCATCTGCCTGGTCCCTGGAGTCTGGTCACCCTCGGCTGCCGGGTGTGCTCACATGATGCCCCCATCTGCTGTGAGTCAGAAGGCGGGGTCCACACAGCCATCCCAAGGATGAGAATGTGGTGGGGCAGCACTGGGGTCTGGATCTGCATGGTCACATGCCCCAGTTGTCCCTACCACCATCTCCCACTGTTTCCTCTGCGGCCTTCCTCGGCACCCTGCCCCTTCCCCTGCCACCTCAAAGCCCGCCTTGCAGCCCTGAAGTAGGCACAGCACCTGCCACCCACACATGATGCCCTTCCAGACAGTCCCAGCCTGCTCTCCCTTCCGCCTTTGCCATTCCGAGTCCCACTCAGAAGGCCACTCCCAAAACACACCAGGACGCTGCCCCAGCTCTGCCCCTCGCTGCACCTGCTCTTCCTCAAGGCCGGGCCCCCACCTTCCTCTCTCCCTCAGCCACAATGCTGCTGAAAGTTCAGGCCTCGGCCCTGCAGCCCACACAGCGCAGCACAGCCTGCCCTCCCCTCCAGCTGGGCGCCTACCTGGCCTGACCACAGCCACCATACCTGAGTCCTCCCCAGTGGCTCCTCTGCAGAGCAGCCTGGGACTGCCAGCCTGGCATCAAATGCCCCCAGAGACCACGCCTCCAAAGCCTCCATCATCCAGTGCCTGCCAGCTCTTGCCATTCCCCAAGCCATTTGCCCAGAATGCCCCAACCGAGTCCTAGATGAACATCAAAGCCTGCTACCCTTCCATCATTCTCAGGGCACAGCCCCTGGGTCCTCTGAGAGGTCAGAAGGACTCTACTGCTCCCAGCACTCAGGCAGCTTATCTCCCCCCTCAGTCTCATCAACCTGTTTGTGTCCCTGACGAGGTGAGGGTGTCAGCCCAGTGGCCTGGCCCCTGCCTACGGCAGTAAAGTCACAGCACAGTGCAAGCTGCACACACAGCCTCCCACTCACCAACCACACCTGGACTCAGGGCTCTGCCCCACTATGCCTTCAGAGCCAAGCTCTGGACCCCGGAGCCTGGGCAGCAATGATCACCACCGCACACACGTGCCCCTGGGATAACTGAGGCACAGGGCAGAGGTCAGACAAGTGGTGCCTCGGCCAAGATGGGGTTGTACCTTAGGTCCCTGCAGCAGAGAGGCCAGGGCTGACCCAAGAATTTCACCCCGGGACAAGGCAGGAAGAACCCACAGGCGCGCTGGCCTGGGTACTGGGGAGTCACAGCCGGCTATGCTCTCACTGACCATACCTGCTCCTTCTCACACTCTCTGACCCTAGGGAACCAACCCTGTGACAGTGGGGACCTGCAGGGGGGTGGGGGTGGAGGAAGAATCACCCACAAATTTCAGCAGATCTTATTTGCCTGATTTATGGCCATGCTTCAGGCAGTATGGTGTACACAGTGGGTGCTCAATAAATGTTCACATATATAACTTTCACCACCTTCTGAAGGAAGCACAAAAGTGATTCCAAACCACCCTGCCTACTCCAGGTCACAGTTGTCCTGGGTGAGAACAAGGGGATGAGAGGGACCTTGCCTCAACTCATCCCAATCCACCCTCAGCAAAGTGAGGCCCCTGACCCAGCACCAGCCAAAGACGGTGGGGTGTGGGGAAGATGGGTTTTTGCTCAGTGGAGCGTGGAGGAAAGCCCATCAGTCCCAAGCAGATGGTCACCAAGCCCTCAGCCTGGCTTCCCCATTCATGTGCTCTGGTTCCTGGGATTCTCACACCCCAGGTGCCTCTCGGTCAGACTTTTCTACCAGGTGACAAAGACCTGGGCTGCCTGGCTTGCCACAAGAACCCCAGATATGGTCCCCAAGACAGCTGCATCAGAAGGTACTCTGAGCACCCTCCTATCCCGCTCCTATAGTACCATCCCTAGACTCCTGTGTGACCTTGGACAAGCCACCTGCTCACTCAGAGCCTCAGTTCTCCCATCTGTGTAACATGAGCTGTGATTTCAAGAGCCCAGGGACTGACCACTCCGAAGCTCAGTTTCTTTTGCTACCAAAAGACCAGTGGCTCTGAAAGGCTCCCCACCTCTTGAGCACCATCCCCTGCCCCGGCACCAACCTATTCACGCATCCTCTACCCTACACACGTTTCCACAGCTGTGCTCAACTGGGATCCAGCCCAGCGAGCTACCCACCCTCTGCATGAGCGGACATGAGCACACGCATACGCGCACACACACACATACACACGGCACTCCTCCCACCTCGGGGCTGTTGAGTCCTTGGCCAGGTACCAGGAGCCAGCTGAGGGTCTTGTGAAGGACAGGGTGCCTGGACCACTCCACCAGGTCCACCTCTGAGGTTCAACTTGCTGGTCCTGGTCCTGCTGTCTGTGAGCACAGCTGGTGAGTGAGTGTGGTTGGCCCAGGTCCCTCTCCTGGCTCTCCTGCCGCAGAGCAGGGCGGCAGCCAGTGTGAAAGGGGCCAGGGGAGGAGCTGGCTATGTTTGTGGGGGACACCTCCTCCTGCCCCAGCTGGGCTCCTCCCTCTTCAACCGGCTGGGCTGGGATGACAGGATCGAGTATGTGAGTCATGATTTCTCAGAGGGAGGGGGCAGAGCTGAGGCCGTGACCGGGGGTGGGGGGGGGTTGCCCATGACTCAGCACTGGGTGAGGGGGAACCTCAGCCTCACCAATCACCATCCATGCCTACAGGTACCAGACTTCAGGGACAGACACGGGCCAGGGTGATGCCACCTCTTCACCCTATGTCTGTCACTCCCCTGGGGCTGTTCTTCTAGAAGTTCCCCCAGAGGCCAGGGTTGCCATGGCAACAGGCCACTTGGATGCTGCCACTGCCCCCCCAACTGTCCCTTCCTGAAGGAGAGTCCAGCCTCCTTGGCAGCAATCAGGAGCCGGTGCTGACCGGAAGGCGCGCCAGGAGGAAGGGGGTGTGGGCAATTTGGCAGAAGGCCATGCAAGTGATCCCTGACCTAGAGTCGCTCCTTCCGCGCAAAGCCCCCATGTCACAGCTCCCTAGGCATCCACAGTTCCAACCTGCCAAGGCTCAATTTCTGGATCCTCAGACCCTCGCGGCCTCTGGAAATGGCCTTCTGTAGTCTGTCTGCTGCGCCAAAGGGGAAACTGAGGCCTAAGTGAAAATCATTCCCAGTGATTCCAAAAATGCCGAGAGACAAATGTGGAAGTGGGCTGATGTCCCCATCCCCTTTCTGGATGACTTCTGTCACTGTCAGCTGCTCCCTCCTCTGGGTGGTCCCTCTAGAGCCTGGTGGGGAAACTCTGGAGAAATCTACACCCAGGGAGTGGGGACACCCATGTGCCCACTTCCGAGCAGAGTGGATAATGACTCCTGCGCCCTATGTGCTCAGATTTCTCAACATAATGAGGGCAAGTGGTGACAACAGCAATAATAACAGTAATAAGAACACAGGTTACACTTACCATTTACTGTGTTTCAGTGTCTTCCCCATGCCATCTCCTTAAGTAGCCACCTGACCCCTTAATAAATATCCCCTGGGAAGATGGTGATGAAGAAGGCAAGAAATGAAACTCAGAGAAGAGAAGCAACTTGCCCAAGATCACACAGCTGGGAGCTGGAGGGTTCTCCTAAGCCTAATAAATCCCGCCTGAATATGTGCAGAGCGCTCGCTGCCTACTGCCTCTCCCCCTGGGGTCTGCATTCTGGAAGAAAGGCCTACAGAGCTGCCCATGCAACATGCTGGCAGCACCAATGGATGCTTTCCTGGCAGCCCAGAAGGCCAGATCTGCAGGAGATGAACTATCCTCCTCACCTGCCTGCGCCAAATCAAGCTGCAAGAGGAAGGAGGGCGGAAAAGCCACACATGGGGTCCAGTCCGGTTCCAGTACCACAGTTCCCTGAAAGCTGTTCTGTGCTCTCCAATGTCACAACCACACTGTCCAGGCTGTGGCAGGGGCCCGCATGATGCCATGGTGGGCTCTTGGTCCACGTGGGATCTGCTGCTCCCAATTGGGCCACAGCGGTCCTGTCTTGTTGCCAGGGGACGAGGGGCAGGCAACAGTGAGGACCTGCAAACTAAGGGGCACAAGTGAGATTTCCAGGAAGGGATGGAGTCCCTGACATGCCAAGACCCCAGCAGGTTGCCTCAATTTCCCCACTGTTGAGCTTTCAGGGCTTTGCCAGATGGTAGCTGAGGCAGCCTCAGCTGTGTACCCTACAGAGCGTGCTGGCCGGCAGGGCTCAGGGGAGATGAAGACACAGTGTAGTCTAAGAGGGACACTGTTAGGAATCCAGGGTCTCAGGGTGGCCCAGACCTGCCAAATCGGAGCCTGTGGTTTAATAAGATACCTGGGGTGTCCAGTCCCTGGTAAGCCATGACAAGTCCTCCCTCTGACTCCAGGGGGTCAAAGCAGCCGTGGGAGGATGGGAGATGGAGGCCACCTGGGGCCTTGAAGAAGATGGTCTCAGAGGGGAGGGGCAGGGTGGACCAGAGTCAGAAACAGGAGCCCCACCACACAGGAGAGAGTAGGGACACAGGGAAGATGTCAGAACTTCCCCTAAGTGTGGGGTGCAGGCTGGGGTACAGGCATGGGAGGCAGGGAAGGCTGCCTCGGGGCACCATGAAATGGGAGTGGCCCTGTGGCATGTAGGGGAGACACATGAGCCCTGCTTCCAACAGCCAGCTGGAGAACCTTGTAGGGCAGCTAAGGTCTCTGCTGGCCCAGGGAAGGTCTGTCACTGGCCAGTGTCAGAGGTAAGAGCTGGTGCAGGGAGCAAAGAAAGCTGAAGTGGTCCCTTTACTTTAGGGACACAGGAGAGGATGCAATGCTGCTATGATGTGTGGCCCCAGACTGCACGCAGGCAGCTGGTTTCTGCCACCCAAGTGACTTGAGCAAGCTTCTCTCTACCCATTCATCCTTCCTTGTCAGGTGAGGGCATGAATAGCACCACCTATTGGGCACAGAAATGAGGCCACAGACATAGGCCTGGGACAAAATAAACACCCTGATGGCATTGCTGGGGCCATTCAGACCAGCGAAGGTGACAGAGAAGCAGTGTTGTGGAGAAGGAGGTGAGATCTTCAGGAATGCATGGATTCCAGGACAGGGATAAGAGGCCAGTGACTCCTGTCCCTTCCTGTGACTGAGATGTGGGCCAGGTCTGGGGACAAAGTGGGACATGGGGCTGCAGGCATGTCAGCCCTCAGTCCCTCTCTTTCTCCACAGTGACATTTGGCGTGAGCCAGTCTCACCGACAGTAAAGAGCTGTGCCTGTGCGTGGGGAGGTGGCGACTGCCGCCTGCTCACAGGCGGGCTCTTATTGCAAGGCGGCTTCGAGTCCAGTGTGTAAGGACCAAAGACCCAGCCCCTACAGTGTGTGGAGCCCTCTCCCATGCACATCCTCTGCAAAACAAGGATGACCGGTCCACTTAGCAGAGATGGAAACCGAGGCCCAGAGAAAAGACTCTCCCAAAGTCAGCAGCCTGTGAGCCAGAGGCAGGTTTCATGGCCAACACTCCCAGCCACCTCCCTGCTCATTCCCGTGGGAAAGGCTCCTGCCCACAAGCGTGGGGGCAGCACAGCCCCGTGATAACGCCGCCGTCTCCGTCATGCCTGCCCCAGGGCCCAGCAGGGACGGCAGTGCCCATGTGACTCAGCTGCCCTCACAAAGGGAGCTGTGTGCCCTGTGCCCAGGCCTGCCTCCCCCGGGCCCAGCCCCCAGTGGGGAAGCGCAGGGAACCTGACACAGCCAAGAGGAGGAAGAGCAAGAGCTACCTTTCTGGGCCTGTCTGGTGGGGACTCGAGCCCAGGTGTGGTGCGAGGAGCTGATGCCAGGTCCAGTAGTGGAATGAAAGGCCTGGCAACAGGGAGGCGAGGTGGCTCAGGTCCACTCTGGTGTCTGAGACCTTATTTGGAGCTCCAAGACCAGTCTTCCTCCCAGTGGCTTCCTGGGGGTGGGGCCAGCAGGTGCCCCACCCACCTCTACCTGCACTCCAGCTTTCAAAACACTGCTGCTTTTGGTCAGAGAAGAGGTACTCCCCAGGTGCCCACATGCTCAGCAGGGCTATTATGTCCAAGCCTGGCCGCAGCACTCCCCTCTCGACACCTTTCCCTGAGAGTTCCAGACTCAGAGCCCATGGGTCTCTATCCTGTGACTTTTCTGCCACAGCCCTGCTAAGGAGACTTTGCCCCACTGCCCACAGGAGACTGAGGCTTGGAGAGGGAGGCCAGCCTGGGATCACAGAGGATGGGAGTCAGGATCTGATTTTAAGGCCTGCTGCCTCCTCCAGTACCCTCTTGCTGGTTCAGTGGCATCTTGACCACAAGCCAACAAGAGGTGGCCTTGGACCTGGTGCAGACAGTCTTCCTCCCCCATGGTTACCTTGTTCCTGCCTTGTGGGAAGTGGACCAGTACAAAATGCAGCTCCTTAGACAGGTTTGGGTTGACCGGGCCTCCAGGGCCCCCCCCCCATCCACCTCCCAGGAGGTGGACATGCCTGGGTGCCCAGCTGCCCGAAACAGAGGTAGACAGGGGCACGTTCTATCTCTTCCTAGGCATGATGGAATGTCTGAACTTCAGCCCAACTCCCCGTGTTACTTGGCAGGAGGGCTGGATCCAACCAGTACCACTCTTGAAGGTCACTGGCTATGCTGAAGCCCCTGAGCCTAACCTTGAACAAGGTCTCTACAGCCAAAGCACATGGCCCCTCGAAGTATGCAGGGCAGGGCATCCAGGGGCCTGGGTTCCTCCTGTGAGACTACACCAGGGGGTTGAGGCCAGGTGGCCAGGATGGAGCTGTCCTGCTGTGCCTCTGGAGCCCACAGTGCAGCCCCTCCTCAGGTGGGACCTCAGGGACCCAGTTGGTGCCCTGCTCAGAGGATCCTCGCTTGGGAAGCTAAGCTCCTGAGACTGGGGACTCCGAACCTCTCCTCAGGCATCTGGATTCTCCTGGCACTGTCCCAAAGTCCCCAAATGGCCCATTGTGGGATCTGACATCAGATGGTCCTGACTGACCTTTCTGTGTCTCAGGATGGGGGTGGCCCGGGAGGCCCAGTCAACCCAAACCTGTCTAAGGAGCTGCATTTTGTACTGGTCCCCTTCCCACAGGGCAGGAGACATGGCCTATATCCGGGGCCTCTGAGAAGCACGAGAGTTCACTGCCACCCTGCCACCTTGGGGTTGCACATTCTCTACGCACCGGGTTTAAAGTACAAATATCCCATGTGTGGGAGCAGAGGAGACTCTGACTCCTCTGTAGGAATGCTACCCTAGGCAAGAGGGTCCAACCCTGGGGCCACCAGTATCCCCCACACAGGCCATCCTAGCTGCTGCTAGACAGTTGGGTCTCTTCTGTCAGTCATTCCCTAGGTCCTGACCTGGGAGGTTTGAGTGGCAGCTGCTCGACACCTGTCTTAGGTCAGGTGCCTCTGGTCAATCAGTGAGGCATTGTCACACCTGTGCCATGATGCAAGTGAGGCCCAGAGTGACTTAATGACCACAAACAAATGGAACAGCAGACTGCAAAGATAGCAGGACTTGTTCTATTTTGCTCTGTGTGTGTATGTGTGTGTGTGTGTGTGTGTGTGTGTGTGTGTGCGCGCGCGCACGCATGCATGTGTCTGTGTACTTGTGTTTGGATTTTTGTTTTTGCAGTAGTGGGGATTGAACCCAGCCTCAGGCAGGCTAGGTGAACACTCTACCACTGAGCCACACCCCCAGCCCTTTTACCTTTATTTCTGAGAAGGTCTTGTTAAATTCCCCAGACTAACTTTAAACTTGCAATCCTCCTGCCTCAGTCTCTCAAGTAGCTGGGATCATACACATTATCATGAGCAGGTAATTTGCTTACCTCCCACCAAGTCCCTAGGGTCCTGAATCTCAAACACACACACACACACACACACACACACACACACACACACACACAGCTGGTGTCCAGTAAGAAGTGTAAGAATGTGGGCTGTGGGACAGTTCCATTTCCTTATCTGGAACCACATTTTTGACAAAATAAAGAGCTGAAATTGTAACTATTCGTGGAAATCACCCAGAGGATCCAACCCCCCACGCAGGAGACACCCCTAACCCCTCCCAGAACCGCAGCTTTCTGCAGTATCTCTGCCCCAGCAGTCAGGAGCCCCCGGGGTCCCCCATAAGTGCTGGGGCGCAGATGGCTGGGGAGGCGTAATGGAGCAATGAAGACAGCCTCTAATTAACAGGAGCTGCCTCATGCACAGAGGGAATGTGGGGAGCCCACTTTGCTGTCCAAGTGCCCCAGGGAGCCCAGTAGACACAGAGCAAGAAGATGCCAGACGCCCACCTGACTCCAGCTCCCCACCGGCCCCCACCTGCATCTGGCTGGGCTCCAGTGTTTGTTGTCAGGCTCTGCCCCCGCACCTCACCGTGAGACAGATGGAGAAAGGGGCCTAGGCAAGGAAAGCAGGATACCCGGAAGCCATGGTAGCCAGCACTGGCCTTTTCCTCTACAACAGCACCCTGCCCACCGAAGAGTATTCTTGGCCCTCAAGGGGAGGCTCCATTTCACTGTCACCTCCTGCTCCAGGCAGCTGGGGCAGGCTAGCGAACAAGGGAGCTGGGCAGTGGCCTCCAAGCCTGGGCCCAACCCTACCACTAACTCCCCAGAAAGACTGGCTGCTGCCTTCCTTGTTAAAAGTCAAACAACCCAGGCCAACCTGCTCCCAAACCGGTTTCTCATGGGATCCTAGGGAGAAACAAGCTTTCTCAAGGCAGTGGAGGGGACAGGCAGGTCGCCCCAGGTGGGTGTGTGCCCCCTGCCCCCCCATCCAGGTGCAGGGTCCCAGTTGCACTCCCACCTTCAGGTCTGCCATCTTTCCTGAATGCAGGGACACATCTCCCACCCTGCCAGTGTCCAATGTCAGGATGATGGCCCATGGGCCAGCCCACACTGAGCAGCTATGGGGGGTCAGCACAGCCAACGAACTCACCCCTTCCCTTGAAGACACTCAGAACCCTGGCGAGGCGAGCAGCACCAAACAGGCAACCTGAGGACTGCACTGGACTCCTGGCCGGCCGAGGCCAAGTGAGCCAGGCTGGCTGCCACACCGGCGACTGTTTCTACCCCACCCCAACCCTGGGCAGCAGTTTCTTACCTCCAGGTCTGGGCAGGCCCCTCTGTAGACTGCAAGTGCCCCCTTTTCCCTCCTCTTCCTCTTCCCAGGACACCCAGTGCCCAGTCAGAGCATATCCTGGCACTCAGTGAGCCTGGCCAGCTGAGACTCCGCCTGCATACTGGCTCCACTTCCGCTTGCCACCAGCCTGGCATTCCTGGGTTTCCCTGTAGGATCTGCACTGGCTTTTGGAAACTAAGTCTCCCATCTGTCGCCTGAGCCCACCTGGACTTTTCCCTGAGAGGACAGCACAGACTGCTACTGGATGTGTGGGGGTCACCAGTTTGAGTGCCACCCCAGGCTGTCAGTGGAGCATGCGGGCTCCATCTGCAATCTGCCAACACCTCCTGTGATTTTTCCCACCTCTTCTCTTCACCTGGACCCCACCTGAACCCCAGGTCCACACACACCTGCTGCAATCAAAGGCGGACTCAGCCTGCTGCTGGCGGAAGTGGGAAGCCAAGGTGGAGTACAGGGTGGGGACTCAAAAGGTTCAGCCTCCTGCAGGACACAAAGGGGGACCCAAGAAGGCAAAGGGTGGGGACAGAGGTGAGAGTGTCTTCTTGGGAAGGGGAAGTAGCAGCTGCCCCAGGCATCCAGGCCAGCTCTGCCCCCATCGGACCCACAGGAAGGGCCTGCCTAGCCCCAGCTGCCCTTCAGGCCCCATCTCAGACCAGCAGTTGGGGTGGTTTAAATTTTCATACCCTGGCACCCACTCCCAGGTGTCTGCAGGTCCCACTCGACCCCAACACTGTGACCACTGGCTGAGCCACCACTCCTGCCCGGGAGCAACCAGGCAGTCACTGATCAGTACCACAGAGTCAGGTTGGGCACCTCTGTGGGCCAGGCTCTGTGGGAGGGGCTGTGAGTGCAGCCATGCTCCTGGGGACCCTTCCCTTATTTCTTCCTCCCCACTGTCTCCTGGGGCACCTTCTCACCTGTGGCCAACCACCCACTATTGGGGTTATCCTTTCCCCTGCTGTGTGCACCACCAAGACACCCTGTGCAAGGCCTGGGTCCGAGAAGTGCTAGGTGAAAATGGCAATGCGAGAAGAAGGAAGGATGATGGACAGATGGAAGGATGGGCAGGTAGACAAATGCATGAGTTTGCTGGGGGCTGGGCACTGTGATAGGCACAGAGGATATGGCTGCAGACTCAGCTCAGCTGTGAGACTGAGTGAAAGATCAAGGTAGGAATGAGGCCAGGAAAGTGGTCTTCCAGGACAGATGCGTGGATCAAGGTCCAGCAAAGTATTGGAGGGTGCTCCTGTCCCCTGAGAAGGTGAGGACAGTGTCATTTGCTGACCACTGTTCAGCCCAGACCCCACTGGGGTTCCTGGCCCTCAGCTCATCCCTTTGCTCCTCTTCCCCGTGGAAATTCTCGGCTGCCCATGCAACCTCTGCTGCATATATGGGCAGACGCCCTGCTCTGCCTAGTGGGAAGTGTACCCCTCCCCAGCTGAACACAACTCGAGGGCACCAGGAGACAGCAGCAAGACAGCCTGACTCCCTAAGGCCCGGAGTTTCCCTACAGCCCAGAGATGCCACCCACCCTGATAAGGACACAGGGCAGTCTCAGTGACTTCCTTTATACCCACTGCTCTGTTCCCACTGCTGACACCCACACTCCACCTCTGTCCTGGTGCCCCCTGATGTGTGATATAATCCTCAAGTCCTGCCACTTCAGCATCAAGAGCTGAGGCTCCAGCCCCAGGCTTGGGCCTGCTTTTCCTGAGTGCACCTGGGGAGACTGTTGAACTGGAGACTCTGTGGCTCGGGTCATCTATCAAATGAGGACACATGTCTGCTTTGCTCACCTCCAGAGGCAGAAGAGTCAGGAAGTTTCTCGAGCACATGAGAAATGTGTGGAGGTGGAGCTTGGTCTCTTGCACTGCCGTCTGTGCAGCCCCTGGGAACCAATAGAACCGAAGCATCTGAACTGCGTACCTGAAGGCTGCAGGGATGACCATAATTGCTCCTACCCTGGCAACTGGGCCCCAAGCTAAACCCACTGGGTGGATTTCCCCGCCAACTCCTCACCATGCCACTTGGGGCTGGGGCACTTAGTGCTGTAGACCTACAGGCAAGAAAGACTGGCCAGGATAATGAAAGCTATCACCAGCAAATGCTGGAGAGGCTGTGGGGAAAAAGGAACTCTTCTGCACTGTTGGTGGGAGTGTAGACTGGTGCAACCACTGTGGAGGTCAGTCTGGAGATTCCTCAAAATGCTGGGATTGGAAGTCCCATTTGACCCAGCTATTCCGCTTCTAGACATATTCCCAGAAGAACTGAAAACATCATACCACAAGGATATCTGTGCACCCATGTTTATAGCAGCACAATTTGTAATAGCCAGATCTTGGAAACAACCTAAGTGCCCATCAACTGAGGAATGGATAAAAAAGACATGGTATTTTTATACATTGGAGTACTACTCTGCTATAAAGAATGATCACATTGAGATATTCACAAGTAAATGGATGCAACTTGAGACCATACTCATAAGTGAAATAAACTCATATGTGTAAATACCATATAGTTTCCCTAGTGTAAGAAATGGTAAGAGTACATAAGATACAAAAAACTCAATAAACACAGTGAAAGGACAAGAATCTGCTTAAAGGGGAAAAAGTAATATCTCAGGGAAAATGAGGGGGAAAAAAAAGGAAAGGAAAAGAAAAATATCTAAAATTACATAAACACACTTAGGATAGCTAAGATGATTGTGCTACAAATTCTGTAAGTTCTTGGAACAAAATAGTTAACATTCATAGGATTGAAACAATTGTGAATACTATTGTATGGTGAGCTGAGGAACTCTTGAAGATCATTATGTAAAATAATAGCCCTAGTTACACGCATACCACCTTGTTTTGAAGGCCTATATTGTCAGTGTTCTGGGCTCTTTGCTATTGTTGTTTATATGTCTTTTTTGTTTTGTGGTTTTTTTAGGACTTTGTTTTGTTTTGTCTTGTCTTGTTTTGTTTTGTTTTCCCCTCTAATACAGAAAGAATAGGTATACATGTAGAGACTCATGCATGTGTAAAACTTCTAAACAGTTTATGAGAATCGATTATATAATGCATGATGAAATGAACAGCTACTTTGAAGAAAAAGAGACACTAAGGTACCAAGTGCTGAATGCATAGCATCATGATGTGAAATACAGCAATACTATTATTCTTTGTTCAAAGTGATTTTAGTCTGTTTTGTTTTATTTTGTTTAATTTCAACATATATGAAGGTATGGACAGGGAATGAGAGACATTATGGCAGCCATTGTTGACTTCCCTCTTGTCTGGTCTTGAAGACCTAAAATGCCTTCATCATCCTGATCTGATCAGTTTTATACTATTTTGTTTTGCATGAATTCACTGTATGTGAAGATATGGGCAACTATTTGGAAGGAAATGAGACAATGTGATAAGACAATGAAGATCTCCAGTTGTCTTGCTTTGAAATCTGTGTCTCTTACATTGTTTTCTTATAATCTGTTTTGTTCTGTTTAATTTTACTCTCTTTAAAATAAAATTTTTTAAAAATGAAAGAAAAGGGGGGTGGTGCTGAAGATCAGGCCTGAGGTCACACCCAGCCGATATGGCTCCAGAGTTTGCAGGAGACTCTGAGGAAGCCCAGCCTCACCCTGAAAAATATCCTGCCTCTACTTAATGCAGGGTCTGGGGGAGTGCAGACGCCTTTCCAGTCTGCATGAAAAGACACCCAATGCCTCTGCAGGACTCCAGGTCAGGGGGTGAGCTCCACATCTCCGAGGGAAGCAACAGAGGTGCCTTAGGTGAGGCACTGCAGAGCAGCCCTGTATCTTTGGGGAGGACAAAGTGTTCTCTCTAGAGAGACTTTCCATTCACAGGCTAATTTCCATGGCCTTTTTCATTAGTTCCTCTATTCACCCACTAAACAAATATTTGCCCAGTAGCTCCTAGGTGCCAGGCCTGTTTTCAGAAAATTTCCTGAGGGCCATGGTACTCAAGCAGACCATCTGGGAGTCCTAGCATGCCAGCTCATCTTCCTTAGCCTAAGCTTTGCTTGTCTTATCCGCGAACTAGAGGCGGTAACAGCATCTACCTGTGTTTCGTGAGGATTAAATGCTGAAGTGCTCCGAACCGTGGAGGCACCCAGTTAAGTGCTGTAAATGTTTGCCACATCCAAATGCAGAGGGAAATTTACATTCCGGCTTCAGAAAGCCCCTCCTACCCTCCACATTGCTTCTGTTGAATGCAATTGGCCTCTACTCTTTTCCTTCCATTAGATCAATAGGAACTGTTCTACCTTTGGGACACATTTGGAAGCAAGTGGTCTACACAGGCAGATGCAGATGGACGAGATCACAGCTCTGAGCCACCCCAAGGTCAGCCCCAGGAGGCTCCCCATGCCTTCGAGAAGGGAAAGGGAGGGCGATGGCACTGCCCTCCCCTTGACAAGTTAGCGTTCATCTCCACCTTCTGCATGCTTTATCAACTTCAAGTCCAACCTTCTAGCTCTTTCAATATGTGGTCATCTCCCTGCACCCTGGCTGGGGTTCACCCAGCAGGCAGGTGCTGAGCGGGTCAGGGGCCTTCCCTCAGCCCCACCTGCAAGATTGCATGATTGACAAATAGGGTGAGCATTTAAATTTTAAAAATGCGTTACAGGAAAGTGCACATTGCTGTTAATCTCCCTTAAAATACTCCCCCTGGCTTCAAGCACATCCCATCATTCTTGCCACTTTCTAAAGTGGTTCTGGAAGTTGTCTTTCATGAGTGTCTTTTTGCAGCTACCTCCAGATCTCAAATCAATTCAAAACATATATGACAATTTCTATCAAATAAAGACACAACAGTATAACCCATCCACATTATTCACTGGATCTGGTACTAAGCAACTTCTGGCTCTCTTCTAAAGTCAAAATAACAACAAAAAGTAAGCATTTTGAATCAGTTCAGGACACTAAAGCAACCCAGTCCAACTAAAGACACTCATGAAAGAGGATTTCCAGAACTGCTTCAGAAAGTATCAGGAGCAATGGGATCAGTGTGTTCAAAGCTGGAAGTGGCAGAGTATATTAAGGGAGATTAATGGCTATGTGTCTTTGTAATAAATTACTTTGAACTTAACCATTCACTGTAGTTTCCTGTATGTGAAGACCCTGCTATGAAATGGGACTAATGGGAGAACCATCCTGCAATGTTTTGAGCCTTCGGAAATGAGCAGTGCCTGCCAAAAGACTCTCTTGACAGTCCCAGCAGCTCTGAGCACACAGAGGTCAACCTAAAGCAATATCCCCAAGCCTCAGTGAGTCAGCGGCAGCCGGCCACCTCTTTAGTGTTCTGTGACACTGTAAGAGCACTCTTGAAGTGGCAGCAGAGCCTTCCCACATTTGCCCCATGTCTCGAATTGACTGAGCCCTGTGGGGTTGAGATCAAGACAAGTGAGTCACCTTTTTCTGGGGCATTAACAGCCAGGTATCCTCAGAGGCACTACAGGAAACAGATGACAACCAAATGTCAAAAATTTGTCAGAGAGCAGGGAAGCTCTGCACAGTGCTGACCTCTGGCCCCAAGGGTGAGGCGGGGAGAAACACCTATCTCTGCAGCCCCAGCAGGGGATCAAGACCTCAGACTGGGACTGGGTCCCTCCTCTATCCCCACTCTCCCACCTGGCAATTCCACCCACCCCGTTTCATGCCCCAGTTCTAGGGCTGCCCTTCCACCAAGCCCTCTTGGTGTTCTCCCTTCTTCCCTAATGGGTTCAGCCTCTGAACACCTGAGCCCCAAAAGTCCCACATTACTTTACCTGCAAGGATGCTCACGTCCAACTCCCTAGAGCTTTGTCCGCACCAGACCTGTCCCTCACCCTACACAGTGTGATGATGACGAGTTTAATCCCCATAGCAGTCCTATTCAGGAGGTGACCATGGGGGCTTCGGGTGAGAAGGATAGGGCCTAAAGATAGGTAGCAATCTGCCCTAGAGCACATAGCCACTAAGTACCAGGGGCAGGCTTTGAGTCAAGGCCTGTTTTAGGCCACAGGTCTTTGATGTAACTCTGTGTCATGCAGCCTCTGAATCAATGTATTTCATTCCTTCATTCGACATTTTTCAACTACCAGATCTCAAGTTGGCCTCTGTGGGCATGAGACAAATACATCCCTGTCCTTCTGAACTTTATAGGTTGACCAAGTAAGGATTTTAAAAAAGCAATAAAGTGATTAGTCAAGTAATCCAACAAGTGTGAAGACAAACACTTAAAAGCAACAGAAAAAGCATGAAATAAGGAACTCACTTTAGCTGGGTAATCAGGGAAGACCTCTTAGAGTAGATGACATTTATAACAAAGTCCTGATGGATAAGGAGGAGCTAACTTTGGGGAAAATGGAGATGGGGCACAGCAGACAAGGGAAGAGAGACGGCATGTGCAAAACTCAGAGGACAGAGCAGCTCCAAGTGTGAAGCAACTGCCAGCTGGCAGGTGTGGCCAGAGCACAGAGTCAGGAGAGGAGAGCAAAGAGCAGAGATGTGCAGACAGGTGGAAGTGCGGTCATGTCCCAGAGCAGCAGGAAGTGCGGTGGATGAAAGCAGGAGCTGCGGATCCATTTACATTCAAGGGCAGCAGCTGGCAGACTCAGCCCTGCCCTCCTAGGCCAAGGACATCAGTCCTGACCAGGCAGAGCAGCCTCCCTGTTCCTCCTTCTCCCAGCACCACAGGGTCTTGACCGCCAGAGAGGTAACAGAGGACCAAAGAGGAGCCCTGCAGAGCCCCCTCCCTGCTGCCACCAGGGTGCAGAGCAGAGGGTCACCTACCCTCTGACCACCCAGAGAGCTGGAAGGCAGCTTTGTGCCCTGGTCAGCACAAAGCTGGTCCATCCTCCCACCTATTAGGTTTCCGTAGCTTTGACCTTCATCCACCACTGGCCACCCTGTCCTGTGAATATTGTTTTGATATGAATATTGATGTTATTTATATTGCAAAGTATGATGAAAGTGAGACAATAAGCACATATGTTGGAACTTCATTTGTTCATCAGTGATGTGAATGATTTTTTTTTTTTTGAATTTGAGAACAAAGCTCAAAATACTGGAATACTTGTCAGAACTGGATCATGGCTTCCTGGTTTTTGGTGTGACTTGTGATGCACATGGCCCACGTGTTGGGTGTGCCTTATTAACCTTATCACCTCTACTTCTTCAAGTCTACCCAGATGGATAACAAACAACAAATCAAGGGCTGACTGATATCCCTGGCGGACTTGCACAGTGTAAATATCACCAGCATAGCCAATTTCAAAATACATTGAACATGGAGTTAGAGAAAGATACCCAGGGGCTCAGCACCGTACAATACAGTGTTTCTACCACCCCACTGCCGTAAGTGTCAGTAGCTCCACGAGCATAAGCGTTTTAGCTTACAGGGCTGCTGTAACCAACTCCACAGACTAGGGGCTTGCACAATGGAAACACATGGTCGTACCACTCTGGAGGCCAGGTGTCCAAGGTCAAGGATAGTGAGAAGTCCTGTCTTGTGCCTCTCCCCACACTTCCAGTGGCTGCTACAATCTTTGGGGTTCCTTGGCATGTAGAAGTATTACCCCATCTCTGTTTCATCTCTCCGTGTGTGTGTCTGTGTCCACGTTTCCCCATTTTATAAGGACACCAGTCATTTTGGGGTAAGAGTTGTCCCAAAAAACCTCCTGTTAACTGGGTTAGCTCTGTAAAGACTCGTCACCAAATAAGGTCTATCCTGAGGTGAGCAGGGGTGGGACTTGAACATACAAGTTTGGGAGAAGGTGAGGAGACCATTAAACCTGTGGCAATAGAGTGTAGCAAAATATGGTCATTCGGAAGTGATACATTTTGGATATTTATTATGTTGTAAAATATACTTTAATTTTGTTTATGTAATTTAATTCTTAAGAGTGGCTGTGTTTAATAGCCAGTTCACAAAGTATCCAACATCTAGCAACCATTATAAGCAGGCTCCCACATGCCACTGGCCCAGGCTCCCCTCTGCGCTGGCCATATCTCCAGTCTACTGAAGGCTAAGATGAGGAACAGACTGAATTTAGGTTCTGTGCATCTCTTTTGAGAACCCCCAAAGGTTGGTCTCTTCCTCCCAGAATGGGTGTTCTGGGGAAAAGTTGTGTTCATATCTGGCCCAGGTGGACTAGCAAAGATCTGAAGAGAGGCCTCATATGCAACAGAAAGCACAGCCCAGCTCTGTCCTTCCAGAGTGACCAACCCTCTTATTTTGCCTGGGATTGTCCCTGCTCCGGCACTGAAAGGTTTGCATCCCAGGAACCTCTTTATCCTAGGCAAACTGAATACTGGGTCATACTCACCTCCTAATCATAGGGTCACAGCCAAAAGAAAATGCTAATAATAACTAAAGTTGACAAAAATTAAGCATAACATAGGGCAGTATCTCAGCAGATCTCAGGGCTTGATTCCCTGCCTACAGGCAGGGCTGGCACCCAGGGGCTTTTCGACAAGGTCTGTAGTGAAAACCAGCATGTAGACTCTGCATTTCTGGGTCAAGCCTCATAGTGGCAGGGTGGTGCAGCCAGGAGAGGTGACCCAAGGGGTGGGCAACAGCAGCACCAGAGCTGGGCTCAAGTCCTAGTTCTGTCACACAGTAGCTGAATGACCTTGAGGAGGGGGTCTACCACCCTGTGCCTTGATTCCCCCATCTGTAACATCTTGGTGGGTGGTGGGCAGTTTCAGTAAGACCCACCATGGGAAGCGCAGTGCCCGGCTTATGCCAGGCTCCTCAGCAATACTGTCAGGAAGCAGAGCCAAGCAAATAGGAATGTGGGCGCTTATTTTATTTTTCTGCTTGATAATTATTTCCACTGTGGCTGGTCTAGTGTTGTGTGTACAATCAAAACAAAACAGAAACCATGAACATCTAGAAACACCGATGTACATAAATAGAGCCTGAAACCAAATTGTTGGCGGTGGGGGATGCAAGAGGGATGTTGTGGCTGGCCCCTGGGCTGTCTGCGTTCTGGTAAGCATCCTTAGAAAAACCAGAGAGGCTGCTGGGCACCCTGAGCCTACGCCAACCCATGCCGGAACTAAAGCCTGAACAGGCAGCCCTGGGAGCTAGCAGGAGCTGAGTGCAGCTCCCAAGTCAGAGCGGGAGCCTGTGTTTGCAGAGCAGCCCAGCACAGACTCCATGGCCCACCCCCACTACTTGACACAGATTCTGTTCTTGCTGCAAAGCGATCTCTGTAAACCTGGGGCTTCTGCAACCCCAGGGGAGGAAACTGTACCCCATTACATAGAAGGAGTAGCCACAATACCTTGCTGTTGTGGGGGGATAAGGCCCTTCTCTCTTCCCCTTGGCCCCGAGTCCTTCCCAGTCATCAGCACACATTGGTACACTGGTGGTACATTGGTACATTGGTACATTGGTTCAGAGTGAGACCCAGGAGGCACCCAGGATATAGAATTTCAGGAGGTGCTCACTTTCAGGTGCTGATGACCCTGCTCCTCATGTGACTCTGGGAAGCAGGCTCTGTTCTTATCCCATCTTATAACGATAAATAAAAAATAAAGTAAATAAAAACCAAGATTCAGAGGGCCAATCTCACTTGCCCTGGAAAGTAGCAGAACCAAGATTTGAACCCAGGCCTATCACAGTCCAGCTCCTGTTGGTCTAACCACAGGACTGCCCCTCCTCCTGAGCCCAGGTAATGCTGACCCTCAGGTGATCAGCATGGCAGCGCTGGGGTCCCAACTCTGTTCAGGCTCCCTGGGTGACCTTGGGCATGTCCCTTCTTTGGCCTCCATTTCCTTGTTGGATGGACCAGAGCAGGAAGTACAAATTACAGTCTCCATGGGGCCTGGAGTAAGGCCAGGGAGAGTGGGGAATGTTGGCCATCGGGGGTAGGGACTCTAGAGTGACTCTAGGGACACTGCTCAGCTCAGAGAACTGTCCCTTGAGCAAATATGGGTCCAATGTAGCCAGATACTCCAGTTTTTCAAAAGAAACCAGAAATGTGATATTCATGTGAAAATCCCACTAAAAGTTAGGAATAATTCAAGGATTCAAAGCCGGTAGGAAGGCAAATGAAGCCTCTAAAACCAGATTGCAGCCATGGGTTTTTAGTTCACCCTCTTGACTCTACATAGGACAATGGAAGTGTTCCCCAGGGCCCAACTGCCCCTCATAGGAATAGGACCTCTGATTTTAGCGGAGCCCAAGACCCTGGGAATGGAAGTGTTACTTGCCAGCTTCCCTTGCAGCTAAGAGTGATCACGTGGCCAAGTTCTGGACAACAGTTGGTGACTGGAAGCAAAGTCTACAACTTTGAGATCAAATCCTTAAAGAAAGGTGCATGACTGCTCTTCCTATATCCTATACCCTGCTGCTGATCAGAATAATGACAAGGTGTTGGTGGCAATGGACCCTCACACACGATAGGATGAGGACAACATCCTGGAGGTGAAGGAACAAAAGAAGAGTGGGGCCTGGGTGCCTGACACCCATAAGGCAGCTGCTTCCACCCTGAACCATTCCCTGGAAGTAATAGCATACCTGGCAAGGGCTTTTAAAAAAGAATTGACATATATTTGTCCCAGAGAGAATGACTTCAGCCAAGCAACAACTCAGGCCACTCCTGCCTTTACTTTAACTAACCTATTGTGAGTCATTTTGAGTTGACTTTTGGAAGTCTTAAGAAATGTTTGATGTGCTATAAGGTTTGGGTTTTTTGCATGTGGCTATCCAGTTCTTCCAGTATATTTATTGAAGGTACAATCCTCTCTCCATTTAATTGCTTTTGCATCTTTGCCAGAAATCAATTGTCTGTTATGTGGGTCTCTATTTTGGGACTTTATATTGGTACACTGGGGGTCTGTCTATCTTGATATCAATGCCATTTTGTCATGATTGTTGTAACTGTGATAGGTCATGGGACTAGGGAGAGTTGGAGCTCTAATTTTGTTCCTTTATCAAAGTTGTTTAAACTATTCTGTCTTTCCTATTTTTACAGAAATGTAAGAATCAAAATGTTAATCTTTATGAAAAATGATGTTGGCTATTTGATAAGGGATTGAGTTTTCTGATCTTTATTATTTTCTTTTTTTTATTGTCTTTTATTTTTAATTTCTCAAGGAAAGAAGTGAGAATATTTCACAACTTTCTTCTTTTCTAATAAGTATATTTGGTGTTATAGATTAAATAAATAAAATAAAAATTTTAAAATTGACATATTTAATAGCTCAGCATAAATATAGTGCATGCAGAAGTACTACAGCAAATATTTATATAAAGATCTTATTCTTTTTAAAACAGTGTTATTAGTGCATGTTTGCAGTACATAATGATTATATTCATTGTTTGGGGTCGGTAGATCTTGGTTCTTTTTTGTTGTTTGTTTGTTTTTGCTTTGTTTTGTTTTGGTACCAGGGATTGAACTCACAACCTCACGCTTGGCAGACAGGCACTTACGCCGCTGAGCTAAATCCCCAACCCCTTCATTCTTTTTATGCACCCTTTCCTTTCCCTTTTCCCTCCATCTCTTTTCTCCTTTGCAAAAGATCTGTCTCCCTGTCTCCTATTATCTGTATTTTATTTTGCTCTTTGTCTTACCCAGATTTTGAGTTTCTCATATAAGAGAAGCCAGATGATGTTTAAGGTTGTGTGTCTGATTTATTTTACTTAGCATGATGGAATCAACTCATTTTTTTTTTACAATTGACTCACTCATCCATCTTTGTAGCAAAGTAGTACTCCATTGTGTGTAATTATAACACTTTCTTTCTCTGTTCACCTGTCTATGGACGTATAGGCTGCTTTCACAATTATGATGAATCGTGCTGCTATAAACATGAGTATTCATTTACTGTCATAGGATGTGTTCAACTCTTTCAGGAAGATAACTAGAAGGAGAATAACCCAGAAAGGGCTTTTTAAGGGTTATTCCTCAGGACTTAACTATTTATTTGGTAGTTGTTTGGTTTCCACAATGCTGGGGAGCAAACACAGGTCTTGTAAGCATTCTGCCACAAAGTCAGTCATGGTTCATAATTTTAAACCCAAAACTGTCAACCCTGATCCCCATCCCTCCTACGATTTTACAGGTGGACTGAGTGAGTGAGTGAGGTTCAGACAGGTGAAGCATCTAACCTAATGAGTGAAGTGGAGACACAGCACACACTGGATCCTTCCACTTTAAACAAAGCTGTAGAATTCAGCATCTAGCCAAGGACAGAGGTGATGCCATCTGTCTCTCTCAGGGGCCACTGTGTGATGGGCAAAGCCTCCCTGCACTGCCAGGGGCCCTACGAGTCCCAGACTTGAACCCCAATCCTGCATTTATTTTGTTGTCTCCCCCAGCCCCGCCTGCCTGTCTCCAGGCTGAAGAGGTCTTCAGGATACTCCTGTCTTCATCCCATAGCAGTTGTGTGGCCTCTGTCAAGTCAGTGTCCTCCTCGGGCCCCTCACCATCCAGCCTTCTACCACTGATTTCACTGGTTTGGGATGCTGCCTGCTGCGAGTCGTTTTGTTCAAAGCCTTCATCCCCAGGTGACCCAGGAGGAGGGTGCTTTCTTTCCAAGGGGCTCCAGGACCAGATGCCAGCCCCTCACTAGTCTCCGCACCATGCTCAGTCCCCCACCCCCGGAAATGCACGGGGTGTGAGAACCATGAGCTGGAAAGCCAGTTACACAGAAACCCCCTGAGGGGCCAAGTCCGGGTGGGGAGCAAAACCGTTGGCCCACCTCGGGAGCTGCACCTGGCGCTCTGCAAACACCCTGCCCCTGCTCTGGGCGCAGGAGCCTCAGCCCAGCCTCCAGCAGGCACAGAGCCAGGGCCTCTCCCCAGAGCCTCTGGCAGCCTGCACCGCAGTCACACCCAGGAGGGCCGTGGCATATCCAAGCAACACGCTGGACTCGGAGCTAGGCAGACAGAGTCTTCCTCCCTTCACCACCTGCAGTGACCTTGGCAAGTCTTTTTTGTAACCTTGAGCCTCAATAGGCCTAGTGTTGGCAACAAAGCCGCCAAGTGCCCAACCCAGAATCCAGGCTGGAGCTGACGCTGCAAACAGCTTCTTATCAAAAAGCACAGCAGGAAGGGGGGAAAACAATGAGAAGCTGGTTTTTCTTTTTTTTGACTTTGTGCAAAAGTCAATAGATAAAGCCCAATGTTAATAAATCAAACAACAGCAGGATCACAGTGTTAATTCATTGCTCTGGGGTAACCACCACCCACTGGAACTGTCAGAAGGGTTGCCAGGAGAGGGGCTTTTCATCGCAAATTCTTTTTACCAGTTGGTGTTTTTAAACGCAAATACCAGTTGATGTTTTAAGTACATCCTACTTAGTAGAAATTATTTATGTAAATGTTATTTGGCCTGCCCAGTGTTGATTTGCAAGGTCAGTACTGTTAACAGAGGGATTTGGGGCCTATGAAGCCACATGCAAGGTTAAGTGCTTCCCTTATAGAGTCAGGTTACCAGGGGTCAAATACCTGCTCTATGATTTACTGGCCCTACTACGGGCAAATTACTTAACCACTCTGTGCCCCAATTTCTTCATCTAGAGGATAAGAAAACGAGTAACTCCATGCTTCTGGTATGTACATTAAATAATACCTGAGACATAATTATTACATATCCCTATAATTCATATGGGGAACTATTTTGCAAAAACAGGATTAATATGATTTATGTAGCTTTTGCATCTTGCTTTCCTTTCTCTTGCCGAGATATAATGGATATCATTTCAGGTCAGTACATGCAGTTCTAGTTCATCTTTCATAACTGATGCAAGAATTCCATTGCCCAGAATGTAAAGTTTATCTAGGGTAGTTAGTCACTTTCCATTTGTAGTGTAATGCACTTCGCAACAATTAATGTATAATTTTTGTGAAAACATGGGGCTATTTCTGACAGACTCCTAAAAGACACATTGCAAAGTCATGGTGTGCATGCTCCTAAAAGTTTTATTGATATCTCTTAAGAAGTGTACCAATTTAGAATCCCACCAATGCTATGAGAGTTGTCATTGCCTCTGTACCCCTGAGGTTTTAACTTTTGCCTCTCTAGAGAGAGGGGAGCTCATTGTTTAATGAGCTCATCTCTAATTATAGTGTGATTCAATATCTTTTCATAATGTTATCATACATTTTAATTTCTTTTCCTGTGAAACAAATATTACTATCCTTTCCAATTTTAATTAAACTTTTTTTATACTTTTCTATTGACTTATAAGACCTCTTTAGAAGCTTTTTTAAATTTTATTTTTGGATTTTTCTTGTACTGGGGATTGAACTCAGGGCCTTGGGCATTCTTCACAATTGCTTTACCTCTGAGCCATGTACACAGCCTGCTTATGTTTTGATTTAAATTTTGAGACACAGAGTCTTACGAAGTTGCCCAGGCTTACCTCAAACTTGTCTCAACCTCTTGTCTCAAGCTTCCTGAGTAGCTGGGGTTACAGACACGTCCGTCCTACCGCAACCAGCTTCCATTTCGTGAAATTTTTAGTGTGCTTTTGGTCATGGAAAATTTTACATTACCATGTAGGCTAATGTCATTTTCCTTTACAACTTCTAGCGTTCTTGTTTTACTTTACAAAGACTTCTAGGACTGAAATTTATGTTAAAATTCTCTGAATTTTTGGGAAGGAAAGGAAGGGAATGAAAAAAGGAATTAAGATGTTATGCCCACGTACCAACTTCCCACAAGGAATGGAAACATTATGTACTGCGAACATGTTTTGATAAACTAAAATAGTAAGAAAAAAAATTTTAAATTCTCCTACTTTTCTTTTAACACATTTATAATTTTGTTTAACATTTAATCCATTTGGAATGACTATGTGTGTGTACATGGTGTGACCCCATGTATTGGTGAAGCCACCCTTCCCTGCTTAATTTAGGATGTATCTTGGCATTTTATGCAAAGCTCTCTGGCTTTCTTGTGGCACAGGACAGAATTCTTCTATAAATGTTGGTTTGGGGAGCAGCTGCTATGACAGCCATATGACAGGACTCATATTCTATAGCAACAGAACAGGGGATCAGAACTCAGAACTAGACTGGAATATTTGTGGCCTTGATTTTGGTTTTACTTTCAAGTCAGCTTTATTTGCCTGCCATAAAATTTCCACAGTTTACAGTTACAGGTCGACAACTTGACAGAATGTGTACACTCAGGTAACAAACACCCCAACAGAACATTTCCATCTTTCCAGAAAGTTCCTTTGTGCCCTCTTTGTAGTCACTTTCCCCCTAAACCCACCCCAGGCAATTCTGATTATTTTTAAACCATACATCTGTAGTGCATCGATAACATTCTCAGAAATAAATAACCCACTGCTGTGTGAGCCTGTTGGCCGTTGGCTGAAGAGGAAGGCCAGCTTCCGCCAAAGGAAGAAACTTCCCTCATGGGGCTGGCAAGCACCTCTGAGACCAGGGATAACCCAGCCCACACCTCCAAGTGCTCTTTCTTACCTTTTTTTTTTTTTTTTGTACTGAGTCTAAGAATCAACTCTGGTCAAATATTTTCTAATGTTTTCTTCTAGATCTACAGATTTGTTTTTTACATTGACTTTAAAATGTAAAACAAAACACCGTCATCTCTGCATAAAATGACCAGAGGCACATTTTTATTTAATTTTGAGACAGAGTCTAAGTTGCCCAGGCTAACTGCAAGCTTGTGATCCTCATACCTCAATATTCATGACATTAAAATCACTCTGGGAGGCTGAGGAAGGAGGATCAAAAGTTCAAACTAAGCCTGGGCAACTCAGCCACTTTGAGAGACCTTAACTCAAAATTTTAAAAATTGTTTAAAGGGCTGGAGATGTAACTCATTGCAGAGACCCTTGGCTCAATCCACAGTACTGAAAAAGTGAATAAATAAATAAATAAATAACCACCCTATAGAACTCCTGGCTGGGGATATGGCTCAGGGAGGGAGCATTTGTCTAGCACGTGCAAAACCCTAGGTTTGATTGTCACCTTTGCAATAATAATAACAATCATCTGTGCACTGAATACTGTGCTAATATTGCCACAGGGGAGGCCAAAACCTACAAGAAGTACACAGAAATTTGTGGTGGAGGCTGGTGGCTGGAGGGATGGGAGGGCGAGCCAGCCTCTGCAGGTCTGAGGCCTACTGCTTCCTTCGTGGTGCTAACAGTGAAGTTGTTTTAGGAGCAGACCCAAATCCTCGCACACCCTTCCTACAAGGCCTTGATGGAGAGCGTGTCGGAAACAGCATCTTAGTTCACAGGTTCTAGAACCTTCCAGCCATAAAGGGGAACATAAGAAAATACCTTTGGAATCAAACTGAGGCCATTTTTTTCTTAGGCGTGTAACCTTGGAGAAAAGAATAAAGTTTCCGAGTCTGTTTTCTGCTCTCTAAAATTGTGTCTCGATATAAAGACTAAAGAGATCGGGCCCAGAGCTGGCTTTCTAAAATTGATAACCAATTGTCCTCATCTCCCCCTGAGAGGGTCCTCAAGGATGCAAACCCACAGATACCAACTTTTGCTTGAATGACCAAGTGGTTAATAAAATCAGCTGTGACTAAAAGAAGTGGCTCTGATGTCACTAGTCTTACCAATTAACAGTTCATTAAAGTCTTTATGTTTTATTAATAAGAATAACTAACTGCCTGCAGGTTAGGAGCCCTAAGGAAATGGCTACTCTGAGGGCTGAACTGAAGACAAGGCAGGATCTGGGCAAGTGGAACCCCCTACCCCAGAGGGACCTTAGCATCAGCTCCAGAGCCACATCCACCAGTCCAGTTCTGGCCTCCTTTGGAGGTGGAGGCCGAGGCCTGAAAGGTCTAGGAATGCACTCCAGGACCAGAACCTGGTAGGGCAGGGAGGGGCAGCAGTGGGCTGGGAATTACTTCTCCATCACTGAGCAGGGAGCCCAGGCTACGACTTGGGTGAGCGACCTCCAGGGATCCCACCAGCCCTTCCCAGCATTTGTTGCTTCCCTCCAGGCACAGGTGGGGCCCCAAGGCCCTGAGAGGTCAGGCAGCAAGAGGGCAGAGTGGACCCCAGAGCTGGCTGGGTAGGGACCAGGGCCCTGCATAGGGAAGGACCATCACATCTCTGCCTAATAGGCAGGGCAAGAGACACCCTTTAGACATAATTGTACTGCCCGCATCCCTGTCATTGAGGGGACTGGAACAAAGAGCGGTAGAGGCCAGATTTGAGGCCTCAATTCACAAAAGCATGATTGAGAACAACCCGGATACTCAGAGAGGGCAGCCTGTGTTCCCGAGGGTACCCAGCACAAATAGGGTGGTAAGTTCTACCCCTGTCCACGAGAAACCACCAGGCCCAGCCAGATATGGGGTAACACTTACAGAGGTGCTGTGGGCATGGTTCCCCTGAGGCTGCCTGTTCTCAACCTTGTGGATTCTGATGGCAGCTTCACACCACCACCGCACCACAGACCTGGCATAACACACCCCAGCCTATCCCCACCAAGGGTCAGACAGGGTTAGACCAGGTCCTTCGTCTTGGATCACCAACGAGGAAACTGAAACCCAGGAAGTAACAGACTAGGCTGCAGTTGTATAGCATATGTGACTAGATTCATGGAATCTGCTTCCTGGTGAGGGAGTCAGAGGCCTGCTGCCTTGGCTGAATCCCTGCCCTCTCTGGGTCTGTTTCTCATCTAGAAAATGAAGGGTTGCACAGGTGGAAAACAGTAAGAGCAACGGTAATATTGTGTTCCAGATCCCAGTTGACCTTGAGAGGTACATGCGATATTTACCATCCCCCTCTTTAAAACTAGCTAGTATAGTGCTCATTATGTATGTACCAGCACACGCTAACAGACACTGTAATTTTTTTTTTTTAGACTGGGGATCAAACTCACAACCTTATACTTTTCAGACAGGTACTTATGCCACTGAGCTAAATCCTCGGCCCTGGACACTAATTATTAACTCAGATATTCTCCTGTCAGCTCTATAGCTAATTGCTCCTGTGAGCATCCCCACATAACAGATCTAGAAACTGAGGCATAGAGAGGTTAGATAACAACTCTCCTGGTCACACAGCCAGTAAGTGGGCATTGGGGTTCCTCCCTAGCCAGCCTAGCTTCAGAATCCAAATTCTTAACCAATTACCACACTGCCTTTCATTTCAGGAACCATGGAGGAAGGGCCAAGAGGGTCTCAGAGCAGCTGTCTGGGGACAGGTGAGGACAGAAGAGGTCACTCAAGATGTGTACCTCTTTCCAGCCTTTCCAGGCAAGGAGAGGCTCAGACATTCCCTGCCTTCAGTCTGCTGTACCCAACTCATTTCTGCTCACATAAATTGGTGACCTAATGTGGGCTGGGGGTGGGTGAGCTCTGTGTTGAAAGGAGGCTTTTTTCCTTTATGCAGTGCATCACAGAATAGCCACTAGACGTGTGGGTCCCCTTGGAGCCTCAAGTTCCAGGAATTTGCAACTGATCTCGAGGCTTCCTTCTCCAGGCAGACTTCCTCTTCCCACTGAAGATAGTGAAAGCTCTTGGATAAAGAATTTAGTGTAGAAGAGCTAGAAAGATCATGGAGAACCAGCAGACTGAGTCTGAGGGGAAGTCATGAACCCAGAGAGGTAAGCATATAAGGAAACCAACAAAGCCACCGCTGTGTCAGGGGATTTGCACATGCACAGCCTTGGGCTTAGGCTTAAGAGCTGCCATTGCAAGCAGGACAGATGTCAAGGCCCAGTGCCAGATAATGGAGCAGGCCCCTGCCATGGAGGTGGGACCCCAAGAGAAAGGATAAACTGGCACTTAGCCAGGTCTCAGAAAGCTGCACAGTACCAAGAAGAGCTAAAGCAAGCGGAAGGGGAGGAAGCCTGTTCTGAGAAGTGTTGGCCACAGACGCCCTCAGCCCATTGCAACCCCTGGCACAGTGGCGTGCGGCAGCCATGAGACCTCAAGCTGAGGACTTGGTCTGTGATGTTTCTATCTATAAATGTCCCACTACCTAGCAGAAACAAGAGAAAGATAGAGGGGGCTATATCCATTCTCGGCCTTGGGGGACCCCTGCACAAGTCACTTTTCAAAGCCAACAACCACATTTGAATGGTAGGTAGATCAGAAGGAATTGTGGGAATATACTCCAAAGAGAAAAGAAGATGGGAATCATGGTGGGCACATGAGAGAAAGCTGAACATGCATTAATCAGAGTCTTTGGAGAAAGTAAAAACACTGAGGTCAAAGGACATATATGAAGAGACAACAGTTGAATATTTTTAATATTTTCCTGAATTGTTATAAGATATCCATGCATGTGGGCTGGGGCTCAGAGGTAGAATGTTTGCCCAGCATGTAAAAGCCAGGAGTTCCATCCTTAGAACTGCAAAACAAAACAAATGAAACAAGATAGCCATCCGTACAATTATCCCAGAAAGCCCCCAAACAGAACAAATTTTAAAAAGTGGCTGATACCCACAAGAAAGAGAAAAACAAGACAGTTGCATGCTGGGATTTGATGGGGACCGAATTCAGCATACAGTTAAAATGACAACCTCCTGAAGTGATCGGTTACAGAACGCAGCAGATATGCCTCCAGATATAGATAAGCAAGCCCTAAAAAAGTAACGGTGAGAAGCTTATGGTTGAGTGTTTGTGAATCGAAGCTTAGTCATGGAAAAAAATTAAGTGTTTTGGTTTTGGTGTGGATTATCCCCTCGCTGTGTACAAGTCCCTCGAGTATCAATCCTTGGCTTTGAGCTTACTGTGGAGAAATTAGCTTCTATTGGTTATCGCCAGGAACCTCTCAACTTTGCTTATGGTTCTACATTCCCTATCAGAGGACTTGTCTTTGACACACTATATGGAAACCTTTTGCAAGTCAGTGCATATGGAAACCTCTTGGTCTGCACATGTGGATTTAACTTCAAAAGAGGGCCAGAAACTAGACAGCAGTATGCAAACAAATTTATCCAACGAGATGATGCTACTGTTCAATCTGCGAGAGGCCTACCTACCGGCCTAGTAGATTTTTTTGCTAATTGTCCCAGATATATCAGCTGTGAGACAGGATTTAAAGATGGGGACCCTCTGGGGATTTAGCTCAGCAGTATAAGTGCCTGGCTTTGCAAGAGCACAGTCGTGAGTTCGATCCTTGGTACCGATTTAAAAAAAAAAAAACGGGGACCTGTTGGTGTCTTACCGGAGTATGCTCCAGGATGTAAGAGACACTGTTGACTGGATTCATGACAAGGGCTCCCATAAAGAAAAGACAGTTGAAAATCCTGAGAAGTACAACATCAAAGATGGAAAACCGCCTTTGCTTCTGAGCCAGATGAAGGAAGTAGGCAAAGTACTTCTTGCTACCAACAGTGACTATAAGTATATAGATAAAATTATGACCTACCCATTTGACTTCCCACATGGCTCCAAGTCCCGGAGTGCTCCTCAGCTGTGGCGGTCCTATTTTGACCTGATCCTAGTGGATGCATGGAAACCACTTTTCTTTGGAGAAGACACAGCGCTGCAGCCTGTGGACACTACAACTGGGAAGCTGAAAAATCCCTCGCGGCACTGCATTGTCTACCCAGGTGGCTCATCTGATACAGTCTGTGATCTATTGGGAGCCAAGGGCAGAGACATTTTATATATCGGAGATCACATTTTTGGAGATATTTTAAAATCAAAGAAATGGCGAGGGTGGTGAACTTTCCTGGTCATTCCTCAACTTGCACAGGAAGCTACATGTCTGGACTGACAAGAGTTTGCTTTCTGAAGAACTTCAGAGCTTGGATATTTTCCTGACTGTATTCTACAAGCACCTTGACAGCAGTAGCAATGAGCACCAGACATAAGTTCCAGCCAGAGATGTATTAAGAAAGTGACACATGACATGGACATGTGCTATGGGATGATGGGGAGCCTGTTAAGCAGTGGCTCCCGACAGACACTCTGCCAGTCAAGTGATGTGCTGTGCTGATCTCTCTGCCACACCTTTCACCAACCTGCTGTATTACTCCACCAGCTACCTCTTCAGAGCTGTCCACGTCCTGGTGCCTTATGAATCAGCAACGAGATGGGTCCCCCTTGCCACCCGGAACTGCACGTCAGTGTATTTCAAAGACACTGACAACAAGTGGTACCAGCTGACAAGGTCTGTCAATAAGATCAAACCCTCCAACCTCTTCCCACTGCCCCTCCCAGAAATTACACACTGACATGATGAAGATGAGGAGGAGGAAGATGAAGAATAAGAAGGAAAACCCAAACCCTGACCATCCATTAAACAAGTGCCGGCAGAACTCCTGGGAGCAAAGGCTGACCTTGTTTGGGTTTTCTCGGGGAGGGTGGGAGGATCCTTCAGAATTACATCTGGAAGACTTTAGAATATCTAATCATAGACAGATACTCGTTTTAGTTTGTGTACCTGTATTTTTGTGGAATGGTTCAGAACTTTATTGGAGTCTGTACTGGCAGAAATCAGAGTCAGGTCAGGCTGAACCGCACACAGTTGGCTGCGGGCAGCCGGTGGTCGGGCGTCCTTGTCTTTCTCATCTTTGGTGTATCTTGTATACTGAGGGTAGTAAAGTGCTTCAGAATGGAACAAAGAGGATGGTAGGAAGGGGATTCAAAATGCTGGACTGTTTCACATTGTGCTATTACTACAAAATCCAACTTTTTCAGTGCATTACACAATGCTGTATACCAGTGGAAAAATACAGTTTCCATTACTCTTTGCTTTTCATAAGACTTTGAATATCCTCAGCGAGCCTGGCAAGGCTGAGGCTCCGTCAGTGCCTTTCCGGAATATTCTCTGCTGTAGGGCCAGGCTAACTGGACTGCAAAGGTTCTAATGTGAAGCAAAAATTCTCATTTTTTTACACTTTTTGAGGTTGTGATAGCACAGATGCTTGTTATCTAAAAACCTAATATGTTTCTTATCCGATAAATCTATAAAGGCATACAGTGGAAAGAGGACAAAAGAGCAAGCTGTCATTGAAGGAAAGAGTTGCCTCCTTTGGTTACTGCAGAACTGAGTAACATTCATTAGTGTGGCCTGTAATCATGGTTCCTGCTGCCCACTTCCACACTGCCCATTTGTCAGGTTGATCACTGTGTTTTAAAGTTGAACATTAGGGCCGGGGATTTAGCTCAGTGGCTTAAGCGCCTGCCTGGCAAGCGTGAAGTCATGAGTTTGATCCCCGGTACCAAAAAAAAAAAAAAACAAAAAAAAAAATAGCATTTAAAGTTGAACATTAAAGATAAGAAGAGGGCATTGTAAGCCAGAACCTAACTAAAGCGAAAGCTAAAACCAGTGAGAATAAGCTCACTTCAGAACCCCAAATGGAAACACCTCTTGTTTTGAACAATAATTACTCAGTATTAATGTATAGGTTAGGGCCTTACCAGGAAGGGAAAGTTGTTCTGACATTTTCAACAGTGGGAAGATTCTTACTTAAACCTTTACATATTTTCTTACATTCCTATTGTCATTGGTCAACAGAGGAGGATAAACTAGTCTCTGTAGAATTCAATAATGTGTAATCTCTCTTTAAAAAAAAGAAAGAAGAAAGAAAGAAAGAAAGAGAAAGAAAGAAAGAAAGAAAGAAAGAAAGAAAGAAAGAAAGAAAGAAAGAAAAAGAAAGAAAGAAAGAAAAACAATGAGGAAATAGTAAAACTAGCTAGAGGGAAAAGACCATTTACTTTTCAAAAAATGGCCATCAGACCAACAGTCACTCTCAATAGCAGTGTGGAAGCCAGAAGCTGGTGGACTGAATCTTCGAAGTGCTGAAACAAAATAACTGCCAAGATAGACTCTATAACCAACCAAAATATCATTCAAAAATGACACCAAAGAAGAAGAAGAAGAAAGAAGAAGAAAGAAGAAGAAGAAGAAAGAAGAAGAAGAAGAAGAAGAAGAAGAAGAAGAAGAAGAAGAAGAAGAAGAAGAAGAAGAAAGAAGAAGAAGAAGTGAAGTGGCATGCACCTGTAATCCCAGCACTCTGGGAGGCTGACACAGGAGGATGGCAAGTTTAAGCCCAGCCTGGGCAACTTAGCAAGACTGTCTCAAAATAAAAAATTAGAAAAGATGGCTAGAGATACAAAGGTCCTGGGTTCAATCTTCAGACATGCAAAAAAAAAAAAAAAGGAAAGACACTTTCTGACAAATAAACACAGTTCGTCATCAACAAATCTTCACTAAAGAAAAATCTAAAACATATTTGAAGCAGAAGAAAAATTATCTGAATGGAAAATCAGAGGCACAGAAACAAAGAAAACAACAACAGGGAATAGGGTTCAGTGAAAGTGGTAAACATATGGACAAATGTGCAGAAACATTGGTTGTATGAAACAGTAATCATGACTAGTGGAGTCTAAAATAAGTTAACATACCAGAGAATATAACATATAAATTGGGGACAGGAAGTATATAGAATAAACATGCCCTAGTATCAATGTGGCCCATGGTCCAATCCAGACTGCATCCTACTTTGGCATGGCTGGCCAGCTAGGAATGGTTACTGCACTTTCAGTGATTATAAAAATTCAAATAAAGACTGCGTGGTGGACTGTCTGTAGCCCACAAAGCCTAAAATATTTATTATCTGTGCTATTAGAGAAAAGGCTGCACTAAGAAATAGAAACAGTATGACATTTCAAACCATTTAAGAGAGTAAAATAAAGTGATAAAATACACACAGGTAATTTTTTAAAGGCCAGAAAAAAAAGAGAAAAAAAGAGAAAGAGAAAGATAAGGAACACAAAATAAGATAGTGCATTTAGTTCTAAATATTTATATTAAGTATGTATTATATTTATATTGAATATAAATGAGACTCTGATTACAAAAAAAGATATGTCTAAAATACAAAAACAGAGGAAAGTTTAATGTTGTAAGATAAACACACTAGTAAAAAGAAAGCTGATGACTTTATAATCATAAGACATAAAGATAATAATAAAAATTAATTTTACTATGAGAGCATAACAATATTAAATTTGTAACTGTAAGTTCAAGTTAAAGCAAAAGTTAACAGGACCATACGAAAAAATCAATATGCATCATAAATACTAAGACATCTTTTTCATTTTGATAGAAAAAAGATAAAATGAATAGAAGATTTGATTAAACTAAATTTAATGAACATATGTAGAACACTGCACATAAATTTAAAATACATGTTTTAAACACTCCTAGAATACTTTAAAATGTGACATATTATAGGCTATGAAGCAAATCTCAATAAATTTTAAGGAATTTAAATCATCCATATGATATTCCTTTCATACATGTAATTAGGCTAGAAATCTGTTTTTAAAAACTACGAAATCATGCCAGGTATGGTGGCACATGCTTATAATTCCAGCACTTGGAAAGCTGAAGCAGGAGGATTGCTGTGAGTTTGAAGCCAACCTGGGCTACATAGTGAGTTCAAAGCCAGTCTAAACTGCACAGTAAGACTGTCTCAAAAAAAGAAAGAAGAAAGAAAGAAGAAAGAAAGAAAGAAAGAAAGAAAGAAGAAAGAAAGAAAGAAAGAAAAAAGCAGAACAAAACAAACAAAAAACCCCCCCATAAAATCGCCATATATTTGGAAAATTTAAGACATTTATATAATATACATCAAAGAAGTCCTAATTAAAAAGTAAAAATATTTTAAACTAAAAAATAATGACAATATACATCAAACCTACAGGAAATTTTTCTAAAGAAATATACAGTATGTATCATAAAAGAATATATAATCTTAAGATTGCAAGCTATCTGCAATAGTTAAAAAAAGAACAGCAAGTTAAATTCAAAAATAAGTATAAAGGAGAAAAAAATTATAAAAGCCCAAGTTAACAAAATTGTGATCCCACATACTACTAAAAACTCAAAAAAAAATCATATCTGGCTTTTCAAAATGACTAGTAAGCTCGTTCAAGAAATGCAAATTAAAACAACACTGAGATTCCACCTCACCCCAGAAAGAATGGCTAGAATCAAGAAATCAGCCAATAACAAATGCTGGTGGAGCTGTGGGGAAAAAGGACCCTTCTCCACTGTTGATGGGAATAAAGACTGGTGGAACCACTGTAGAAATCAGTGGGGGAGATTCCTCAAAAAACTAGGACTACAGATCCCATTCAACCTAGCTATTCCCCTTCTGGTTATCTTCCCAAAAGAATTAAAAACATCATATAACACAGTGCTATGTGTACACCCATGTTTATAGCAGCACAATTTGTAATAGCCAGATCTCAGAAACAACCTAAATGTCCATTGACTGAGGAATGGATAAAAAAAGATGTGGTATTTTCAGTGCTACTCAGTCATAAAGAAGGATAAACTAGAGACTTTTATAGGTAAATGGATGCAACTTGAGACTATACTCATAAGTGAAATAACACGTGTAAATTCACACTAGTGAGAAGCTGAAAGAAACAACATATGTATACATGTATATGTATGAAAATGTATATTAAAAAACTAGGTTAAAATAGTTATACTACTGATTTCTCTGAGTTCACTAAAGAGAAAGATTTGTGCTGGTATTGTTCAGACAATTGAATGTAGATATCTTGTGCTCTCGGTTTATGATACGGGATTACAATGCGCAATGTACAAACCATTGTTGCCCCAATTGGCATGTTTTGAAATTTTGTTTCAGCATTCTTCTTCTTCTTCTTCTTCTTCTTCTTCTTCTTCTTCTTCTTCTTCTTCTTCTTCTTCTTCTTCTTCTTCTTCGTCATTGTTTTCTTTGTCATTGTCTTCTTCTTCATTGTCTTCTTCTTCTTCTTCTTCTTTGTCATTGTCTTCTTCATCATTGTCTTCTTCTTCTTCTTCTTCTTCTTCTTCTTCTCCTCCTCCTCCTCCTCCTCCTTCTTCTTTCTCTTTGAAATAAAATGGACTTGAAAAACAAATGACCAGTAAAATTAGCAAACCTCTGGAAAAATGTTAGATACAAGCAAAAAAAGCACAAATAACATCTGTCAGGCAGAAAAAGGTGGCACTGTTATAATAGTAATTATATAAAAATATTATAGTATAGGAAAATTTATGTCAATAAATTTGAATTTCATAGGAGTCTTAGAAAAGCCTTGCATAACTAAACTGACTTAAGTAGAAATAGAAATCCTGGAAAGACCTATACAGTAAAGAATGAATATCTATAGTTAAAAATTTCCCAACAATGAAAACTCAAGGCCAGACAGCCTTACTCTCAAATTCCAGCAAACATTCTGGAAAGAAATAAGTGAGTCCCTACCCTTCTAAAGACTCAAAGTACATCTATGAAGCTAGGATAATCTGGACATCAAAACCCAACAAGGAACAAGAAAAATTATAGGCTACTTTCTCTTGAGATCACAAAAATTCTAAATAAATTATTAGTAAACTAAATCCAGTAATATATCAAAGGATCATGTCAAGTTACCCAGAGTGAGATAGAGTTAACATTAGAAAAATATTAATTCAAAAACAAGACCAGGGCCAGGAGGAGAAAAAGGAAATGGTGCAAGGGCTGGGAGATAAAAACCAAACCCTCATCCCCCATCACTCCTCCCCCGTAAGCAATCAACTACCTCAGAGGAACACAGACTAAGTTGATAGCAAGTGAGGTACAAAACCAGCTGAATTCTCATACTGTTTCATGGCCTTTACAGGCACTAAAGCCGGTAACATGAGCACCTATTTAGAGGATAACAACATGCAATATAGCAGCTATGGGAGATTTCTTCTGTCTTCTTTCTTTCTTTCTTTTTTTTTTTTTTTTTTTTTTTTGGTACCGGGGATCGAACTCATGACCTCGCGCTTGCCAGGCAGGCGCTTAAGCCACTGAGCTAAATCCCCGGCCCCTTCTGTCTTGTTTCTGAAATCCAATAATGTTCTCATTGTTTTGTTTTGCTTCATTTTACTGTTTTGTTTCATTCAACATTTCATTTTGATTGGTTTTATTCTGTTCTGCTTTGTTTGATTTTATTATGTCTGATGGTATGGGCAGCAATTTTGAAGATAGCAAAAGGCATTATGGGGCCAGGGATTTAACTTAGTGGCACAAGCATCTGCTTGGCAAGTGCAAAGTCATGAGTTCAATACCCCATACAAAAAAAAAAAGCAAGAGGCATTATGGTAACAATAGTTGATTTGCTATTCTCCTGTTTTGAAGTCCTGTATCATTTTCACTGTTTTGTTTTGATTGGCTTTATTCTGTTTTATTTTGTTTGATTTTATTATCTTTAAAATAAAAAAGAAAAATATTAATTCAATTTATTACATTAAAGATTAAGGGAGAACATTCTAATAATCATCACAAAAAAGATGGCAAAATCCAACATCCATTCATGATTTTCAACCTTGTTCCAGTGAAGGTATTTGGCTCTTTTGTCAAAGATAAGGTGGCTGAGTATGTCTGGAATTGTTTCTGTATCTTCTAATCTGCTCCACTGATCTTGGATCTTTTTTTTTTTTTTTTTTTTTTGCCAGTACCATGTTGTCTGTTTTGTTTTGTTTTTGTTGTCATAGTCTTTATTTATTATGTTCTTTCTATCATAGTAGTTTTGTACTATACTTTCAAGTCAGGGATTGTGATGCCCCCTGCTTTGCCTTTGTTGCCCAGAATTGCCTTTGTTATTCTGGGTTTCTTCTGATTCCAAATCAATTTTAGAATTATTTTCTCTAATTCTGTGACATATGCTGTTGGAATTTTTATCAGGATTGCATTAAATCTGTATAACAGTTTTGGAAGTATAGTCATTTTCACTATATTGGATCTTCCTACCCAAGAACACAAATATCTTTCTATTTTCTGATATCATCTTCTATCTCTTTTTTTTTAGAGTACTATCATTTTCAATGTAGAGGTCTTTCTATGTCTTTCTTTCTTTGTTTTCTCTTTTCTTTTTTCTTTTTTTTTTTGGATGTTATTGTGAAAGGTGCTGTTTCCTTAATTTATCTCTCAGTGAGTTTGTTATTTGTGTAGGAGGCTATTGGGTTTTTTAAAATTTTTTATTATTTTGAAGGTAGTGAAATACAACAGAACAATACAGAACAAAGCCAATTGAGACAGTGCAGTAAAATTGGTACAGAATGTCAAAACAGGTTACTGGGATAACAGTAATAGGTACCGTAGTATATCTTGTTATCTTCACAATAGTTGTCCTTTCAATCAGGTATAGCAAAATCAAAACAAATACAGAACATTATAGAACTTATCAAAATATAATATTGAATAGAGCAATACAATTAATCAGAACAAAGCAAAACAGTGATAACAATATTTGCCTTCAAAGAGATGGTAGAAGCAAATCCCCCCTATTTGCTATACTGCATATGGTCAACCTCCCAAGAGATGCTCAGACCTCTGGCTCCCATTTGCTAATGGGGGGATGGGATGTTTGATTCTCAGTCCCCATGCCCATAGGCTCACAGCTGCTTACCAGGAAGGCGAGCGAGCGGGTTGCTTGTTTTTCCAGCGCCCTAAGTTCCAACGTAGCATGGATCTCGGGGGACCTGGCTTGCTCTTTCCCTGGGGCGATGGCTAGCGGTTTTTGAGTCTTGACTTTCTATCCAGCTATGCTACTGAATTTGGTTATTGAAGCTAGCAGTCTTTTGGTGGAGTATTTGGTGTCTTCTATATAGAGTATTATGTCATCCACAAATAAAGACAATTTAACTTCTTTCTTTCCTACCTTTATTCCTTTTACTTCTTTTTGAATTGCTCTGGCTAATATTTTCAGAACTATATTGAATAAGAACGGTGACAGTGAACATTCTTGTTTTGTTCCTCATTTTAGAGTGAAAGTTTTCAATTTTTGTCCATTTAGTATGATGCTTGTAGTCATATGCCTTTTATGAGGTTGAGATAAAGATCATCTGCTCCAATTTTCTGCAGGTTTTTTGTTTATCATGAATGGGTATTGGATTTGTCAAATGCTTTTTCTGGATCTATTGAGATGATAATATGGTTTTTGCCCTTGGCTATGTTAATATGTTGCATTACATTTATTGATTTGCATATGTTGAACCATCCCTGCATTCCTGGGATGAATCATACTTGATCATGATGCATAATCTTCTCGATGATTTGCTGCATTCTGTTTTCCAGTATCTTATTGAGGGTTTTTGAGTCTATGTTCATTAGGGAGATTGACCTATAGTTTTCTTTTCTCATTAGATCCTTCTCTGATTTTGGTATCAAGGTAATGTTTACTTCCTTGAATGAGTTTGGGCATATCACTTCCCTTTCAATTTCACTGAAGAGTTTGAGAAGTAGTGGCATTAGATCTCTAAATTTCTTGTAGAATTCAGCAGTGAATCCATCAGGGCCTGCATTATTCTTTGCTGGTAAGTTTTTACTACATCTTCAATTTCATTGACTGATACTAGTTTATTTAAAATTTTTATATCTTCTTGGCTTAGCTTTGGTAATTTATATGTATCTAGGAATCTTTCCATTTCTCATCTGCTTTTCATCTTATTAGAATACAGGTTCTCAAACTAGGCATTGATGATATTCTAGATTTATGTAAGATCTGTTGTGATTTTACCCTTTCCATTCCTAATTGCATGGACTTTAGTTTTTTTCTTTCCTTTTTTTCTTGATAAAAGATTTTTCAATTTTTCTTTTGGTTAATGGTTCATCAATTTTATTTGATCTTTCAAAGAACCAACTCTTTGACTCATTGATTCCTTGTATTGCTTTCTTAGTTTCAATTGTATTAATTTCTTTTCTGATCTTATAATTTCCTCCCTCGTACAAGCTTTGGGCTTGACTTGCTATTCTTTTTCTAGAAACTTGAGATTCAACACTGAGCTGTTTATTTGAGCTCATTCTGTTTTCCTGATATGGTTATTCATCACTATAAATTTGTCCCATAGGACTGCTTTTATGAGGTCTCATAAATTTCACTATGTTGTATTGGCAAAATCATTTAATCATAGAAACTGTCTAATTTCTCCTTTAGTTTCATCTGTGACGAAGTGATTGTTCAGGAAGATATTATTTAATTTCCATGTGTTCATGAAGCTCTTGTAGTTTCTTTTGCCATGGATTTCCAATTTCATAGCACTATGGTCTGATACTGTGTGGGGGATAATTTCAATTCCTTTGCATTTACTTAAGCATGTTCTATGAGCTAGTATGTGGCCTTTTTTTAGAGAACATCCTGTATGCACATGAGAAGAATGTGTAATCTGATGTTGTGGGGTAGAGCACTCTGTAGACATATACTAAATTCATTTCTTTAAAAGCTTGTTTCAGTTCTAATTTTTCATTGTTGATTTTTTTGTCTAGTTTATCTGTCTACTTGTAATATTGATGTACTGAGGTTTCCTATTACAATTGTATTAGTACTTATTTGATTAATATTTGTTTTGTATAGTTGAGGGCACTGGAATTTGGTACATATATATTTATTATTATCATCTCTTCCTCTTGGATTGTTCCCTTTACAAGGATGTAGAGGCCTTCTTTGTTTCTCTTAATCAGTCTTGGTTTGAAATCCACTTTATCTGCAAATAGAATAGCTACCTGTACTTCTTTCTAGGTTTCAGTTGCATGGAGCATTACTTTCTATCCTTTGACTTTCAGTCTATGAATTTCTGAATTAAATTTTCTTTTATGCAACATATTGTTGGATCTTGCTTCTTGTTCCATTCCTACAGTCTGTTTCTTTTGATTGGTGAATTGAGACCATTAATATTGTTGGTTATAACTGACATGTGTTGACTTATCCTTGTCACGTTATTTTCCTGTTGTTGGCTCCCTTTTTCCCCCTATCTGTTCAATTGTTTGTCTGGTGGATTCATTTTTAGGGGTCCCTGGAGTTATAATCCTTGTTATTTCTTTCTAGAATATCCTTCAGAACATTTTGGAGTGCTAACTTGGTGTTTATGATTTTTCTTAGGGGCTGGGGATTTAGCTCAGTGGCATAAGTGCCTGCTTTGCAAGCACGCGGTTGTGAGTTCAAGCCCTGGTACCAAAAAAACCAAAAAACCAGAGTAGATTTTTCTAAGTATTCTTTGTCATGGAAGTATCTTATTTCTCCATCAGTTTTAAAAGACTGTTTTTCAGGGTAAATCAATCTGGGTTGAAGGCTGTTTTCTTGTACGGCTTGAAATACTTCACTCCAAGCTCCTCTTGATTTGAGAATTCATGTTGAGAAGTCTGCTGTGATTCTGTTGGGCTTTCCTTTATAGGCATTTTTTTTCCTTTTCTCTAATAGCTTACAACATTCAGTTATTGTACTGAATTTCTAGATTCTTAATTATTATATGCCTTGGTGTGGTTTGTTTGTTTGTTTGTTTGTTTTTTTATCATGGGTAACTGGAGTTCTATGTGTCTCACTTATCTGTGTGTCAAATTCTTTTTCCCTGTTTGGGAAATTTTCTGCCATAACTTCTGTGAACAGATTTTTTGATCATTTGTGTTATCTTTTGCTTTTTCATTGACTTGATTCTTCTTTGCATCATCTAGCAGCTACTAAATTGATTTCTCATGGTCCCTTGCTATGTTTAAGAAATCTTGGGCCGGGGGTTTAGCTCAATGGCTTAAGCGCCTGCCTGGCAAACGTGAGGTCATGAGTTCAATCCCCGGTACCAAAAAAAAAAAAAAAAAAATCTTTCTTTACATGATTGCTAATGGCAATACTGTCTTCCGTATCTGATATTCTATACTCACATTGGCTCATTTTGATGCATATACTTTCCAATTTTTAAGCACCTGAATATCTGTTTGAGTCTGTTTCATAGATTTCATTTCTTCCCTATATTGGGTGTTCATGCTTTCCATCATTTTCCTAAGCTCCTCTATTTTTTATCTTTGTCTACTCTAGAGTTACAAAGCATGCCTTTCATTATGGTCACCATCTCTATAGCTATCTGAGAAATTACTTCTGATTCGATTTTTTTCTAGTGCCTCATTCATCTACTTTGATACTTCCACTGTTACCATTTCAGAGAGTTCAGGTGGGTGGCTTTGGAATTGTTCCACCTCTCTGCCACCCTGGGTTTGCCTTTGGTGAGCTGGAAGTCTGGGGTTGCATCTTGTTTAAGTGTCTTCTCCATGATTTTCAAAAGAAAAAAAAAAGACAAGAGAGAGAAATACTTTTAGAAAACTAGAAATAGAAAAGAATTTCCTAAATCTGATTTAAAAACAAACCTTACAGCAAACATGATACTTTCAGGTATAACTGTGAAAAACTTACCTTTTGGGTTGGTAGGCCCACTGTTATCACAGTTGTTAAAATCTTGCCTGCTAAGACAAAGATCAGCTAAATAAAGCATAATTCATCATTCATTTATGACAGGATCTGTACTTTAAAAAGCCCAAAGAATCTACATATAAATATTAGAATTATAGGGCTGGGGATTTAGCTCAGTGGTGTAAGCGCCTGCCTGGCAAGTGCAAGGTCATGAGTTCAAACCCCAGTACCAAAAAAAAAAAAAAAAAAATTAGAATTATAAGAGATGATATCAAGATTACTGAACACAAAAGTCAATATTAAAACCTAATCATGTAATACTATATGGTTGCTATAACAGCTAGAAAATGAAAAAAAGTACATCAATATAAAGACCAGCCTCTACAGTGGCCCCCAAGGGTCTCTATCTCCTGGTGCTTGTGCTTTTCTGTAGTCCCATCCTTGTGTATAAGCTGCATTTAGTGACTCCCTCTCTTCTAATCCCAAGAATATGATAGAAATCTGGATGGTTTCAGATGCTAGGTTACTAAAAGACTGAGCCTTCCGTTTCATGCGCTTTCTCTTCTTCTCTCTCAGATCAGTTGATTGGAGGAAGCCAATTGCCATGTCATGGGCGGCCCATGATTCAGCTCCTTACACCTCATCTTCAGATGAGACCACAGCCCAGACTGTGTCTGAAACTTCATAAGAGACCTTGAACCAGGGGACTCAGTTAGGCCACTCCTGGATTCCTGCCTCACTAAAGCTGAGAGACATTTGTCATTTTAGCCTCTGAGTCTTTGGGTAATTCATTCCACACCACAGATGACCCATGGAACCATCATTTCTAGTACTTCAAACTACATCAAGCACCAAGAAGTAGGTCTAACCAGAAATGTGCAAAATTCTGATAACATTCTAAAATGTAATTGAAACCCAGTGTGACACCTGCAAAAACCTAAGATAGAAGATTCACCAGGAGTCCTGCTCTTATACAGCCACCTGGCTTATGACAGAGGCAGCATTTCTGAACAACAAGAAAAAGTTGATTTTTCAATAAATGATGCTAGGAAAGACAAAATCTGATCCCAGCACACAGAAATCAATTAAAGAGCAATGGGTGAAAAAGCTATAAAACTTCTAAGCAACAATATAGACCTTGGAACAGGGAAGGATTTCTTGAACAGATTCATAAAATAAACAGATTTTATGAATTTTATGAACAGATTCATAAAATTCAAAAAGCATAAACCATAAAGTAAATGTTTAACAATTAGAATACATCAAATTGAAGAACGTCTGTTCATCCAAAAAAAATCAGCACAAGACGCAGGGAAATGAAAAAGGTGAGTCACAAAAAGGAAAATCTATTTGCAATACTATAACTGACAAAAGTGTAATACTCAATATGTGAATAGTTCCCACAAAATCAATAGGAAAAAGATGAAAATCAAGGCTGAGACAAGGCCCTGGGTGGAAGCAGTATAACTAGAAAGTGATAGTAGGAGCAGGGATCTGGCATGAAGCAGACTCAGTTGGGCAATGGAAACTCCAACACAACAGCATTTTCAAGATCACTGCTGTAGCCAGTGGGCTGGGTTCCTTAGGGCCTCTGAGCTGCATCACTGTCTCTGTGCAGGACAAGAGGCTAGAGCACTTCTCCACTAGCCATCATCTCCCTATTCTATGCTTTTCCATATCATTAGAGCGAGCCCTAGTGTAGAATGTAGGAAGACTGGTCCTTTGGCAGTGAGAGGTTTGCCCATCTCACAGCAGCTGAAATTAGACATCAGAGGCATCTGCTATAAATGCAACTGGGCAAAGGATCTGAGCAGGCACTTCAAAAAGATGGTCCAACTAGCTAATAAACATGCTATGGAAATGCAACCTATAATAACTATTAGATAACACCAATCACCACGAGAGTGCCCAAAATTAGTGACACCTAATGTCACTCCATGGAGCGATGGAAACACTCATCTACCACTGGGCTGGACTCCAGAAAACAGGCATAACCTAGTAAAGTAAAGATACATGGTACAGGGAGCTGTGTGTGGGTTTTACACCCCTGGCTCAGAAATTCCACACCCAGTTGTATAGTCTGTATAACAAACAGGTACAATCACTCTTCACATAAGTATACTCATAATGAGGCTGAGAGTTGAGTTCATGGATAGAACCCTTACATAGGGGGCTGGGGATTTAGCTCAGTGGCCTAAGCGTCTGCCTGGCAAGTATGAGGTCGTGAGTTCGATCCCTGGTACAAAAAAAAAAAAAAAAAAAAAAAAAACCCTTACATAGCATGTATGATACCCTAGGTTTGATACCCAGAATCATCAGAAATGAGAGAGGAGAGAGAGAGAGAGAGAGAGAGAGAGAGAGAGAGAGAAATGAGGGAAGAGAGGAAAGGAAGAAAGGATGGAAGAAACAAAGAAAACAGAGAGAGAGAGGAAGGAAGGAAGGATGAATCAAAATAGCATGGCTTGTAATAGACCCAACCTGCCAACATTCCAAACTTCCATCAGGAGAACAGATTGGTAAATATAGCCCAGCCCCATTATGGTAGCCATTGTTGATTTCTTATTACTTTGTTTTGAAGTCCTGTATTACTTTCACTGTTTTGTTTTGGCTTTATTCTGTTTTATTTCATTTGGTTTTATTCTTTTTAAAATTAAAAATAAATCAATAAATAAATAAATCCATCGTGGAGCAGTATAAAGCAATGAACTTAAATAGATGCTATCTCTACACTTAAAATAACTGTGAGATATCAACAATCACCACCGAAATTAGTGACACCAAGTCTTGCTCTGTGGAGCAATGGGAACACTCATCTACCACTAGGCTGATGCAGAAGAATCTTACAAACATCCTGTTGATGGTAAATATGGGTTTCATGCACACAAACTTCCCAAAGCAAGCTGTGGCTATAGCTCAGAGGTCATGCTTCCCTAATACCACGAAACAAAAACAAAATAAGCTTCCCAAACAGTCAAAACAAAAACCATACACAAAAGTGAAGAAAAGATTTCTCTAAAGGTCAGGGTAATGTTCCTCTCTCTGTCACAAGAAGTGTGCTGTGGAGGAAGGAAAAGGTTTTCTGGAAAAGTTACATTGTTCTCTTTCTTTGCCAGGGTGGTGGTGACACAGAGATTTGCTTTATTATTTTTACTAAACTGTGTATACTTAGGAGGTTGAGGCAGGAGGACTCCAAGTTCAAGCCTACCCCAGGCAACCTAGTAATCTTATCCCAAAATAAAAAATGAGGACTGATAATGCAGCTCTGGTTTCAGTCCTGAGTACCGCCAAAAACAAAACAAAACAAAAGTTAAACCCCTATGCATATCTTCTGTGTAATCTCTAAAACAACTTTTTTAAATGTTTAAAAATAAAGAAAAGCCACCCACAGCTGCTATCATTTCTCTCCCTCTTGAATTTCCCACCTCAGTTTCAGACAGGCCACCTGCCCTCTTACCCAGGGATTCACTGCATCAGCCTTGTTGACTCCTGCTCCTCCCCAAGGTCCTTTCTTGCTCCTGCTGTCAGTGTGACCCTGGGTGGAATGACTCACCATTATCTCTTAACTGCCCAAGGACAACCTAACCCCCTGGACACCCTTGCAACCTGGGACCTTCTTGAACTACCACTCGGGTCACTCTGACTCCCCGGTCAAAGACCAGTGTCTCCCTGCTTCCCAAGCTCTATGATTCGGTCCCTCTTACTTGCCTTCTTCATGGGATACCTGTGAGCAAGACCTAGCTCAACATAGAATTTCATTGCATGAGGGATAGAGGGTGGATGGATAGATGGATAAAATCATGATAGATAGTTGAATAGGCATATGTTAGACAGATGGACAGACAGATGAAAGGACGAAGAAGGAAAGATGGATGGATAGACGGTTGGATGAATAATGGATGAAAGACAATGGGCAGATGGATGGGTAACCGAATGACTGGCTGGGTGAAGGAATGGATGAATAGGCAGATAAACAAATGGAAGATAATAGAATAATGGGTAGATGGGGACAGACAAAAAGATGAATGGATAGATAAATGAGTGAGTGGATAAAGGGACAAATGGACAGGTTGATATCAGAAAAATAAATAGTCCAACACATGGATGGACTAACAGTTCCCTTTTCTTCTTTAACAGAGATGATAATGTCAATCCAGGGCTTCAGATGTACTCTTGCTGGAAATGCCCCACCTGGCAAGCGGCAGAGTGTGGCGTGCCCCATTGTCCTCCATAGGCACCAACAGGCATGTGGACCAGGGAGGAAGGTAGAAGTTGCAACCCTGACGCTTGGTGGTCCCTATTTTCCCTACAGCCTGGCTTGGGTGCCCAGCTGTGTGCAGCCGGAAGGGAGAGAAGGGCACCTCTGGGTAGACTGATCTGGCATGGAGCTGAGAGTCCCACCAAGATGGTTTTAGTTTGCCTGATCTATAGTGTCCCAGGCACCAGCCAAGCATTAGTGCCGATGTGCCCACTCCTGTGGTGCCCACTCCTGGCCAAGTTCAGCTGGAGGTTGCCTAGAGAGAGTTTCTGGGGACAGGTGACTAACAACAGCCTGTGCTTACGCACTGGCTTCCCGGCAGGGCAGTGGGCCACGCCACCTACACTCTTCTCCTTCTGACCTTCACACAGCCACTTTACAAGTGAAAAAACAAAGTCTCAGAGATACTCTAGGGTTCACCAATGACTGTGGTGAGTGGCAGAGCCGCTGTCTGAGCCCGTGCTGTCTGGGACCCCCCATCCCCAGTGTGAGTGTGAGGTGAACACACACATCCAGCCCCTTGCCGCACGGAGGCCTGTTCCATCCTTCTCTTGAGAGCCAATTCGGCTCTCAGTGCAGCAGCAAGAAGCTGTGGGACCATGGGCAGCAGCTTGCTGCTTGTGTGTCTCGGTTTCCTCGTGTGTATTAGTGTGATGCTAACTTACCTTACAGGGCTTGCTGGAAAGTGAGTGGGCTGATAATGTATTTTGAGGCCATCTGGTACACTGTGCAGATTTCCTTAATCATTATCATTAATAGGGAGAGAAAACGGAGTTCAAAGAAGAACACACCTGAATGTGCAACACAAGCGATTCCTGCCGCACACTGTGGCATCTTTTCAAGCACCCAGTGGAATCGCCATTCTTCTTAGAAACGTCCCCTTGACCTGGGGGTGCAGCTCCCTGGAAAAGCAGTCACCTAGTATGCTTGAGGCCCTGGGTCGCCCCCACCCCAGCACCTCAAAAGTCAAAACAAAGATCTGCCTCCTAATACTGTCACCTTGGGGGCTAGGATGTCAGTATATAAATTTGGAGCCAGGTAGCAGGTCAGGGGTAGACCACTTGCTGAGCATGTGCAAGGCCCAGGGTTCCATCCCTAGCACTCCAACAAAGAAAGGGCCTGGAGAGAGGGAGAGGGAGAGGGAGGGAGAGAGAGAACGCAGGCAGGCAAGCTCCCACATCTGCATGTAGATAATATCCAAATTCCTAGCCTCCCCTTCCCTTGCCCTAGAGGTGACCTGATTTTGTATGTATCACTGCTTTGTTCTGCTTGCAAAACTTACTTAGCACATTGCCTAGATATTATTTGTTTTTTCTTGGTTTCAAGCATTACAAAAAACAACGGTACCAAACTAATATATTCTCTGGGACTTGGGATATTCACTCATGTGAAGAAGGGTTCATCAGCGTCTGTCAGTAGCTGTGGTCCACCCATTTTTATGGCTTTACAATATTCCATTGCATAAACAGCACAGTTTTCTGTTTGGGGGGAGGGGGTTTGTTTGTTGGTTGGTTGGTTGGTTTTTTTGGGGTATTTTTGGTACCGCGGATCAAACTCATGACAGCGCGTTTGCCAAGCAGGTGCTTATGCCACTGAGCTAAACCCCTGGTCCAAACAGCACAGTTTTCTCACCACAGTTGCACTGAAAGGTAGCACACTACTTCTGGTACTTCTGTAGCTACAAACAGTGCTGGTAGGAACATGCGAGGTGCATCTCTGGCTCCATTTTAGACAGAATCCTGAACACAGAATAGCTGGGACATAGAGTTTCACCAGTGTGTGAAGCCAGTGAATGGTTAACTCACTTCTAGCCCTAGCAAGTCTGTTTTTCTCTGTAAGTGAACTCCACTCACCCCCCCTATGCCTCACTCTCCAAATAATTAACCAATATAGTCAACCTTGTTAGAAAAGGGAAATATGAGGAAAAGTCAAAGAACAACACCAGTCATACACCTCCTAATAAGTAAACTTCCCCAAGTTTTACAGGAACAACAAATGCCTGAAATGCCTGGCCACCTGTGGGCATCATCAAAACCACACCCAAGAGAACTGATGAGCATTCTGGAGCCTGCCTGTGGCTAAAACTGGCCTCACAGAGCCCCCATAGAGACTTTGCACCTGTGTCCCGTGGCAAGATGGAATTTGGGTGACAACCTCCATCTCCCACTAATAAAGCTCTTTCTTCTCCTATTATTTTGTCTCTCAAGTAGCTGACTTTATCTGGTGGCTGTGGAATGGAAACTTTGATGACTACATGGTCATCTGTACAAACAAATAAATGCCAAATTATTTCTCCAAAGTGCTGAAGCTGCTTACACTCTTACCTGTAATTTTTGAGTTCCTGTTAATCCACATCCTCAACAACATTTAATAATGTCAAACCTAATTGTTAGCAGTCACACATGTTGGTGATGTCTTGTGGCAGTCTTGACTCCTATGTGCCTGATTGCCAGTGGATTTAAACATTTCTTCATACTTTTTGGCAAGAACATTCATCTTTTGTGAAATGCCAGCTCATTTTTCCCATTTCCCTCTTGTTTGTTTTTTTTTAATTGATTCATGTGTGATATAAAGCCTAAATCAGGTATATGTGGGCTATGCTTTGTATATGGTTTAAGTGTGTGCCCCCATGGTTTATGTGTTGGAAGCTTGGTTACTGGAGCGGCAATGTTAAGTGGTAGGACCTTTAAGAGGTGGGACTTTTAATAGGCGAGATCTTTAAAAGGTGGGGCCTTTGACTTCCTCTTCCATAAACTCCCACCATTGTGAAGCAACCTGCCATGAAGTGTTGTAACCAGAGATACCTCACCAGAACCAGCACCATGCTGTATGGACTACAACCTCTAAAACTGAAAGATAAATAGTCCTCTTTTCTTTGTAAGCTACCTTGCCTTAGGGAGTTCATTATAATAACAGAGAACAGATCTGTATAGTCCAGATCTGGCTTGTCTTTTCACTCACTTTCAGGTGTCTTTGAGTGAATAGAAAATGTTATTTTTTATTGTTTCAATCTTTTCATCATGGCTAATTTTTTTCCTTTTATTTAAAAATTATTTCCCTACTGTGAAGTCAGAAGATACTACTCATATTTTCTTCAAGCAGTATTAAAGTTGTGCTTTGGGCACTTAGAAGAACTCATTCTTAAGTAAGCTATAAGGTAGTGATCTGTTGTTTTATCCACATGCATAGAAACTCAGTCTATGAACCTCTTGCCTGCTGCTCTGACAATTTTCCCCTGCCCTAGATCAGAGTTTCATATTCTTTTTGGTTCACCTCTTCTTTGGTCAACTTGTCTATCCCTATGAAAATTTCCAAATACATGGTAATTTTTAAAATCATATTTGTTTTTATCTTTTGACTGCACAGCATTGTGGCCAAAGAATGTCCTCTCTTTGATTTTTTTGAAGCTTAGTTTCTAAGCCAGGATACAATTGATTGCTGTAAATGGCCCATGAGTGCCTGGGAAGAATCTGACTGCAGGATAAAGGGTTCAATTACTGTCCATTAGATGAAGTTGTTACTTGTGCCATCCAAATCTTCTATATCTTAGCTATTTTTTCATCTTTTCCATTAATAATTAAGAGATGCATTTGAAATATCTGATGCTGATGGTGGACCTATGAGTTTCTCCCTATCAATTTTTAAAAATCAGGTTTATTGAAGTAAATTTAAGTGATTAAATCCACTCTTTAAATGACCAGTTCTGTGTTTTGATAAATACAGTTATGCAATAACCACTGTCAAAATATGTAATATTGTCATCATCCTAAAAGTTCCCTCATAGTCCTGAGAAACTCTACCTACCCAGGTGGTTCAGATCAACATCACATTAGCAAGCCCTTTGTATGGCTTGTTCCTTAAACAGCTTGTGACAGGAGTGACATTTCTCTGGGTTCTCCCTCCCCTAAATCAGCAAGTCCCAGTCAAAGCAGAAGAAAAACATCAGACAAACATTAACTGAAAGACATCCTACAAATACCTGACCTGTTTCTCATCACTTTCAAAGTCATTGAAAACAGAAAAGGTCTGAAAAATTGTCACAGCCAAGAGGAACCTAAGGAGACATGATAACTCAAAAGAATGTGCCACCCTACTCGAGATCCCAGAGCAGAAAGGAGACATCAGTGAAAAGCTGAACTCTGAACAAAGTGTGGACTCCAGTGAATAATGCTGGAACATGACTTGTGACATTTGTACCAAACTAACACAAGGTGTTCATAATAGGGGAAACTGGGTGCGAGTGTATGGGAATTATCAGGGTTACCTGCAATTTTTCAGTAAGGGTAGACTAGGTTAAGGCTTTTTTTTTTTAATTCCCTTGTGATCCTTTGTAGTCAATCCCTTCTTCAACTCTATCTCTGGCAACCTCTGGTCCATTTGTTTTCTGTCCCCATATTCTGCATATTCTATAATGTTATGCAAGTGGGATCATTCATAGCTTTCGTGTCTGACTTTTGTCACTTAGCGTAATGACTTTGAGATTCATCCATGTCATTCTAATGTATGAGTCTTACTGTTTGTTTTCTAATCAGCACGCATTTGGGCTATTTCCACTTTGCGGGGAGTATGAGTAAAGCATTGGTAAATGTGTACAACTCCTTTATGTCTATTAGGATGGCTACAATAAAAAAGACAGACAATCACAGGTGTTGGTGAGAATATGGAGAAAGTGGAATCCTCGTACAAGGCTAGTTGGAATATAAAATGCCACTGCCAATGTCTGCCAGTAGTAAACACAATGGAAGTGTCTCATTAATAACAGACCACAGTCAATGAAGTTCCGTCTTTCTTCTACCTGATAGCCAGCTTTCTGCTTAATGACGGAAGTCAAAAACAAATGATGACACAGCTATTTTGAAAAAGTTTGATAGTTCCTCAAAAAAATAAAATTGAGTTATGCTATGATTCCTAGACCCCGTGGGCCTCTACTCCTAGTCCTGAATCAAAAACATCGTCAGTCACACAACAGCTTGTACATTATTATTCACTATAGTATTGTTCATAATAACCAGACTGAATCCAAAGAGCCACCAACAGATGAACAGACAAATGAAACGTGGTATATTCACCGTGGAATATTTTTCTGACATGAAAAGGAATAAAGTTCTGATACACACTACAGCATGGACAAGCCTGGAAAACATGCTAAATAAAAGAAGCCACAAATAAAATATTCCACTTCTAATGTGTATAAATCCATGAATTTGTAAAATCCCAAATAGGCAAATCCTGAAGACAGAGGTGGACTAGTAGTAATGAGAGTCTGGGGAAAAGAACGAAACAGGCAAATTTTGAGTTTCTTTTTGAAACAATGAAAAGTTCTAAAATTAGTGATAATGGTTGCACAGTTTTGTGAATATACTAAAAACCACTGAAGTATACATTTGTAAAGGGATGATGGTGTGGTACACGAGGTATTATCTAATAAAGCTGCTGTTTTTAAAAATATTCCATACAGTGTTAACATAAACATGTTTTTCTTTCTCCAAGTAAATATCTTGGAGCAGGATTTCTGGGTTATAAGGTAGATGTATATTTAACCTAGAAGAAACTGCCAAACTCATTTCTGAAATAACTATACCATTTCACATTCCTGCAATCACTATATTTATAAGATACTTTTAGTTGTTCCACATTCTTGTTAGCATTTGGTATAGCTCAGGAGGTTTTGTTTGTGCTTTAAGTAGTTTATTGTTAGACATACAGAATGTCATCACTGTGAGATTTTTTTACATAACATTTACGTATCTTTATGGGGCATTCTGAGAATTTTTTTCAGTTGGTACTGGAGACTGCAAGCAAGCACTCTACCACTGACCTATATCTCTGACCTTTTTTGAAATTTTATCTTGAGACAGGATCTCACTAGGTTGCTCCACTAGTCTTTCACTTGTAATCTTCCTGCCTCAGCCTCTCAAATAGCTACAATTAGATTATGATAATCTGATATGTGTGTACAATGTGTAATAAATCAAACCAGAGTAATGAATACTTTCGTTTCTTCAGACTTGGATTATTTTTGTGTGTTGGGAATTTCACACTCTTCTTTTTGAGTTATTTTGACATATGTCATAGACGGGTATAATCAGTAGTTATGCTACTATGCCATAGGAAACCAGAACTGATTTATCTTTTTTGTGTTTTAATGTCATTATGGTTTTAACTTACATTTTCCCTTATGGTTAAAGATGCCCAGAGCACAATGAAAAAAAAAATGTGCTTTTTTTTCTACCTACATCCATTCTCTTGTGAAATATCTGTTCAAAACTTTCATCCATTTTTATTGGCTTGTTTTCTCATTTTTAAGTTGTCAGAATTCTTTATATATTTTGGATACTTTCTCAGGCAAGTTTTTCACATTTTTTCCACTTTGTAATTTGCCTTTTCATTTTCTTAAGAGTATCTTTTGAAAAGCAAAGTGTTTAATAAAGTCTAATTCATTAATGTTTGCATGCTTCTATATCCTAAGAAATATTTGCAAATCAAGGTCACTAAGACCTTTGCCTCTGCTTTCTTCTAGAATGCTATAGTTTTACGTTTAGGTCCGTGATTCAGTTAAAGTCAGTTTTGGTCTATGGTTCTGAACATGGGTCAAGGTTCATATTTTTTGCATATGGATTCTTACTGTTTTTGTTTTTGATTGTGAGACAGGGTCTTGCTGTATGTTCAGACTGTCCCTGAACTCTCTGTGTAGCCCAGGTTGACCTTGAACTCCCAGCAACCCTCCTGCTTCAGCCTCCCCAGTGCTGGGTTATAGGCATAAGCCACCATGCCCGGCTCAGTACCATTTTTTGAAAACATTATTCCTTGTTCCACTGAACTGCCTTTGAACTTTTTGGACCAGGAGTCTCTTGCGATCAGGGCTAGAATTTTATCGAATCTTCTCAATTTGAGGAGAACGTCCTTTTTACAATATTGAGTCTTCCAATCCATGGACACTGTATAGCTAACACTTTAGGTTTTCTTATTAGTTCCTTCTTTGTTTACTTTTTGCTTTAAGAGCCATCATTTTCTTTTCCTTTTTTAAAAAAAAATACTAGAAATTAACCTAAGCCTTTGCATTGAGTTAACATCTCCAGGCCTTTTGAAAAAAAAAAAAAAAAAAAAAAAAACTTTTTTTTTAAATAGGTTCTAAGTTGCCCAGGTAGACTTAAGCTTTTTGGACTTTTGGCTCTCCTGCCTTAGCCTCCCAAAGTGCTGGGATTACTGGCATGTGTCAGCACATCAGGCTGCTTCATACCTTTTGAGGTTACTGTATTATATCTTTCTGGTGCATCAAAGACTTCATCATTATGTTGTGATCATTTCTATTTCTATTGATGCATTTCATTTTCAAACCTATTTTGTTTTATATCAAAAGAGCTATACTGGCTCCCATTTGATGACATTTTCCCTCGTATACCTTGATTCATCCTTTTACTTTCAAACTTCCCATGTCATTTTCTGGAGCTGTATTTCTTATGAGCACTACATATCCAGATTATGTTTTTGCATTCAATCTTAAAATCTCTTACCTTTTAACTAGTCAGGTTAGTCTTTTTATTGTATTTTACTTTTTGAGGTAGAACCTTGCTATATTGTCCAGGATGGCCTTGAACTTGCAATCCTGCTTTGGCTTCCTGAGTGGCTGGGATTGCAAGTGAGTCCATTTATTTTTACTATAATTATTTATACATTTAGATAAGTTGTACTACCTTACTTTCAGATTTCTACTAGTTCCAATTTCTTTGTTTATTTTTCCTCTCTTACCTTTTTTTAAAATTGAGTTACTTTTGTTTGCTTTTTCTATGATACTTTTTCTGTCCATTAGAACAAAATATACAAATTTTAGTTTTATTTACTTGTTGTTCTTGAAGTTTTTATCATATATATTTAATTACCAATATTTAATTGTATTGAGCTGTTTTCCACTGTTAAAATACTAGAGTCTAGATATTTTACAAAGAAAAAAGGGTCTATTTCACTCATAGTTTGTAAGGCTGAAAGTTGAAGACTTAAGTAGTTCCACTGACTAAGCCTCTGATGAGGGTCTCACAGTGATGACATCACAGAGGCAAACACATGTACTGACAGAGGAGGAAAGACTTGCTCTGTTCCTAAGGACACGCTCTCGTGGGCTGACTAAGGTTCCATGAGAGCTACATGAGTCTCTTTCAAGGATGATGAAACCCCCACGACCTGATACCTCCTACTAGGCCTCCTCTCTTACGGACTCTACCAGCTATCCACATCACAACACTGGGGACCAAGCTTCTAACATATGAACCTTTAGGAAGTACATTTAAACCATACCCAAACCATAGCACTAATGGCAATCTCCAAAACAAGGGAACACTATAGTGTTTAGAACACTGTAGTGCAGTCTTTACCTCCCTGACTTCTATGCTATTGCTTTCCAACATTTCAGATCAGTCTTTCTTTCACATCACAAGTGAAATGGTCATTTCAGGACAGAGGGTGTAGCTGGGTCGCAGAGCACTTGCTAGGCATCTAAGGCTCCAGGTTCAATGCCCAATGGGGAAAGAAGGAAGAAGGGAAGGGAGAAGAAGAGAAAGAGAAGGAGAGGAAAAGGAGAAAATAAAGGAGGGAGGAAGAAAAAGGGAGGGGAAGGGAGAAGAGAAATTATTTCAAACATATGATTATTTAGTGGGCTTTTCCTATGTTTTCTATTTTCTATGCTCTACCCTCTTCTTACATCTCAGACTGACCTTCTGGAATCATTTTCATTTCTGAAGTACATCTTTTTGAAGTTTCTTTAGACCACTCTCAGCTTTTCTTTATCTATAAATGTTAAAAGAAATGCATTTTTTTCTTTTGTCTCTGTTCTTGAAAAGATCTTTTGTTGGTCATAATTCTAAATTGACCTTTATTTGCTCTTCACTTTAAAGGTGTAATTCCAGTCAGTCTCTGTCGAGGCTTCGGAGAAGTCAGCTCACATTCTGTCATCCCTCTAGAGACAATCTGTCCTTTTTCAGTGGCGACTTTCATCATCTCTCTGCCTTTGGCATTCTGTAGTTTCAATAAAATGTGTATAAACATGGATTTATTTTTATATATTAAGCCTGAGACACTTTGTATTTCCTGATTCTATGGATCTGTTTTTCATTGCCCTTAGAAAAGTTAATGCCATTTTATCTTCAAATATTGCCTATTTTCCATTTCCTTTATTTTCCTTCTTCTGTGATGCTAATATGTAAGATCTTCTCATTCTATTCTTTATACCTCTGAATCACTCTTTGTTTGATTCAACTTCTTACCTCTCTTCCCTTTATTCTTTATAAATAACTTCTGGCTCCTTCTCTATTCAACTGTTTATTGTTTACTGACCGAAGTTCCATTTTCTCCCAAACCTCCCTCTTTAACGCTACTTGTTTTATACGGTCATCTTTGTAATTGCATTTTTTATTTTTCTAAGTGTAGCCACTCTCTGTTCTGTTGCTGGGGGCATACACCTGCTGTGTCTTTCATTCCTGCTGACCCTCGCACCTGGAAGCCGACCTCCCCGGACTGGAAAGCTTCACACGGGGGCTTCCTGCCTTCTCATACTTTGCAGGATCCTCCTGGCCTAGCCTAGGAAAGTTTTCCTCCACGTTGACTTGGCTTCCTCCTACATACAGAGGGTACCCCAAACGGAGGCCACACCTGCCCCACCAGCTTTATCTCAGAGGAGGTTTGCTTCCCTTCTGCCTCATCTCCAGGTCCATCAAAGTTCACCACCACCATGTGGAAAAAAGTTTGTGGGACTCCAGTGTTCAACCAGCTCCTCTCTAGGCAGCAGCCAGCTCAGGCCAGCTAGGGGACCCTCTCCTGCACCCCCAAACCCAGCACGCTGGGGCTGCTCGCCAGTGTCCCTCTACATAGAGTTCCCTGCCACTCTCTCCCCTCAACCTGCGTTATTCTCCTTCATAGCACATCTTCATCTGTCAGATTTTCTATTTATTTACTAAATTGCTTATTGTAGGACATTCATACACACTAACATGTGATGACTTGATCCTTTATATGACCTTGGCAACCAGTGCAGCGCCCAAAATATACATGTTTAACAATTATGCGATGGATGAATAAGCAAATGAGACATGACACCTGCCTCCAAAGCACTCCCAGTCTAGCAGGTGGGGGCAGCTGTCACCCAGGGGATAACTTCTGTCACGGGGGTGGAGATCAGGAAGAGAGCCTTGCCCTGCATCTGGAGTCAGGGACCGTGTCCTGGTTCAGCCTGGTGGGGCTGCATAGAGCTGAGGCTGTAAGGCTACCCCATTTATTGTCCCTCTGCAAGTGCAACGCACTGGGGACAGTGTGCCAGGCAGAGAAGGCCCAAAGATGAGAAATAAACTACTTTGGAGCTGAAAGCAGCTTGGGGAGGCAGGATGGAGAAGGATGAGGCAAGTATAAGGGCAGATGGGCAGAAGAAGGCACAGGCCAGACCCCTGGACCTTCAAGTCCCCCCCCCCAACAGTTTGGCAGTGACGAAGGAGGGGGTGGGAGGGGTTCAAGGTGAAGGACATGGTGTGCTACGGGATGGAAAATTCCCTGGGGCTTCCAGGTTGGAACTGGGAGTGGAGAGGCAGTGAGGTCTATGAGGAGGCTTGTGGAACATGTGGCGGGGTGCTGGGGCACCAGGGCGGACCCCTAGCAGTTCTGATGGTGGTCTTAGCGAGAGATGGGAACACAAGGACAAGCCTCAGCTTGGCGGTGAGTGGGGGGCTCACTTGGGAGGCAGCAGGGCTGCCGGGTTGGCACTGGTTGGGTTGATCTGAAGAGTAAAGAATCTGCAGCCCCAGCTCTGAGGCTGTGCTCGTCTCAGGTGGGGCTGCCAGACTCAGCCAGAATAAAAACAGATGAATAAGATGCCCAGTTCAATTTGAAGTGCAGATAGACGATGAGTAATTTTTAGTGTAAGTTTGTCTCTAAAACTGGGCTTCCTGTAGTACATCTGGAAACCTTTCTTTCAGCTGTGCCCCCCCACAACTTGCACCTTTCTGGAACAACACAAACAAACCACACAGAGATCCCTCATCAGTGGCCCCTCATCATCCCTTCTCCAAGTACCACCACAGGGAGCCTGGCCCTCTCTGAACAGTCGCCCCCGGAACCCACCCCATTCCTTCTTCCCAGAAGCCCCCAAGAGCTGGCCCCAGTGCCCCATCTAGGCTGAGTCAGGGCTCTTCTGGGAGTGCTGGCAGTAAGGGGAGGCCACTAAAGTATCCCCTGGAAATGGTCCCCACCCAGAGCCTGGACTCTGATAAATCTCAAGTCCACACGCTTGTGGTTTTCTGAGAAGCACTAGACTATCCCATGTCACTGTGGCCACAACTTCCCTCAGGCTTGCCAAGGTCTCAAGACCAGGCTGGGGGTCCTCAGCAGGACCCTGCTTCATGGGGCTGCAGACCCAGCCACCTTGGGAACCTCAGTCACCTAATCCAGGAGTTTCCTGAGTGGCTTCGAGACCTCAGCATCCTCATGGGCATGGTTAGAGGACCCACCTTTGGGAGCTGTTTAACCTAGGGCACTCTGATGGGGACACATCACACTGCCCAGAGTCAGTGTGGGAAAGAGGCCTTCTCTGTGATGCAGCTGGAGACGAAGACACAACACCAGGCCACCAGAGCCTAGGGAGCTGGGAGATAGACGGCATGACAGCCTGGAGAGATACCTCAGTGGGAAATATTCTTAGCACAGCAGAGGCCAAAAAGGCTGGAGGGAGAGGTGAGAGTTGCACAGACCTGAGCCTGGGGTGAGACAGATGGGCCTCTGAGACCCAGTTAACAAAACAATAATTACCGTGTACTGAACACTATCTCTGGGCTAAGCCTCTGTATATGCATTCTTTTACTGAACCTTCAAAATAGGTATTATTACTGGCTCTATTGCACACATGGAAAAACTAAGGCACAAAGAGATTTAGTAACTCAACTGCATCACACAGCTAGCAAGGGGCAGAGCTGACACCAGAGCCTAGGAAGTCTGGCCCCAGAGCCTGCAGCATTCACCAGCTGCTAAGGAGCTCTTTGCATCCAGAAATGTACAGACCAGCAAAGGAAACCCTGGCAGGACACAGATCCAGCTCCAGTTCCCTTGCTGCGAGGTTCGAGGTCATAAATTCTATCTGATGTCCAGGGTAGGTCCCTGAGAGTCTGCCCCAGCCAGCCTGGGCACAAGCCCTTGAGAGCGACCTCGGACAGCTGCACTGGGGAAAGAGACAACTGGATGTGTAAACAGGATTAGAGTTTCCTCCTTCGGTCACCCAGTTGGTGCATTCTTGGGGATGACAGACTGTGCATCAGATCCACAGACGGCGAAGGTAGCGTTTCCAGATGCGATCGTGCCGCTGATGCCTCCGCGCAAAGGCCACCAGCGCCCCCTGACGTCCATCGTAGGAAAGGCATGGGCTTCATGCGCATTGTCTCCCACTTGCTCAGCCAACCAGGCCCAGGACAATGGTGATTCTCAAGAGTCTGGGGCTTAGAACTCTCAGGCCCGTCATCTAACAGCCCAGTCATCCTTAGCCAGGTCGCTGAGGCCCAGGTGGCTCAGCTGCAGGGAAAGAAGCATCTGCTCTGACCTCGAGGAGGCCCTTGGCCTGGGCTGCTGGTCTAAAATGCCATGGAGCTCTCAGAACACTGGCGGAGGTGGCTCTGGGAAGAATTGGACTTCCCAGCCACCAGGGAGGTGGGCTGGGAGCTGATGTTATCATTTCAGAGTTAAAGGAAAAACGGCCTTAGGCATAGGTCATGGGGTGAACCCCTACTAATACCCCCATCTTATTTATGATTTCACAAAGCTGCCAGGTTAGGCAGGACCAGAGCCCCTTCTTTCTACGTCTCAGACATAAAAACTGAGGGTCCACAAGAAATGATAGCCCCAAGGTCACAGAGTGAGATGCAGAGCTAAGCCTAGAACAGCACTCAGGCCATACTCTGCCCACAGGCCTGGCCAGCTGTGCTGCCCTCAGGTGGGCTGGGCCTGCCCTGCAGCAGGTCATGTGTCTAGGGAGGCCTCCGAGCTGGAGAGAATGGAGACGTGGCTGTCCAGCCTCTGGGGGGAGCCAGAGTCTCAGGCTGCAGGCTCCAGAACGGCTGGGGCTTCAGGTCAGCCTGGGTTAGTGGATGATCTAGGAGGAGCTGAGTGCCTCCATCTCTGCCTTGACCTCCACTTCTGAGCGGTACCTCTGGGAGCAGAACCACAGGAAGAAGAAGAAACCTGTAAGAAAAGGTAGATTGGTGGGCCTGGTGTCAGTCAGCCAGGGCCCATGCCCAGGACCCAAGGACCTCTGTAACCGGGATGAGCAGGGCCTCCCTGGGCCCTAGGAGTACCTTACAGAAACTCTCCCTGTTGAGGGGTAGAAAAGGTGGTCTCAAGACGTGAGACCCACCAGTGGCCCGACAGGTTGGATGCTGTCACCTCCACCCCTTGCCAGCTTGGCACGTGGCTCTGTGGACACAGCCTTACGCTTACCCTTTGGGCAGTGAACACCGAGTCACCCTCTACAACCCCAGTGGGCTCCCTGCAAGCCCACGGGCCCTGCCTACCATAGAGTGAGTTGAAGATGCTGAAGAGGAATAGCTGGGGCAGCAGGAAGACACCGAAGGAGAAGAAGGCCAAGGCCCAGGTGGTGCCTAACAGCACAGTGAGGCCCAGCACAGTGACCGTGTCGCGGCAGGCCCTGGAGCCGGGCCCCTTCTTCCGCACCCGCAGTCTTCGCAGCACACCCAGTGCCCAGGCCAACACCACCAGGTTGAAGAGGGTCGTGAAGCCACCGTAACCCATGACCAGGACACCGTGCACCAAGGAGCTCCGCACCCAGCACCTGTGTGAGATGGGCAGAGCACCAGAGCACCAGCTCTCAGACCAGCAGGGGCCGGTGCACTTGGGCCCCTGGATCGCCTCATTTTGTTCTCTTTCTGTCTTTCTTCTTTCTTTCTCTTTTGTTGCTGTTGTTGCTGCTGCTATTGTAGGGATTTGAACCCAGGGCCTTTCTGCTGAATTGCATCCTCAGCCCTTTTTTTGTTTTGTTTCGTTTGTTTTGTTTTGTTATCTGCAGACAGGATCTCGCTAAGTCACTCACTTGCCCAGGATGGGTTCAAACTGCAGCCTCAGCCTCTTAGAGTCCAGGGAGTACAGGCATGAGCCACCAGGCCCAGTTGCAGCCTGCCCTGTCAATGTGCCCACCTTGCCACTCCGACCATTGTTTCTTGCCCGAAAGTACACACGGAGGAGCCCTTGGTCTAGCTTTCCAGCAAGGCCACCTTCCAGCTCGGTCTTTTTCTAAAGCACCCCTGTGCTCCCAGCCACACTCACCTGTCAGGCTGTGCGCCTTCCCCAGCTGGAGACTCTTCTCTTCCCTCCTTCTCCACCCAGCTCCTCCCCCCTACATGGCCAACTTCACGCCACTGTGTGTGACATCCTACTGGGTCCCGGGCCCGGTCCTCTCTCCTGGAAACCTGCTTTCTGCCTTCTCTGTGTAGCCAAGTCCCTGCCGTAGCAGCCTCTCCCACCTAGACTGGCCTGGCACATCCTTCTGGAGCAGTGAGCAGCGTGGTGAGGGGCACCTTCGTGCCAGAGCAGGGCACAGGCACAGGGCAGGGAGCCCCACCCCCATGGCTCAGCACAGCCAAAGACCTGACTGGCCCAGGCCTGGCGCTAGGCCCGCCCTCAAATGCCTCTGGACAGGTGCACCTCTCCCCCCTCTCACCGTGTCATGTGCCTTATGTCACAGGCTGTTCTGCCTCATGTCAATGACCCTTGAGCAAGTACCTAACCAGCCCATTGACACAGATAAGAAAACTGAGGGACTGAAGCCAGGGCTTTCACACTGAGCTACATCCCCAGAATTTATATTTATTTATTTATTTATTTATTTATTTATTTATTATTTTGACAGAATCTCACTAAGGTGATAAATTGCGCAGATTGGGTTGAAGCTTATGATTCTCTTGCCTCAGCCTCCTAGAGTACCGGGACTTCAGGCACATGCCCACTGTGCCCAGCTCAAGGGTTGTTTCTAAAACTGTCATTTATATCGTGGAATGCATATATTTGTAGTGAGCAATGTCTGAACTGCAAACGAGTAAGTCTCAGAGGCCAGAGTGATAGTTTCCTGGGGTGGGGCGGTGCGGGAGTCTCAGGGGAAAGCTGTTCTAGGGTGAGGTCCCCAGTACTCACACATAATGTGCTTCCTGTCTTGTGAACGTGCCACATGTCACTTAAACCCTGTTGCTGGTTTTTTAACCAGTGGTTGAATACAGGGTCTTCACACTGAGTTACATCCCAGCCCATTCTTATTTTTTATTTTGAGACAGGGTTCCTCTAAATTTCTAATTTGCCTAGCCAGGACTTAAATTTGCAATCCTCCTGCCTCAGCCTTTTAGAGTACTGAGATCATAGACATGTGCCACCTGGCCTTCTCTTTAGTCCACATCACGTGTCCCATAATAAAATACATCTCTGAGGGGTACTAAGTCACACCTCCGTGGAGTCAGCAACCTGACCTCCGAGCGAGGAGACTGACTCTACCTCCACAACTCAGCTCCAAGCCCTTAGTGACCCTTGACCCTGGATGGGGGCAGCAGTTGAGGACCACAACTCTAAATCCAGCTGCCTGTGACCAAGCTCCAGTTCTGTACTGAGCACCTAGAGTTCCTTGGGCTGATTCTTAAACAGGGCTTCAATTGCCCTGACTATAAAACAGGGTGACCACAGGACCCCCTGGCCAAGCAGTGCACAGCTCATCCCCAGGCCACCGCAGGGCAGCCCTCGGCCACCCTGAGCTGCTATTGGCCAAAAAAGACCACAAAGGCTAGAGGGCCGTGGGCATTTCTTATGTTGGTGGTTGGAAATGTGGTCTGATAATATAAGGTTTAGCATCTCAGGACAGAGGAGGAAGCTGCAGTCAAACCCCACCCTAGGCCCACCTCTGCTGCCTCCCCCAAGCTGGCTCCTGACCCCATAGCAAACCCACCCCCAGTGCCAGCCCCAAGCACACTCTCTTCTCCCAGCAGGAGGCTGAGGGGCCTGGCAGTGCCCTGTGCCCATGCAGGTGCCAGCAAAACCTCTAGGTGTGAAGGCAAAGCTGTCGGGTGTGGGCCAAACCACATAGTGGTTCATAACCTGAGAGCAACACTGTGCTGGGTGGATGGGTGCCCATGCGCCACCAGGACCTAGAAGTGTCAGCAGGTGCTGGTTTCTGTCCTGTGGCTCCCTAGAGTCAGATGGCACAATACACCACCCTCCTTCTTCAGGAGACACCTGGATCCAGAGAAGGGGTGGGCAAAGTCCCCCTCCCTGAAGCTTGCCCATCTAAGCCTTGGCTCCCTCACTGCCCCTCGGCCAGGGCCTTGCCTATGAGACACCACCTCAAGTACCAGCTTGGGTGGCCCTTCTGCCCCACTGGGGCACTCACATGGACACATTCTGGAAGCTGGTGCCATTTTCCTGGCTGCTGGAGATGGGGATCACACGGTGTCCGTACACTGAGCTCTTGACAGCGAGGAGAAGCAGCACCACGAGCGCCGGGATGCCTGGAGTGAGGCACAGGATCAAGAGACCCCAGAGACAGTTGGCCCTGTCCCTGGACCTAGGAACAGAGAACCACACTGGGCAAGAGAGGAGGAAGGAGACGGTGCTGAGCTCCGGCCCCTACATGTGGTCCAACCTGAGAGCAACGAGCCGGAGGGCTTGGAGACAGATGTTTTGGTTTCTGTGACATCAGGGATTAGGCTTAGAGGCTCTCCTGACCCTTCCCTAAAGTGACTCTAGTGACAGCTCTAGGGCAGAATGAGAATGGCAGTGGCGGTGATCACAATGGGGACACAGTGGCAAGGAGTAGTGGGAGAGAGGGAGGAACCCAGTAAAGAGCTACAGACAATAAAGAAAGGGGCTGAGACAGTGACATCGGCACCCATGGCAACAGAGACGGTGTCGATGAGGAGGAGGTGGAGGTGGTGACGGAATACAGGAAAGTGGTGACAGAATACAGGAAAGTGGTGATGAAATGGTAGTGATGGGCTTGGGGTGGTGGAGATTAAGGCCGAGGTGATGCTGTTGGAAGTGGAGCTGGGGCTGGGGCTGGGGGAGGTAATGGTGGGCTGGACACTGAGGTGGAGGAAGTGACTGTGGTGGAGGGTTGGAGCCATTGGTATGGAGCTGATGGTGCTGCTGGAGGTGGAAGAGATGGTGGTGGCCATAGTAGTAGTGATGGGTCAGAGGTGGTTAGCAGCGATGGTGTTGGAGACGGTGCTGATGGAGGTGGAGGTGCTGATGAAGCTAGTAATACACAAAGCAGCGGTGGGTGTGAAAGGGACAATGGCTGCATTTACAGAGGGGTCACTCTGGTGAGGAAGAGAGGACCGAGAGTTAACTCTGTGTCCACTGAAGGCCTCGGCAGGCACGAGAGGAGGGCACCGGCTCACCCCAGCCCAGGGCGCACAGCTTGAGCACGTAGTGGTGGATATAGACATTGTAGACGCGTCCCAGGAGAAGGTAGAGGTTGAAGCCCTCAATGGCCATCCAGGTGAGGCAGCTGAGCAGGGCGTAGTGCAGGACAGCAGCCAGCACCACGCATGCAGCCCCAGAGGGCACGGCCAGCACAGCACTCAGGAGGAAGGCGACATTCAGCAGCAGCACCGAGATTTGTAGGTTCGCGTGGATGCGTCTTAAGGAGTCGTTGTGCTTCCTGCAGGAGAGAGCATGGCCCGGGGACATCACTCAGGCAGTGCCACCCCCTGGTCTCCTAGATGCACAGTGATGGGGACACTGAGGTGGATAGAGCAGGGACCCGACAGCAGCCACTGGTCTGCAGGGCTGAGCAGGAGCCCAGGTGGAAAAGCAGGGTGTGGGGCAGCCACAGACGGGCAAGCCAGTGCCAAGACAGAGTACCTGGCATGGAGGTGCAGGAGGATGGTGAGCAGCGAGGCCACGACAGAGACGCTGCAGCCCACGAGGGAGATGTACTCTAGAGGCGCCAGCAGCTCTGCAGGCACCGGAGCTGGAGACAGTTGCTGTGGGAGGGATGCAGGAGGTGCCCTTCCAGCCTCCGTCAGAAGGACCACATCAACCTCCTCTTCCCTTTGCCCACCAGCCAGGCCCAGTCCTAGCCTGACACAGGCCATGGCAGACATAGTGACTTCTGCCTTTCACAGCTCCCATCCCCCTCCTCTATGTAAATGCCCCTCCTCTGTTCTGCAAGCACACCGGTGGGTGGACAGGGGCCTGGCAGAGTCCTTCCTCTTCCTGCCTGTAGAGATTGGCTCAAGACATACAACAAGCCAGTAGATCTCACCCTCCAGGCTCTGGCTGGCAGAACTGGGTAACAGAGGCTGCGGTCCCACCAGCCTGAAAGCTACCAGAGGATGAACTTGAAATTGCTGGCAGTCCTATTATTATCCTGATGGGAGATCATGCCTGAGGGCTGAGCCAGCATGGGGCAAGCACAGGTGAAGAGCAAAGTCCTGTCCTAGGAATATTCAGCCCTCTGGATCAATACTTACCTGAAGCCTAACCCAACCTTTCAGCAACATGAGCCAGTGTGTGTGTGTGTGTGTGTGTGTGTGTGTAACCAATCTGAGTTGGATTTTCTGTCCCTTATACCAGTGTTTCCTTTTCCCCCGCCACACCGCCTAGGTGCTCTGCGGCCTGATCCCTCGCCAGGCTAGAAGCGCACCTACCATAAGAACTGCGAAATAGGTGAGGTGGTTGCAGCGGCACAGCACCTGGGAAGGTGAGGGCTGCTCAGTGTGACAGCCCTCGGGACTCCAGGCCCCCCAGCGGAGCTTGCTGGCTCCCTCCTTCCAGAAGACACAGGTCAGAGTATAGCCTGCCTGCAGGGAGACGAGGGGTCAGTCACAGGGGTGCAGAAAGGGGCCACAGATGAGGGTGTGAGGCGTCCTACAGGCCACAGAAGACTCAAATGCACTCTTGTCAACACTTGACAAGGCACTGGCTGGACTGTGATGGTCCCAGGCCAGCCCTACCTCCACCACAGGCTCACAGAGGACCCTGAGCAAACTTTACTGGGCCTCAGTTTATCCACCTAAAAAGTGGATGATTCAGCCCCAGGCCCCAAATTGGTGGGAAGCAAAAGGCACCAGGGCATCACAAGTACCTCACTAGCCTTGCATGCAGCTGTCCCTTTCCTCCCTCCCCATCAGTGGGAAGCATGCATTATCCAGGCCCAGGCCCAGTGTGAGACACAGACACTCTGTCGCAGCCAGCCAGGTGCTGGTGATAGGCAAATGACAGGGCTGTACCAGGGCACCATGTGGTGGAGGCTGGTACCAAGGCCTCAGAGCACTTAATTTTCATTCCAGTAGAGGGTACTAAAGTGGCAAAGCCCAGCAGTTGCAAGGAAAGGACAGTGGTGAAGTAGAGTACAGAAGCTGAGTGCTAGTACTGCATGCCTATAATCCCAGCACCCTGGGAGGCTGAAGCAGGAGGACTTTGGAAGGTTGAGGTAGGAATATCACTAGTTTGAGTCCTATCTGAGCAACTTAAAGGCACCCTGTCTCAAAATACAAACATTTTTAAAGGGTTGGGCATAACTCTTAGTGCAAACACTCTTGTGTTTAATTCCCAGTACCCCACCCCACCCCCAAAAAGAGTATAGAGTTATCCTCACAAAGCTGCAGGTTAGACAGCAGAGCAGTGCTTTCCAGAGATGACAGGGACAAAGAGTGACAGGGCCTCGGGCTTGTGCCCACCCAGTGGCCAGCACCTGCACTACACTCCCTTTGGGAGCGCACTCCAGGACCCCAGTTCACATCTCATCTCCCTGGGCAGAGACTAGCTCAGGGACGGGCACGTGACCCATTTGAACCTTTGGGACCCTGGAATCCTGACTTGCACTGGTGAAGAAAAGCCTTCTGGGAAAAAGGCAAGGAAGCCTGTTACTTCAAGATGCATCTTGCCACTGTAAGAAAACCAAAGCAAGAAACTACTGCTGACAGATGGAGACAGTGTGAGCCACGAGGGAACCAAAGCAATTGCTGGACATTTCATCCATATAAGCTAATAAAATTCCCTTCATGCATAAGCTGGCTTGAGATGGTTTTCCATTACCAGCAACTAGAAAAGTCCTCATGAATGGGTGCAATGACCAGAAGCTTCTTTCTCATTCCTTTGGCAGGAATTCTCACTGTGATGGATTTAAGACACCTTCTTTGCAAGGTAGCACCACAGCTCTGAGTCAAACCAATCTGAACATTGAGTCTAATCTTAGAGCCAAACCAACATGCAACAGGGCAGCCACAGAGGGGACAGGGATAGGGGGGAAATGTGGGTGCCCCCAATAGTACCAAGCTTTGGTTGTGCCAAAAGCTGATGTTGACCAGCTCCCTGAGGTTCTCCACACGTCTCTGGTCCAGCTGAGCTCCCAGGACATAGTTATTGAGCAGGGATGAGTTGTTGCCATCCTGAAGCACAGAAGAAGTGTTAAGTGGCAGCGGGGGTGGGGGTGGTATATGGATAAGGTTTCACCGTGCTTCCTAGCCCCTCCTCCCCAGCAAGAAACCAGCGTGGCCTCCAGGTGTCCAAGTGGCAGGTGCAGTTTTAGCTCAGCATCCCACCCACCTCTGATCTGTCTGTTGCAATCCAGCCTCATCCTCTCACCTTGTCGCTATCCCAGCTCATTTTCAAAGCCAAGGTTGAAGGGCATCTTCTCCAGAAGCCCTCCTGGCCCCAACCCACCCTGACTCATCCGCCGCTGTGTGTCTCCATGATCACAATTGACCTAGTGCTAACATTACTTTTCCAAGGTCCTGATTTAGGTGTCCACATGGAGAGTTCTCTCAGGATAGAGACCTTGTGCCTTGCGCCTGCCCCCTGCACAGGCATTTATAATTTGGGTTTCTTAGTTTCATCTGTGGATTGCAATTATACCTCCCTATAGCCAGTAAGGAAATGGAAGACCAGCTCAGGCACCACAATGCGTGGGTGCCTGCAGAGCCCCAGGAGGCGTAGGCACTGCCTTCCTCTGTGCTTTCTGCTGACCTGGAAAAAGGAGTTGGTAAAAAAGTAGATGCAGATGAGTCGCAGCTCCCTGGGCGGGGCAGGGGTCGAGCAGGCATCCTGGGTCAGCTCTGCAGGGAAGTGCATGGCATGTCGGGCGCGGGCCTGTGGGGACCATGGGCAGCCTGAGCCCAGTGCCTAGGACCCCTAAGTGGGCCCCATACCTTGAGATCTTCCCAGTTTCCCTGGGCAGCTCCCTTCTGGGGCCACACCCTGCTGAAACCTCCAGACTTCCCAGCCTCAGGCTTTCCGCCATGCTGTTCCAGCTGGAATCTGGGTGATTTCCCCACCAGCTCCAGCCCAAGAAGGAGCAATCTCCCCACCTAGCAACCCACACCAACCAGGCATCCAGGGTGCTAAGAAGGGCTAGAGTTCTGGCCTTTCCCACACCCAGGGACAGCCAAAGGCAGGAAGAAAACACTGTCCTTGAGCACCTTCCTTTCTGCTGGTTTGCACAGGAGGCTCCAGTCTGGAAGGAGCCTGGGCTGACACAGGGCATCGAGGCCCAGGAAAGCCTGGACTTTAAATCCCCACAGGATGTGGGGCAGCACTGCCACGCCATGCGCTGGTCTCTGACCTGGCGGACCTTCTCCAGAGCAGCATTGTTCAAAGAAAGGCCAGTGAAGTCGCAAGCCAGCTTGAAGACCAGAGAGTGGATGGTGTTCGTGCTCAAGTTTAGCTGGTTGTCATGAAAGGTGGCATTCAGCAGCCTCTGCTCCAGGTTATGAACTTGGCTGCAAGCAGGAAACAGCCGGTGGTGGTGCCAGGGGAGGGGACTCAGAGCCAGAGGACAAGGCCTCCCACCCCCAATCCCAACCCATCATTCCCACCTCCAGACCAGGTCACCCCGCCATCTCCTTTTCCCAGCTAACTTCTGTTCCGGTCCCAGTTTGCTGTCACCTCCTCCAGGAAGTGTTTCCTGACTGCTCCCCCCACCCGATGAGAAAGTATCCTGTCACCCCGGTCAGTGACCAGCATGACCAGCACTGATCTCTCCCCTGAACTGCTGAATCTTAGGGTCACAGACCCTAGAAAGTACAGCCACAAGTACAGAAGAGCCACACTGGAAAATGCAGAGGCCCACTTAGGTTCATGACAGTTAGGGGTCCCCACCCCGGACGATAAACTCCAGGAGAGCAGTGATTGTTTATCCTACACAGTGCAGATACTCAATAAATGTGTGCACACCATAGGTATTCAATCAATATATGCTGAACACAGGCACAGAATGTTTTCCTCTTGAGGTACTAGAGAAGGAACCCAGAGGTGTTCTACCTCTAAACTACAAACCCGGACATTTTTATTTTGACACGGTCTTGCTAAGTTGTCTAAAATGGGCTCCATTTTGCAATCTCCTTCCTCAGGCTCTCAGAGTGCTGGGATAACAGGCATGCCCCACTATGCCCAGATAGATGCATGGTTGAGTCTACGTTAGAGCAGCCCTGGATCACTGTTGAGTGCAGGGTGGGGGCGGAAGGTAAAGCTGACTATGCAGATGAGGGCAATACCAACTCACACATCAGGAGAAGACGGTTTCCGGCGCTTGACCTGCTGCTCCATCCCCTGCATCCAGCCCAGGACCTCTTTCTCTGTTATCCCTGTGAACATTGTTGGCTCTGTGAAGAGCAAGATGCAGACTCTCCCTCAGCCTGCATCCTCAGCCACCTCTGTCCCCAGGCTCAAGGCCTGCCAGATCCAACTTGTTTCCCTCAGCTGCTGCTGCCCTCCAGAAGCCAAAATGGCGCCTTTCTACCTCCCATGGCTTGAGGCCTTTGCCTCCTACCTCACAGCCACAGCCTGGACTGGAACAGCCCTTGCAGCAGGGCTCTCTTACTTTTTGTTGTGCCCTGTGATGTCAGAAGACACAGGAAGAAAAGGGCCCTGCAGCAATCCATGCTCTGTACCAGGTCTCCTCCAAGAACTGGCTCCTGCCCTGGAAAAGGTGAAGCCATCGTCATCATGGTAAAAGCCACCTTTGACTTCTAGGACGCTGGCATGTCCTAGGGGTGGGACCTGGAGCATAGTGAGATGAGGAAACTGAGACGCAGAGAGCAAAGGGTCTTACTCTGCTTGAAGGCACCTGAAATCAGGTCCCTAAGTCTATGATGTCTGAGCACTAAGTAATAACTGTCATTGGCTCAGCTTGAGATGCCCCCCAAAAAAAGATCTGTTGGAGGTCCCTCAGCACCAACCCCGACCTCATCCAGGTGTAAACTGCTTGGGAGCAAGAAATATGTCACCTCATCCTTCCCCATCATTGACTCACCACATGTAAAGGTCTCTCTGCCCTCATTTTACTCAGTTTTAAAACGAACAAATAAACTTATGCTTAAATACAGCGAATTCACATCTCCCCACTGCAACCCCAAAGTGAGAGTGAATAAATAAAACAGGCACTGAGCCACAGGTAAAACAGTGGGAAAAGAAGACAACAGCAGATGTCAGGGATAACAGCAAACTTTGAAGGTCACAATGAAAGAGACCACAATGAAAGAGACCATAAATTTGTCAGGCTACAAAGCTGAACCGCAGCTGAACTGTGTGGCTGCAGTGGGGAGGAGTGTGGAGAGGTGGGGAAGGAAACAAGAGGAAGCCTCGCCACCTGGGAAACTTGAGAGCTGGAGGCACCAGGTCTTCTTCAAGTGGGGATAAAGGACGAGGCTAAAACAGTGGTTGTTGGCTGTCATTAGAGTCCAGCTGCCAAGTGTGGGAAGGCCTGTAATCCCAGCTCTCTGGAGACTGAGCCAGGAGGATTGCTGTGAGTTCAAGGCCAAGCTGGGCTACACAGTGAGTTCAAAGTCAGCCTGAACTACATAGAGAGACCCTGTCTCCAAAAAAAACCCTTAAAAATTAATTAATTAATTGTCCAACTTAATCCCTAAATCTCCTCTGCCACCTGGAGTGTCCAGGAGTCTTCCTCATCACTGTGCTATCCACAATCCTACTCCAACATAAAATTTACTCCCTGGAGAGGGTGCACCATAGAGAATTGGTGGAGATGGGAGCTGCGTTTTGATATTAAAAAATTAAGCCAAATCCCCTCCTCGTCTCCTTCCCAGCTCAGCCTCCAGAAGGCTGCAGCAGTCAGGGCTAAGGCCCAAATCAAGAGAAAATTCTCTGAAGAGTTGGCCCTTCCTAGAAAAGTACTCTATATCTACTGACATTTTGGTGTTCTTCAATGAAATGGCTAAGACCCAACTTAACGGTAAAGCCTCACAAGTAATGAAGCTGAAGCAACTGAGTTTTTAGGTTTCAATTCTTAATGATCAAATTTAAACAGGGACCGTTTCTTAGGAAGCTATCAGAGGATGTGTTCCAACAAAATGAGGGTGTAAGTTATAAAAGAAAACATGGAGTATGAGAAACCCCACCACAGAACAGGTGAAGCCTCTCCCTAGAGGGTGAGTGAAGTCCCAGGCTGATGATTGAAGAAGTATAGGACATATCCCACCCAGAAAGGAAAAGCAGAAAGGAAGTTTCCAGAAGGGAGACCTTGAAGAAAGAAAAGAATATATAGGCTGATTTGAACACATGGAAAAATTAGTTTGAGACATGTCTTACAGAAAGCACACAAATGAAAAGTAAAAAAGCAATTAATTTCAATAAAAACAAGTTGTATAAGAAAGAAAATGTAATCTTGTTATACAAGTTGCCTTAACAAAGAATAAAATGTATATAGTCATAATAGAAATCCTGAACAGGAAATTTGTTCTTTAACTGTCCAAAAACTATAGTAAAATGATTTCTATCTCTACTTAGGACATAGAGTCACAAGAGACTATTACTCCATCATGAGAATGGAAAAATCCAAATGATGTACAAAATCCATTTTTGAGCCCTTTGGAGAGCTGAGATCCAAGGTAAACTAGTAAACTGCTTTCTAATAGTAATGGCAGTGGAAGACAACACCATTGATACACAAAAAACACGAACTGTTTGTCCTCTGACAGTGTGAATGAAGGGGCAGCTGCCACAAAAGTAGATCAGAAGCAAACAACTGATATTTTAATGAATTTCTAATGGCTAGAGCAGCAGTTTAGAAACCCCAAGAGCCCCAAAGGCAAGAGAATTCCATACTCACTAGACAGTGAGAATGTCTGGAGGAGGAGCAGCTCCTGAGGGAGGCGCCAGGCTGACGCGTAGGACCTGCCAAGGTTACAGGCTGGAGAATGAAGGCCTGGAAAACCCCTCTGAGCTCTGGGCCCTGCAGAAGTACAAGGTGGTGTGTGGCTGCTGCAGAGAAGTATCTGTACTTTGCTTGATGGGAGACATCCTGTCCCCCCAGCCCGCGGGTCCCTAACCTACTGCCAGGCAAAAGTCCATTGCCTCCATATGGGAGTAGGAACCTTCCTGCCGCACACGTACACACACACACACCACCCTGCACTGACACTGAGCAAAAACCATTTGGCACTACCAAGGACCAGGAAACCACAGTGCCCAGGACCCTACACTGATACAAAGCAAGGGGCAGGGTTGGCTCCTCCTCCTCCTCTTGCTGCTGCCGCTGCTGCTGGAAGATCACAAATCTCATTCACACTCAAGATCCCCCAACCAGTGAGACAGAGTTTGGTTCCCACAGAAGGGAGGGACAGAAATCTGCCTCTGATCCAGCACCTGCACTGAATAAAAGGTAGAGTTATCAAAAACTGGAGAGGAACAGAAACAAAGCCCCTCTCCTGAGGTTTGAGGTCAGGACTGTCTGAGACTGAAACTAGAGCAAGAGAACCAAGAGTTCATTGCCTCCACCACAAATCTTGCACCACATTAAAAGGAACAGCAGTTTAACTTGAGGAAGGGGCTAGAACCCACAAAGAGACACCCTCTGCGTTGCATGCATGTGTGGCTGAGTGAAGCAAAAATCATGAGAAAATACCTGCAGGACTCAAAGCCTTATATGAAGTATAAAGTAGTGGCAGTCCCCTTGGAGAAATGTGAAGCCTATGGTGCACAGAAGGTAAGTATAGCAAAGAGAGAACCTAAGGCCAAAGCAACTTCAGGCTGGCTTGGCTCAGTACCCTACACTGAAGACAGGAGTAAAAAATAGGCCCATTTCTAGGAATAACTCTCACTTACCTTAACCACAACTCTTCTTCCATTTACAATGTCTGGGAGTCAAAAATTATAAGACATACATAAAATTAAGTGAGAGGAAATACCAAGAGCTGGGGCGGTAGCTCAGTGGTAGAGTATTTGCCAGGCATGCACAAGGCCCTGCGTGTGATCTCTAGTGCCACCGGCACCCTCCAAAAAAATTAAAAACCCTATTTTGTAGACATAAAAGGAACCAGATAAAAGCACCAGACCTGTGGGCACAGTGAGGCACACTAGTTATCCTAGCTACTCAGAAGTCATTTGTGCACATGCACTTAGAGAAAATCTAACTCAAGAAAATAAAACCCTAGAATTGACCAAAATGTTGAAACTATCAGATCATAGTGTATGTGGGGAGGAGTGGGTTTCCAAGAACAAATAGTAAATTGTTGGAAAGCAATGGAACTTAAGGGCAATAAACCAGAAAGGCTGGAAATAAAACACTCAGTACAAGTGACAAAGAAATCTTGCAATGAGTTTATCAGCAAACCAACCATAGTAAAGACTCAGTGAACTTGAAGATAAAGCAATACAAACTACCCCAGCTGAAACACTGTGTTAGCTTCTTGTTACTGCAGTGAAATGCCTGAGAAATCACTTATAAAGAGAAGAGTTGTTTTGGGCTCACAGCTTTGGAAAAGGTTCCATTCTATGATCAGTGCTCCCATCAGTTTTATCTTATGCCAAAACAACATGGTGGAAGAATGTGGCAAAATAAAATTTCTTACCTCATAAGCCAGAGAGCAAAGAGAAAAAAAAAATAAATGACCCCACAATACTCTTCTGGGGCACACCCTCAATGACCCAAAGGCATGCACCTCCCAAAGACTCCATCACCTCCAGTAGTGCCACCTTGGGGATCAGGCCTTTAACATAAGGATCTTTGGGATACATCCAACACCCATCTACAGCAAACACAAGGAGTAAGAGAGTACAGTAAAAAGCTAACTGAATACCCGAGGACAAAAGCAAATGATCTAATACACATGTGATTGGAGCCACAGGTAAAGAAGGGAAAACAGAAAATAAATAGAAATAAAAAGAAGATACTAAAGAGATAATGACAAAATTTTTTCAAAATCATTAAAGTTTTATAAAATTGTGATGGATTGACAGTGAGTGGGCAACTTGTGACACCCAGCTGAACTGAATCAGCATCGTGCTGGGTGTGGAGGGTCCACCTGAGGACTGTTGCCAACAATATAGAAAGGAGAACTGGAGGGGAAGAGGTGTGCTCTTGAATCTCCTGGAGAAGCTTGTTGTATTAGTTTTCCTGATATCAATGTGGTTGTTCTTGTCATCAGAGGAACTCAGGACCTTGTTGTCACTGAGGATGGCTCTTTGGGGGAGCTCTGTCCTTACCTTAAGCATCACTTCCTGGCACTAGCCCAGATCCTCACCCTGCTGGCACAGATGCTTCATCTGCTAGGGCAGACTTTCTAGCACCCACCACAGGCCTTTGGGCCTTCACAGCACAGATCCTTGAAACAGCCCATGAGTGTCTCTAGGCCTCCAGTTGGACTCACAGTGGACGTTGCCGTGGGCTGTAAGTCTCCAGCTGGATTTGTGCAGGACATTGTTCATGGGATTCAGGCCCTCAGCTGGATTCTTTGAGTCTCTAGTGTGTGGCCAGATTTCCTGCACTCTTTTGTATTTGAGTCTTTTGGGGTGACTATTATAAAATAATTCTATAAATTATATATCCTATATTATATCTTTTCCCTTGCAAAACTTGACTACAACAAATTTGGTACCAGAGAAGTGGGGTTGTTGCTATGACTACACCTGACTATGTGGTTAAAGAGTCTTTGGGAATGACTTGCGGGAAGACTTTGGAAAAGTTCAGAGATGTCACCTGAAAGAACAGAGCTGGAATGCCTTAGGTTGTTCTGTATGGGAGATTCTGTTCAGAGCTCAGAAGACCAGAAGGCTGATAGAAATTCTGCTGGTAAAGATCAAGCTCATGAAGTTTCTTCTGGGAAGAAGAACTGCACTGGTTATTGAACCTCAGATTATGTGTATTATGGCTTGGCAAAAAATTTGTCTGCATTTTGGTCATATCCAGAAACATTTCCTGAGATGGAGACTAAGGACAGTGCACTGATTAATCTGGAAGAAGAAATATCAAGGCAGTCAAATTTTGAGGTGGTGGCATGCCTATTGTTGGGGGCTTTCAGCCAGATCTGTGCTGAAAAGCAAGAGAAGAGAGCCCAGGTGAATCATTTAAAATGTTGTGAGTTTGGCCAGAAGAGAAGCTCCAGTATAGAGCAGAGGAGATCTTAATTTCTGAGAAGGAACAGGATGAAGGAAAAGATGGCATGAGGGCCTCAAAATTGCAAAAGTGAAAGACTTTGCTTTGAGGAAAAAGCCACAGAGTACCATGTTCCAGAATAGTGGCAGCATAGGAAATTTGTTCCTCAGAACTGGACTCAAAGAGATTCAGGTACTCAACCTCTACAGCCAAGAGAGAAGGAAGCCTGACTACTGCTCTAGCTGGCAGAAGACTTTGGCATCATCCATATGGCGCTGGTCTCAGGCACAAGCAGAATGCAAGAGTCATGGGCTTAAGGCTTCCACCTCAACTTCAAAAGGCCTGGGAGGCCAGGAAACGTGCCCCTGCGAGGGCGGTATGTGAAGCTGTGAGGGTGAAGCTGAAGGTCCAAGAAGTCTAGAGAAGCCAGGAGCATGGATCATCTGAGGCAAACGGCAAGGAAGAGAGCAAAGCAGGCCTAAGAGAGAAGCCGTGGAAGCTACCACCACCAGAAGAATCACAGGAGCAGAGCCACCCAAGCCATTTGAAATTCACAACTTACCACAGATTGCCTTGAATGCGGCACATGGAACTGTAGGACTTAATGTTTGCCCTGATCAATTTTGGACTTGCTTTAGTCCCAGTCCTTTATATCTCCATGTTTGTAACTCTTGGAATGTAAATGTTTATCTTGTGTCATTGAATGTTGGACATGTTTAACTTTTCATGTACACAAGGGCCCACAGCTAAGAGTTCGCCTTACATCTTAGATGAGCCTTGGGACTTGGACTTTTTAGCAAAGCTAAATTTGTTAGGACTTTGGCAACTCTTAGAGATGGACTAAATGCCTTTTGCAAAAAGGAATGTGCATGAGTCCTTGGAGGGCCAGGGATGGAATGTTATGGTTTGGCCCTAGATGTCTCCCCAAAGCCTCATATGCTCATGGGGGGAAGTGGCTGAATCTAGAGTTCATGACTGTTTCATCGTCTAGTGTTAGGACTGCAGTGTGAGTGTTGTACCCACCTTAGGGTGGGTAGCCTGCATAAAATATAAGGGAAGGAAAGAGGCTCATTTCCCCATTTTACTCTTATTGTTTTTGTTGTCTTCTGCCACTGTGAACTGTTGCCCCTATGCCATGGCACCCTGCCTTGGAGTCCACTGATTATGGACTGAAACTTCCTGAACTAAAGAAACTTTCCCTTCCTTAACTCTGTATGTTGGGTATTTTGTCTCAGCAATGAGGGAAAAATAACCAAGATAAAAACCCAGCAGCATAAATGCAAAGAAAATCACACATTGTCCCATGGCTATAAAACCAAAGACAGAAAGTCTTGAAGGCAGTCAGAAAATAAGAACTACTGAATACAAAAGACAAATGGTAAGAACTATGAGACATTTCTCATCATAAACTATACAAACTAGAAGATAATACAACCAGATTGTTGGAGAAAAATGTGTCAACCTAAAATGTATGCCCAGTAAAAATGTCTTTCAAAAATAAAGACAAAATAAGGATTTTTTTTTTACAGATGAACAAAGACAGACAATTCATTGCCAACATATTGGAATTAAAAGAAATATTAAGGTAAATTCTTAGAATAATTTTATTTTATTTCTAACTGATATAATTTTATTTAAGAATAAATTTTATTTAAGAATATAATTATATCAGTAAGAAATTTGGACCAAAAAAAAAGAAACAAAAAATGTGGATTTGGTTATTTTGAAAAAAAAATTGTTTAATATAAAGCAAAATTCTTTAACTTTAGTATCTATATAATGTAAAAATAGTAATACTGTATTACAGGGATCATAATAGGTAGAAGTAGAAATGTACCATAAAAATAGCACAAAGAACCAGAAGATGAAATGAAAGTATACATTTGTAAGATTCTTATGCTGCATTTTAAGTATACTGTAATGTCATTTGGAAGCCAATTATAGAAAGTGAGAAAGTGAAGTATGTATGTTTTAAAGCCTACAGTAACTGTTAGAAAAAAATAAGATATAGTTAATATGACAATAGTAGAGATAAAAGAAAATCATTTTAAAACAGTCAATCTAAAATAAGACAGGACAAGAGGAAAAAGGAAAAACAGATGGGGTAAGGAGAAAGAAAATAGAAAGATGGTAGAGTTAAACAAAGTCATATAGAAAATTACATTAAATATAAATGGACCAAATGTTCTAATTAAATGCAGATTGTCAGATTGGATTATAAAAGCCAGATCTAACTATGTACTGACTATAAGAACACACATTAAATCTTTTCCCAGATACTCTTCCCACAAAGGAGTAACCATCAGAATATATTAGGAACTCAAAAATTAACAGCAAGAGAATAAGCAATCCAATTGTTCAAAAAATCAGCAAAGGAACTGAAAAGACACTTCTCAAAAGAAGAAATACAATGGCCAATAATTATACAAAAAATTGTTCAACAGTTTTAGCCATGAATTAAATGCAATATAAAACTATATGGTGTGGAGATTTCATCTCACTCCAATCAGAATGGCTGTCATCAAGAGAATGTGAAAAAAATGAAAAATGCTGGTAATGTTTTAGGAAAAAAATGAACCCTCCAGCACTACTGATAGGAATGTAAATTAGTACACCCACTATGAAATCAGTATGGAGGTTCCTTAAACAACTGAAAATGGAACCACCATGTGCTCTACCTATACCATTCTTCAGTATATACCCAAAGGAATCAAAGTTAATATACATACTTGTGTTTACTGCAGCATAATTCATAACAGCTGAATTGTGGAATCAGCCTGGATGCCTATCCACAGATATATATATCAATAGATATAGAGATAGATAGAGATAGAGATATATCTTTAAAGAACAATGAAACTGGGTGTGGTGATGCAAGACTATAATCTCAGCACTCTGGAAAGCTGAGACAAGACTAAAAGCTCAAACCCAGCCTAGGCAACTTAGCAACTTTGTGAAACCCTGTCTCAAAATAAAAAATATAAAGGGCTCAGAATATAGCTCAGTCCAAAGGCTCTAGGTTCACTCCCCAGGAAAGGAGAAGGGGAGGAAGAAGAGGAAGGAAAAGGAGAAGAAGAGGAGGAGGAGGAAGAGGAAGAAGAGGAATGAAATTATTCCATTTGTGGGAAAAATTTACAAAAATGAAGATCACAGTGTTACACAAAATAAACCAGGATCAGAAGACAAGTATCACACATTTTATATGCAGAATCTAGAAAAAATGACATGAAAATAGAAAGGAGAGTATCAGAAGAGGAAGGGATGGGGGAGAGGAGGACAAAGAACAAGGGAGGGTAACTCAAAATAAATGATAGATTGAAATTATAAAACTATGGGGGCTGGGGATTTAGCTCAGCAGCATAAGCCCCTGCCTTGCAAGAGTGCAGTCGTGGATTCGATCCCCGGTACCAAAAAAAAAGAAAGAAAGAAAGAGAAAACAAATTATAAAACTAAAACTATAGAACTTCGGAGGAAAAAAAAAGAGCGAAATCTTTCTGACTTTGGGTTAAGCAAAGATTTCTTAGAAATGACACCAAAACCATGAATCTGTAAAAGAAAAAAATTAGTAAATTTGAATTCTTCAATTCTGCCCTTTGAAACTCACTGCCATAGGAATGAGAAGACAAACTGTTACAGCAATTTTAGGTTAACTGGAGTGAGGAAACAGAGCGGCACTCAGGGAGGTGGAGGGACCAAACTTTATTATACCATGGAGATTCAGGAGTGAGGAAAACCTGGACACAGGCGCCCACTCAGTTTACCTACAGGCATAAGCTGTGTCCCCACATAAGTAGGCTGCACTGGGTCATCTGATTGCAGGAGCAGATTGAGTGAGATATTGTTGTCTAGGGACTCATTCTTTGGACCAGTCTGGGGGCTATGGAGGCACCTTGCTTGGCCCTTGAGCTATCAAGGAGGACCCTAGTGGCCACTGGCTCTATTAGTGCACTCACGTTCAGTTCTGAGAGATTTCTCAGGAGATGCCAATTGGTTGGAACTGGGGTTCCCATAAAAACCCTCCTGTGGAGGGGCAAAAACAGCCAAAAAACTGGGGTCCCACCCTGTGAAGCAGACCAAAAGTGACATATAGGATCCTATAAATCTGAGAGGTAAACTGAGGCAAACTTGGTAAACTGAGTTAATCAGTAGTGGCTGGAAAAATCTATAGGATTGTTGTTGTTCTCAAGCCACATGTATCAGCTATTTTTGAAGCTCCTCCACTTGTTTTTCCACATGCCCTGTCTTTTATCCTCCCCCTCTCACATCGGACATGCCCATAGGGGGACACACACTCAGGTCCAACATGCAAATTTTCATATGGCTGTAGCAGGTTGACCTTAGGCCTGTGATTTAGCTAAACCATAAGAGTTTACCTTTGGGAACGTGGTCACCAGTATATTGGCACAGGGTGATCTTCTGGTAGCAATTAGCCGGCATATAGGTGTAGGAGCTAAACCCATGGTCATTGAGCAATTACAGGCTTCAGGGAACAGGACAAGTGTAGATTATGATGTCATTACTGCCAAGCAAACCCAGGGCCTAAGAACTGACAACTAGGGCCACAGGCTGTGGCCAGCAGGACTAAGACCTCAAGTGGAAGTAGTCTGAATCAGCCAGGGTCTGGGAAGACAGGGAATCAGTAGTTGGTTGGATAAAAGCAGGTAATACCAGTTAAACACCCTATGCACAAGAAGAATGTTAGAGCCAGCAGATACCCTTCACCTTATGCATAATTGGGTGGGCAACCTCAGCTAGGGCTATAGAGAAGAGCATAGTTACAGGCCCATGGGTTACTAAAAACCAGAGGTGACAAGTCATTACAATCAGCCTTCATGGGCCACAGGGGATATTTTTCTTCAAAAGGTGTCTTCAGCCATCTACTGTGCAGAGATTAGTCAGCCCCAGTGTGACTAGAATGGAGCTATCATCTCTCGGTGTGCTCAGGTGGTCTCCATCTGAGCTGAGTTTTCAGGAGGTCTTGTGGGTCACGATGAGTGATCCAGGTGAATGAGGAGTCCTCAGGGTAGGTCATTTTCAGTTTCAAACTGTGCACCACAGGGACATACTCGCAACTTTAACAGCAGTTGAGGTGATAAACACAACAGTGTGAGACCCTGTCCACAAAGGCTGAAGGGATTCCTTTATTCAGTCTTTAACCCAGACTGGAATTCCCTGGCATTCAGAATTCCCTGTTAGGAACAAGAATATGGGGCTGCCTGAAGCGATTAAAATTCTCTTGGGAACAACCCTGTTGATGTGAGAGAACACTTTTCCTATGGCCTGTAACTCAGCGGTCAGGTTTGATCCTCCTGGCTGCCGAACATCTCTTTGAAGACTAACTATGGGATGGGGGCCTCCCACGTAAGATCTTGTAGGCGGAGTAGCTGGATGGTCCTGCTGTACATCAGGTACATAGTGAGGCTAGGAACAGCATGTCATCCCAGGACAGTGGGTTTCCTGGCAGAACTTGGCTAGAGTGTTTTTCAAAGTAAAATTCATATGAAGGTTTCATTTCATCTTCAGCAAATTCCCTCTTGTCTCTTCCAGTAGTGAGGGGCAGCCCATACTGGGGAATGATTTCTCACAGCAAGACTTCGCTGGTTTTTTCTGTCCATGAAGGTATGCTTTCCACCCAGCCCAGTACAGACAGATGAGGACCAGCAGATATTTGTAGCTGTGGCATGGCTTCATCTCTGTGAAGTCTACCTCTTCGTCTTCAAAGGGGTAAGTCCCAAGGTGTCATTTCCCTGGAGCAGGCTTTGGCCATTGGAGAGGGTTGTTTCAGCACAGGCTTGGCATCCATTACTTATGGTGGCACAGAGAGACAGCAGCTGGGGGATGTAGAAGTACTGGCTCAGTGAAGTCCATGACACTGTCTTTCCTAGATGGGTCAGTTATTGATATTGTTGGGCCAGACAGAAAACCATCTTCTGGGCTACAAAGGTTCTCTGATCAGGTAGGCACCACCATCCTTCCAGAGTCTCATAGGTCTCTTCCTTCTGGGCCCATTGGACTTCCTCTGAAGAATATGTTGTTTCTTTGGATTAGGTGGGAGCCGTTGATATTCTAGGAGCCTCTTGAGTCAGGGCTGGTTTGGTTTTGCATGATGCCTCTTTAGCTGAACAATCCACCCACTGATTTCCCCTAATAATAAGATCTTATTCCTTTCAGTGTCCCTGACAATACAAGATGGCCACCTCTTTCAGTTTCCAGATGGCCTCCAGGAGTTGGAGTATTTTGTCGTGTTTAATGCTTTTCCCTCAACATTCAGTAATCCTTTCTCTCTTCATAATCCTCTTCCCATGGACATGGACCATAGCAAAGGCATACTTGCAGTCCGTACAGATCCTGACAGTTGTTTCTTTTGCCCATTGGAGGGCCTGAGTAAGGGCCCAGAGTTCAGCCCTTTGTGCTGAGCATCCCTTTGGAAGGGGGCCAGCTTCAATAACTTGCTCAGTAGTCGTGACTGTGCATGCATTATCCATCTTGGATACAGCTGCTGCTATCAATGAATGGGATGGCACCTGGTCTGAGCTGTAGAGTATCACCGAGGTCAGGCCAGCTGGAGAACCATTTAACAGTGATTTTCCTCACAGTCATGGTCCAGGTGTCTTTATTGGTCAGCAAAAAGGTGGCTGCATGCAGGGTCTTAACAGTTTCTAAGGTGACTCTAAGATTCTCACAAAGAAGCCCTTGGTACTGAGTCATTATGGCATTTAAGAACCATTTATGTCCCTGGCTGTTCATCAGAGTCATGACAGAATGAGGCACTTTGACCCAAATGACTGTCCCAGAGTCAGCTTATTGGCCTCTTTGATAAGGATAATTGTGGCTGCTACAGCGTGAAGGCAAGAGAGCCATCCAGTGGCAACAGCATCTGTTTGGATAAGTACTAAACTGGCCTGTTTGGATAAGTATGCTCACAGTTTGTAGAGGTTTCAGTCTATAATTGACTGGCTCCAAGCTGGGTGGCATGGCAGATAATCTTTGCAGAGGAGAAATAGTTCATGGTGGGTGGAAGGTAGCAAAACAAACAAGGGATGACCACAGCTCTTCTGTCCCTTATACATTACTCAGGCTATTTAGGGCAGGTGACACACCCTTAATCCTGGTGCCCTTGATCCTAGCATTGCACCATGAATCAATCCAAGTGTTACACAGCCACCTCTGAAAAAGCCCCATCTATAACTGCATGAGGCTTTGGGGAGACACAAGCCATAACAATGATAGAGGGTCCAAAAGCATATATTGGAGGAAAGATAGCTATTCAACAATTGGTGTTGGGAAAACTGGTTATTTGTAGAAGAATGAAACTGGACCTTTATCTTTCACCATATATACTAAACTAAAATCAAAATGGACACAGTTCTAAACATTAAACCTTCTGGAAGATAAAAATAGATAAAACACTCAAAGACAGAGGTGTAGGAAAGCCTTTTCTAAACAGAGGGTCAACTGCACAAGAAATAGCAACAATGAACACATGGGATTATATCAGACTAAAAAGCAAAGAATCAATCAGTTGTGTGAAGAAATAACCTACAGAATGGGAAAAAAATTAGGCAGAGGACTAATATCTAAAATATATAAAGAACTTCCAGGAAGAAAAAGCCAGTGCCTCCCGAGAATCGGCCATGATGGAAATGGGAGGATCCAACAGAAAGCCAAATAGCCAGCCTTCCTGGTGAGCCCTGCAAGTAGCATGGCTTCCAGGAAGAGAAAAGTCAGGGCCTCCCATGAGCTTACTGGTACACAGGCTGAGAATCAACCTGCTCCCCCGGCAAGCAACCCACTGGTTGGAGGACAGGCTGAGTTGATAGCAACTAAGGTATATAAAGCAACTAAACATTTGTATTGTTTGGTTGATTTTGTAGGCCTGGGGCCAGTGGTCTGAGCATCTCTTGAAAGGATGATAGTATGCAATATAGCAAATATGGGGGATTTCCTTCTTTCTTGTTTTTGAAATCCAATATTGTTCTGTTTTGCTTTGCTCCAATTGTTTTGCTTTATTCAATATTCTGTTTTGATTGGTTTTATTCTGTTTTATTTTTGGTTTGATTTTGCTATACCTGATGGAATGGACAACTATTGTGAAGATAAAAAGATATAGTATAGTAGCTATTATTGTTTTCCTAGTATCCTGCTTTGAAGTTCTGTACCAATTTTGCTACTTTGTTTTGATTGGCTTTGTTCTGTTTTGTTTTGTTGGATTTTACTACCTTTAAAATAAAAAAACTCCAAAAAAGGAAAATTAAGCCAAGTAAAATCAAAGACCCAATCAAGAAATGGGCAAGAGAAATGAACAGACACTTCACTGAGGAAAAAATGCAAATAGTTAACTAATTTATGAAAAAAATGCTCAACATCTTTGATCATAAGAGAAATGCAAATTAAAATAACATCAAGATTCTTACTCCAGAAAGAATGGCTATGATTAGGAAACCAAACAATAAGAATCCTAGAAAATCTTCCAGCATTGTTGGTGGTAAAGCAAACTAGTAAAACTATTATGGAAATCAGCGTGGAGATCTCTCAAAGAATTGAAATTAGAAATTCCATACAATCCAGCTAATCTTCTGCTACGTTATCTTCCCCAAAGAGCTTAAGTTATCATACTATAGTGATACATGCGCATGTATGTTCATAGCTGTACAATTCACACTAGCTAAATCCTGGAAGTAGCCTGTATACCCATCAGTGAATGATTGGATAAACAAAATGTGGTATCTGTGTATAATGGAATACTACACTGTTCTAAGGAACGACAAATTTGAAGCGTTTGTAGAAAAATGGATGCACCTGGAAAATATAATATTGAGTGAAATAAATCAGACACACAAGCTTAAATACTAAATAGTATCTCATTTGACGGAAGCAAAGTAAAACAAAGAAAATGACAAAAGATGGACAGAAAAGGACAAAGAGACAGATCTCATTCAGAAAGGGAAGTGGTTCAAGGGAATAAGGGTGGGCCAGAGATGTCGCTCAGTGGCACAGCACTTACCTGGCAAGCATGAGATCCTGCGTTCGATTTCCATACCAAAAAAAAAAAAAGGCAAGGGAATAAGGATGAGGAGTGAGGAGAAGGGGAAAGGGAAATGTGGGGAACAAGGATGTGCCATGTACAGGACCCTAATACTGTAAGCCATAACATAAGCTAAGACAAATAACAACAACTATGGGAAAGGTGATAGGGGAGACAGAGAAAGAGGGGAGGGAAAGGGAAAGAGATTAGAAAAAAAACAAGACGTAACATGCACATGAAACCACTCCCCAAGATGGCTGTAAACTGCATGAATTGCAAATGTGTACTAATACAATAAAATAAAAAAATTTTAATTTATCCTATGGAAATAATAGAGCAATCCAGGAATACATATACATCCATACAAAAAATATTTAGAATACTATTGTTGATAATAAAGAAAATTTGAAACTATATAAATGCTTTATAAAAAAGGAATAATGAAAAACTGTTGAGCAGATTCATGAAAAGCTGAGTGCCTACCATATGATCCAGCAGCATGACCTTGGGCTTTTGCCCCAAAGAAATAAAAACTCTTGCTCAGCTGAGCATGGTGGCGCATTCCTATAATCCCGGTATTTAGGAGGCTGAGGCAGGAGAATCTCTGTGAGTTCAAGGCCTGCCTGGGCTACAAAATGAGTTCAAAGTCAACTTGAACTACATAGTGAAATCTTGTCTCAAAAAAAAAAAACTCATGTTCACACAAAAACTTGTATATGGACATTCCAGACAGCTTTATTCATAATGGCCACAAGTTGGAAATAAACTGTATGCTCCTTCAAAAGGTGAATAGTTAAACAAACTGTGGCACATCCGTACCATGACATACAATTCAACAATTTAAAAAAATCAAATTAAAAAAAGCTTCTGGTACATACAATTGGATGACTCAAGAGAATTGGAATTATCCTGAGCAAAACCAAAAAGCCAACTCAAGCTGTTGCGTACTGTATGGTGTGATTTGTATCACATACCTGAAATCAAAACTATAGAACAGGGACAGATTTGCGGTCAGCAAGGCATGGGAAGGGTGTGTGTCTAGGAAGGGAGCTGCAGGACCCCTGTGATGGAATAGCTTTGTGTCTTGATTGTGGTGACCATTACAGGAATTTACATGTCTGATAAAATTGAATGGAATTAAATACACCCCCATACTATGCACATAAATAGATGAGTGCAAAAAAACCTGATAAAGTCTGAATGAGCTCTTTGAGTTATACTAAGTCAATCCTGGTTTTCATATTATACTACAGGAACACAAGATGTTACCATTGGAAGAAACTGAGTGAAGGATACATAGGATTTTTCTGTACTATTTTTTGCAAGGACCACTGAATTCATAGTTCTCCCTAAATTAAAAATTTACAAAGACAGTAAATGGATTAAAATTTTCTATAAAAAAATTATGTGTACATATAGCCATGTTAATGAGGAGAATGGCATATCCCTGCATAGAAAGAGCAGGCAGAAAATAATTCACAGGATATAATCACATTTATTATTATTTATGGAAAAGTATGTTTACATGCACGTTAGAACATACTGAGATATCTAGAAAAATAATTAACCAAAATGTTAAGTTAATAATGTTATTTTGAGGAAAGCTTTTACTTCATTTTAATTTTTTTCCTGCTTTGCTTCAATTTTACACAACTAACATGTATTACCTTCACAGCAGAAAGAAAAAAAATTTAATGCTTAGAAGTTTTAAATGCTCCAGATGACTACTTATCAATATGGAAAAATAATATTTCTTGTGAAAGCTAAAAGGCATGTTGTAAAACAACATCATTCCATCCTTGCAAGAAAACAAAAGTGTATTTCTTATATATACAAAAGCAGGAAGACACATCCAAGTATAAACGGTGGTCACTTCTAGGTAATATAATTATGGGCCTATTTGTACTGTATTATCTGTCTGTATTTTCTGATGTTTCCCCATATGGTATAGTTATAATTTCCTCAATTTCTATCTGTTCTTTAGGTAGCTTAAAAATCTATATCTTTCAAATGTAAACAATAAGTAATAGAAAAGGCCATAAAGGGAAACTAGTCTTCCAATCTGCAAACTTGACCGTTTAGTGCTCAGTGCCCCCAGGACACAAGATGTTAGAGTTCTGTGTATTTTCCAGATCTCCTCATACAAACGTAGGCTAAGAGGATTTCCTCTGTTTTATACGAAAAGTAGCAGACTCCACATATTGTTCTGCACTTCGTTTGTTTCTCTTGAAAATACATCACAGAGAGCTTTCCATGACAATATTTACAGAGACTCTACTTCTTAACTGCATACTCTAACTTTGCAGAGAAAAGCCAGAATTTAACAATCCACAGTTGAAAGCCATTTGTAGCAGTTCTAGTCTTTTGCTCTTATAAACAGTGCAGCTGTACTTACATCATTTCCCACTCATGCCAGTTCACCATGTGTCCATTTGTATATCTTGTTCGACTTTTCCCTAGCAGTTTCTACAAACTCTACATAACGAGGAAGGCAGCTGTTTGTTACATGAATTGCAAATATTTTTCCTAGTTTTTCATTTGTCTTTCAGCATTACATATGTTTTGTTTTGGGTTTGTTCTTATTTTATTTGGATTTTTTGCCACGTAAAGGCTTTTGTTTTGCTTGTTTTTGTTTTTTGAGATGGGGTCTCACTATATAACTAAGACTGGCCTTGAACTTGCAGCAATCTTGCCTTGGCCTCCATCCAGAATGCTGGCTTACAAGCATGTGCCACCACTTCTGACTTGAGGTATTATTTTAATTTTGTTTTTTCCCTGTACCAGGAATCAAACTCAGGGCCTCATGCTTGCCAAGCGGGTGCTGTGCTGCTGTGCTACATCCCTGGCCTAAATTATTTTTATGTAATAAAATGTATTAGTATTTTCTCTTTAGGCATCTGGATTTTAAGTCACAGCTAGAAAAATCTTTCCCATTTCAATGTTTAAAAGGAATTCTCCTGCATCTGCTCTGGTACTTTTTTTTTTAAGACAGGGTCTCACTAAGTAGTTTAGGCTGGCCTTGAACTCACTATGTAGCCCAGGCTAGCCTTGAACTCTCAACCATCCCAGCCTCCCAAGTACTGGGATTACAGCCATGCACCATCACGCCTGACTTCTTCTAGTACTTCTATGCCTTCCTTTTCACATTGGAATCTCCAGTCCATTACATTGGTCATGGGACATAGCGTGAGGTAAAGACACAATTTTATGTTTCGCCAATGGTCACCCATTTTTCTTAATACCATTTATTAATATAATGTTTATTCTAAGACAAATGGAGATGTTGGAGTCAGAGACTGGATTCTTACCTATTTGGCTATTGCTCATGTATGTGGCTATGTTAGCTTCTATGCAGTCACTTGCCCTCTCAGACCTCAGAGAACAGATGAAAGGCAAGGTTTAGCGAGACCAAGAAAGCTGCTAAATAAACAATGTTAAGGATTTCAGATGAGAAAACCAAGGCTGCAGTAGTAGAGGACCTGAGACTGCAAAAGGGACCTCTGCCCAACTTGTCTACACCTTCACAGTACTAATGGGGAAACTGAGGCCTAGTAGGCAGGTAGACTTGACCTGGATCCCCAGGCCCTTAGCCACACTGCTCCTAGGAAGGCACCAAGGGACGAGGACCCTGGCCCCACCTTACAACTGGAGAAATCAAGGCCAAAGCAGAAGTGACCCCTACTCCAGCACCCCAGATAGAAACTGTGGTTTCTACCACCCTCCTCAGGGCCAAGCCACAGTCTTCACTTCTGCTGGCAACCTCCAGGTGCCCTTCCCATCCTGTGCGCCACCCCCCATGCCCCTGGCCATCAGGCTCCCTCCGGGTCAGTCATTACTTGGGGCCCTCTGAGAATTGATCACTCCTTACCCGATTTCCAAGTTGGATCACAGGGAAACCGAATACAGCACAAGAGAAGTTCACTTGTGGCTCTACAGCAGGCTGGTCAAAATGGACTGAAACCCCACACTCTGGACTCCAAGCCCTGTGCTCTACTCAGTGGTGGCCGGGTCACTGAGCCTCTGAGTAAGACCCTAATCAGGCCAACAGAGCAATGAGGAGACATGTGAAGCACGGAACAGAGTCTTTGGAAGATGTGAATTAGTATTCAGTGCCCAAGCTGTGTGACAGACTGTGTGACATTGCAAGGAACTTGGGTTCTCTGAGCCTCAGTTTTTCTCATCTGCAAAATGAGGCTACCTGGGTTCCAGTACCAGGGAGCAAGACTCAGACAACCACTGAGCCCATCCACACGTCTAGGACTCAGGCTCCCACCCAGGTCCAAGGGTCTGAGCAAAATCCTTGGCCAGGAATTCACCTGCATTACTCCCCACGGGCATTCATGGGTTTTCATGATCACACACTCCGGAAAGCCCACCCTGCTCCCGCACGTGGTTCCACTGCCTCCACTGAGCTGCTGCTCCTGCCCACCACACCCCAAGCTACCATCTCAGGCTTCCTCCTGGCCTGGCTGGAGAGTGAACTTGTAGTCTCTGCCAAACAGCACTGAGAGTTTCTATTGCCAGAGGGGCTGTTTCGCAGAGGAACACAGGGAGGCTGCAGCAAAGCCAACAGGTAACTCTCAGTTCTGATGCTCAGAGAGGAAGGTTGCCTGGCCCCGTTTGTTGAGCACAAACTGTGTCCTGTCCTGAGCACCTGACAGTTCCTCACCCCTGCCACTCAACGTGCAGCTTACAGGACCAGCCCCATTTTACGGATGAGAAAACTGAGGTCCAGATAGCTCCAATAATTTCCCCCCAGACTACATAAGGAAGCTAAAACTTGAACCTAACACCTAATCATGCCTAAATATATTTTTTTCTTTTTTTAAAATTTCTTTTTGTCAGTCTGTGGATCAAACCCAGAGCCTTGTGCGTGTGCTGTAACCACAGCCCTTTCACTGCCAAACCTCTTCTGATAATGCAGCTTCTACATCCTTGGAATCTACAGTTGCCACCCAGAGTGGGAAGGAGGTTGGGTCCTTAGCTTGCTGCTCTGGGGACATCACGCAGCCAGTGACCACTTGGCAGGGTATATCCAGAGCACGTGAGGTGCTGTGGAGAGAGGGAAGAGACACCCGGGAACTAACCTGTGATGCTGCCACCTCTGCTACCGTCTTGTCTCAATGCTGTCGTGCTGCTTCTGCAGCAACAAGAGGAAGTCAGAGGCGCCAGCTGCAGCACCCTCTCTGTTCACCCCTCACCCACACTCCCGCTTCAAACCTATCGCCCTTGTCACCCGCTGCACAATGCACCCTCGCTTCACTTCTTCTTTTGCTGTAGCAGCTCCTGTTTCCCCTGAGCCGATACCCAGGCCAAGCTCCCCATGGCCTCCTCTCCAAGACCCAGTACCTCCAGTGGACAGCTACATCCCCATGGAGGGGTGAAAGCACTGGACAACATAGTCCTATGCAGGACCCAGCACCGCCTCAGCCCTGCACACTGGGAAAAGTGATAGCACTGCCCGGTACCTCAGTTTCCCCATCTGTAGAGAGGAGAATAAACTGTGCCTGATGTGCCAGTTCACAGTATTAGTGATGGCAGGGACCTGGAACAACGGCTGGGCCTGGCTGCTTGGGTTCTAGTACCAAGCCACCATTCATCGGCTGGGCAACTGGGATAAAAGACTTAAACTCTTGAAGTTCAGCTTCCCTACTGATGGCAATACCACCTTGTGGAAGTGACCAGAAGTGCTTTGTAAAGTTGTCACATTTTCACACAGGAGGCACCTGAAGTCCAGAGAAGACAAGGACTGGCCCCAAGTTGCCCAGTGGTGGGGCCCTGGGGGAGAGAGAACTCCCTGGCAGCAGAGTTCTGAAAACATGGCTAAAAGAGCTAGGCAGTAAAACTGCCTGCTTCTCCTTGAACTAGAGGTCCCCACAAGCTTGTGCTACACCAGCCACACACTCTGCAAAGCTCTAAAGAATTGGGGGAGTGACTTGGGTACGTGCACGGGTATGGGTGCATGTGCATGTGTGTGCGTGCTTGCATGCATGTGTGTGTGTGTGTGTGTGTGTGTGTGAAGGGAGGAAAGAGAGTGCTCTGCTGCCTAGGCCCCAACCAGATTCCCTGGGAAAATCATGACTCAGGAATGTGCTCTTCCATCCCTGTGGGGTGGGGAGTGGGAAGGGAGATGCAATAATGGGCAGAAAGCTGACAGGCCCCAGCATGGTCTCCTGCCTCTGTGCCTAACACAGTCACCCTGCCGCATTAGCCCAAGCACAGCCCACAGGAAGCACAGGTGTCTCTGTGGAACAGGGCAGGAGGGTTCCATCTTGCGTAGACAGATCCCCACCCCAGGGGGAGCACAAAGTCTCGCAGGGACACTGGCCACAACCCTGCCTGGTGACTGGGTAAGCCTTTGCCCCCTCTGTAGTCTGCTGGAGTTCTGTGGTGTGGGGGAGGGAGCCCAGGACCTTGTGTGCGTGCTAGGCAAGTGCTATACCTTTGAGTTCCATCCACAGCCATATACTTCGGTTTTCTATGACAATTACCCAGATCTTGACCTCCAGTCCTTCCTGTCTCAGGTCTCCTAGCCACTTCCTGATTTGAACCATCAGTCGTCTCCTTCCTCAAACCAAATGTAAGCCCCAGCAGCTATTCTCAGAAAGCCCAGGAGACCTTCCTCCCTAGCCCACCACCCATGGCTCCTCCGTTGCCCGCCTGGGATGCCAGTTACTTAGCCCTGCATTCCATATCCTGGAGCTTACCTCATATACTCTCCTGGGAGAATATATGAGGTGTGGTCCCACATTACTGCTCTCACCCCACTTACATTCTGCTTCCTTTAGGCTCTGCATGTGCTGGCCATATTCATGCCCACCTCTAAATGCTGTCCCAGATGCGGCTCACATGGACGCTGGCAACCCTTCACCTTCCTCCCCCAACCCAGCTCAAGTCGTGCCTGGAAGACTTCTCTGCCCACTGCACCCCTACATAACATTCTGGAGGTGAAAGCATGAGGAGGCATGCCAGGACCCTGCTCAGTCCCCCAGACAGGCAGGAGGGCCACATGCCATTCCTGGTGAAGAGTCTGCCCATTCGGGCCTACTCACCCTGGTGAGCTTTAAGTGAGATCCCCAACAGGACAGGAGTGCAACTGAGTCACACAGTGAAGGAGTTCTGTACTTTCCCAATTTTAGTTGCATCCAGCAAAAGCCTTGGTTTACGGATAAATTATCTTTAGTTTCTTCCTAACAGACTTAGGTCCTTCTAGTTTTTTTTTCACCATCCTTCAATCTTTTCTTACTAGACATCAAAATAAAAATTTTTTTTGCAGTACCAAATACTGAAACCCAGGACTCTCAACACTGAGCTACAACCCTAGCCACTTTTATTTTTTATTTTATAATGGGTTCTTACTAACTACTAGACATTGAAAACAAGATTTTAAAAAATGGTTATCATAGTAAATTATATATAACATAAAATTTACCACGTTAACTATTTTTAAGCATAAGTTTAGTGGCATTCACATCATCATGCAACCACAGCCACCGTCTCTAAAACCTTTTCATCTTGCAAAACTCAGCGTACTCATTAAGCAAAAACTCTCCAACCTACTGTAAGCCACTGGTAACCACCATTCTTCTGTCATCTGTATGAATCTAATTACTCTAGACACTTCCTGTAACTGGAATTATACAGTATTTCTTTCCCAGACTAGTTTAGTTCACTTAGCATAATGTTCTCAAGGCTCCTTCATGTTGTGGCATGTATCAGGATGACCTCCCTTTTCAAAGTTGAGTAATATTCCCTTGTGTGTGCATATATACATGTTGTTTATCTGTTTAACTGTTAGTGGACACTTGGGCCATTTTCACCTTTATGCTATTATGAATAATGCTGCTATGAACATGGCTATGGAAATGACACCCTTTCAAACAAAGTTTCTAGATGGATTTTAATAACATTGTTTTGTTTGCTTGTTATTTATTTATATAATTTTTTATTTACAGTAACTCAGATTTACTATTTAACCAAGTAATATGAAACAGTCCCTTAAAATGCAGTTATATCCTAAAAACTAAAATAACTTGTAGGAAAAAATGGCTAGTAAACAAAGGTACAAGTGCTATATATTGATGGCAAAGTGCTAAGGGTACAGGACAAAACTGTAGGGTAAAAAATACTGACACAGACCTCAAGTCAAAAATTCCATTGTCCTGAGTTGAGGATAGAAGCCCTGCTAGGGTCATTGGGGAGGCTGACACCACATTCACATGGCATTCAGATACCTGGAGGGTGGAGTATTAGGAACAAGGGTGACACAGGTAAAACCGAAGGGTCAGACACAGCCCCCCCCCACCCGCCCTGCCCGATCCCTCTCCCCAGCATGACCTTTGACTTCTGAACTTCACTTTCCTCACTAAGACATGGTGGTAACACATGGACTGCTGTGACACTAGGTGACCCATGTAAACTGCCAGAACACACCTTGGATTGGAGCTCAGTGCCCTTCCCAAAAGAAACCCTTCCCCAAGGCAGTACAGTCTTTCTTGCTTCCTTCCTTGAAAGGGTCTCACTGTGTTGAGGCTGGAGCCATAGCTTAGGTGCAACCTCTTAGCACCTTTGTCCACTCCCACCTTTAAAAACTGCTAAAGAATTCGGGTTTTGGGTTCAAGACAGGCACTTGCTGCTGTGAGCTGCACACGCTTTCAGCCAGGAGTCTCTCTGAGCCTTTGTTTCCCTGGCTCTAAATTTCAGATGCTTGTTTCCTGAGTTCTCAAAGTCTGACTCTCTAAACTGCATAAGCCAAGGCTCATCACTGCAATATTTGCAGGTTAGCGATCTGTAAATGCTAACCAAACTCCCTGTATTCCCACCAAGGTTGGTCTCCCACCCACTATCAGCAGCCAACCGGTCAACCAGACCAAGCTGGTTGAAATGACCAAAATGAAATGACAAGTGAAACTGCTTATCTTGCAAAAAAGTATGAGTCTTGACGAAGTTGATAGAAGCAAATGCGAGAGAAACTTTCACCAGCTGATGACCACAAAGAGAACATTTATAAAGGAAGTGTCAGGGACCTTCCAAAACGAAGTGATGGGTTATCAAAGGATTCAGAGTGATCTTTGGGTTTGAGGAAGCCTTCAAACACTTTCAAAAAAAAAAAAAAAAGATGCTGCAAAACCTACTCAGAAGGGAAGGATGCTCTACACACTCGATTTTGTCAGTAAAATAAAGCCTTCAAATATTAGCATTTAATTCATTCTTTGCCCAGCCTAATGTGTACATGATTGCAACCATAATCTAAATATTGCTACTCATGGGATAAAACTAATTTATCTTCATAATTTTTAGTTTTTTTCTAAGTACTGACTCACTCCAGCCAAGTTCACATCTGTGAACTTTTCACCTTTTAAGAACAGATAAACCTCAGCAGCCTCTCCAGGAGCAAGATATAACGGGAAGACGTCTGTCTTCCCCACTAGACCACAGACAACCTACCCTCACAAGAGGAAACCCCCCCAAAGGGCTTTGCACCTGGAGGGAGGGGAAGTGCATGACCCTGCCCCCGCCGCCCCCAAGCTTTTTCACGGGCGTTGAGAGCGCCTTGGTCCGCCTTTTGCCTTTTGTTGAACAAAACCGAGCTCCGGTGAAGGCACAGACTCATTGGCTCACATCCACTCAGTGGCAGCAATGCCAGTAGAAAAAAGTACAGTTAACAAAAGTCAAAAACTTGGTAAGTGCGTTCCACGTGTAGAGCTGGGACGGTGGTGCCGCTGCGATCGTGGGGCTCCCAGAGAGTCCCTGGCGCTCGGGGAACCTGAGGCGGGAAAGCCGAGCCCGAGGCCCCCGACCCAGTTTTCGGTCCCCCCACCCCCGGCCCCCACGCTAGGGTGGGGCCTCCGTCGGGTCCGGCCGCTGTGCAGCAGAGCTCGCTGCCCGCCCGCCGCCGTCGCCCCGAAGTCAGGCTGGTGTCCCCAGCCCCAGCCGCTCGGCCGCACCGGGTCACGGCGGGGCCGCGGCTCGCGCTCCCGCCCGGGACCCCGCCGCCCCCGCCCGCCGGCGCCCTCCGTCCCCTCCCCCGGGCGGGAGGAGGAGACTCCGCGGCCCTCCCTCGGCCTCCCGGCGGCGGTCGCGGCCAGCAGCGTGCCCGCTCCACCCAGCCGCGGCGGCCCGACGTCCCGAGTCCGGCAGCGCCGGCCCGAGGTGAGCGAGGGCTGCGGAGCGCGGGGCAGGAAGCCATCGCGGCTCGGGAACTCGCGCGCGGGCCGGAGCCCCCGCCGGAGGGAAGGGGTTAAGCGAGGACGTGCTGGAGGGGACGAAGCAGTGAGGACGCCTGCAGCAGCCCCCACGCTCTGAGCAGAAGTTTCTTGCTCCCTCCCTAGGGTGCGCCCCAGTCCCGGGACACCGGGCCTCGGTCGAGGAGGGGCTGCGGGAGGCGGGGGCTGGGGCTGCGGAATGCCAGGGCGGGCGCCGGACGGGAGGGGGCGGCGGGCGGGGGCGGAATGTGGAACTCTCCCGGGGGACCCAACGTGGTCACCATGGCGAATGCGGGACGGATGGGCAGCACTGACCAATCAGAATACAGCGCCTCTGCCTAGACCGGCGGCGGCAGCCAATGGGGGACGCGTGATGGGATGGGCGGGATCGATCGCCCCTTGTGGGCAGGGATCCCCAGCAGCCCGCCGCCAGGGGGAGCGGGGCGGCCGGGGAGGGGTTGAGTGAGTGGGCACCAAGGCGACCCAGAACCCACAGTAGCCGAAAATTAATTTGTGGAAGAAGTTGGACCGTTGTAAGGATGGCTTAGTACACAGAGGAAGAAGTAGGTCTCAGTTGCCCCACCGAAAGTTCCGATGTTTCCAGCAGATGGCATCAGCAAGCGTCTTCCCCGCCCAGGGCTTCAGTTTCTCTACTTTAAGTGGAAGTACTGCCCTCATCCCACCCTGGTCTTCAGAGCCCTTGTCAGGTGGGTTTGGTTCAGGCAGGGACAAAGTCTGCTCATCTGTTGGACAAAAGAATCTTCTTAGTGCCTATATCATCCTCCTATAGGTAGGGAAACAGGCCCAGCATAGCTGGGGTCTGCATTATGCTATGCAGTGTATGAGTAGGAGAGCTAGGACTCGCAAGGTGGCTGCTGTCCAAGGGCTGGTGGTTCAGGGAGCTGCTCAAGAGTGTGGCTGGGGTGGGGGCGGGTCTGCCCTGTGGGCCTAGTACCTGAGGATCCCATCTTGTAGGTGATCCCAAAGGGCTAGACATAACTGGAGAGAGGCATCCAGTCCCAGTACTCTGCTCTGGCTTTGCACTGCGTGGGTGTGGACAAGTCCGGATGAGCTGAAGTCAACCGTCTGTAAAGACAGGAGTTAGAATGACTGAGCCAGGGTATCTTTAAGGTGCCTCAGTCTGAGATGGTGGTAGTACCTGGGAACAGGCCAGGGTGCTGCTGGGCTCAGGTCCTCTTCGTGCTGCTCCTGGAAGTCCAGCAGCTGGAGTTTGGGCAGCTGGTCAGAAGGACAGGTGCCCACAGTCTGCGGGCTGACCAGCCTTAGGCCCTACACTTATCCAATAAGGCTGTCCCTCTGTGGTTTCCTGCTGGGCTCTGCTCCCTGCCCGCAAACAGGCCTGTGGCCATGGGCTCACCCCAGAGGCCTACCTGAAAGATTCTGTGAGGTTATTGGGATTTCTGAGCTTGGGAGGTATGAGGGGGAAGACAGGGCTTTTGGACCCTCAGCCCCTCGGCTGGCTCCCAGCCAGGCTTCAATGTTGCTCATTCCTCTCATTGGGTATGGAGAGATGTATCCTAGTATTCTAAACAAAACAAAACTACCCACTTTGAGTCCATTAGGCTCCCTCAGGCAAGAGATTAGACCCCTGAATAGCACTGAGTTTACCTCTGACTCTGACCTTGGCCAGTCCTCTTGGAGCCTGGCTGTGTCAGAGCCTGGCTGAAGACTGATTTCTGGTCCTTAGGAGGGTCCCTCAACGCTCTCACACCCTTTGGTCACAAGGGAACCTCCTAACATTAACAAGCATCCATCATCTACCCGTCAGCCCAGTAAGCATTCACACAGTACCTGTCCTATGCTGGGCCCTGTACTGACAGCTAGAGGGACTGAGATGCCCACCTGGACTTCACAAGGTGACACTGCTGAAAAACCACTGGGAGCAGTAGCATACTCAAAAGGGAGGGAATGCTTCACAGGGGAGGCAAGGCTGGAGGTGGGCCTTCAAAGGTGTGTAGCGGTTTGCTGATGGAGGAGAAAGGAGGGAGAGACCTTCCAGACAGATCTATAAGCAAAAGGAGCCACTGGCTCCTTTCTGTGAGTGGGGTTGATGAGGCCCCAGCTTGCAGTGACTGTTTTATTTCTATACTGGAGCAGGGGAGGGTAGCAGAGGGGCCAGGGTTCAGGGGCTGTGAGTCCCACTCAGATTGATGTCCAATCATGGTTCAGCTTTTCTGCTCCACACAGCACCATCCAGCTTTAACAGACTTTATGTAGGGTCTTTCCTGGAAGCTCTGAGTGGCACAGGAGTCCCTTCTGGGTGGGAGGAGCCCTTGTACAAAGGAAAGACAGGTAGGGGTCCAGCATCTGCAAGGGGCACTGGGAATGCACAGATACCTGAAGGGTAGGGAAGGAATAGTGCTGGGGGAAGCAGGGGAGGAGAGTCTGGGAGGGTAAACTCCCCAGCCTGCTCTGTTCCCCCACCCACCCCCCTGCACAGATCCCATGGGAAGAACTGCTGAGCCTGGTGGGGAAGGGCCAGGCAGCAGCCCACTGGAGCCTGGAGTGCAGTGTGAGCCAGTGAGTTACCCAGGGGTGTGTGTGTCCCCATGGCTGTGTTGTGAGAGCAGGGTAGTGGCAGGGTCTGACTGGCCTTGGTCTACAGGGTGCATAGGGTTCCTGGTGTGCTGGCTTCTGCAGAAGCCAACCTGAGGACTCCCACCCCACTCCTTGCCATGCTCCTCTGCGCACAGCCCCTGGGCCTGCAGGAGGAGGGCTGGGGGGTGTTCCTGAGCCTCCCTGCTCGTGCTGTTTCCTTCTCCCCTCCACTCCCAGCTCCTAGAGGGACTTAGCCAAGAAGTCAAGAAGGGGATCAGGTGCTGATTCTGGAGCCATAGGCCCTGGCTTGTGCTTGGGTGCCTGGAAGCCATTAGGGGCCTGGGTGGCGCCTGCCATGCCCTGTATCACAGGCTTAGGATTCCTGGAAGGAGCCAGAGCCCCTCCCTCCCAGCCAAACCCCACAGCAGGCCTGGTGGTCCCAGAGGCAGAGGATGTGGCTGTAGCCCCCACCTTCCCATTCTACTTTGGGGCTTCAGGAAGAACCCAGCAGGCCAAGCCAGTTCCATTCTGCTGGCTGGCACTTGGGTTTCCTGCCCCCGCCCCCAGCACACATTGTTTTTCTTTTCCAAAAGCCTCTCCATGTGGAGCTGGGCCAGGAAAATGGAAAGAGGGGGAGTGTGTCTGTGTGCATGTGTGAGTGATCTAGGGATGAGCATGTGCCTCTGCTGGCTTCATGCCTGGTAGTGTGCTGTGGTGTGCATGTATGCGTGTGTGTTTCTACAGGTATGTCTGTCCTTTGAGTGTGTCCGTATAGCTGTGTGTGCGTATGTGTCTCTGTTTTGCATCTGTGTTTATGGGCATGGAATCGCACGTGTGCCTGCAGATATGTCTGTGTGTACACAGGTGTGTGGAGGATACAGGCCACTGCCTCAGTGTACAAGCAGAGAAACTGAGTCACAGAGAGGGCACTCAACCTGCCAGGGATCTCTTGGGGTGCCAGTGGTGCATGCAGAGTGGAACCCAGATCTGTACAGTTGTGTCTGATGATTGTTCAGGTGTTGCTGGACTGGGACATGAATACATATGTGCATGCCCACCTGTGGGTGATAAGGCATCACCAAACACTCGGATGTCCCCAAATTTGTACTCCTGAAATTACATTCCCAGCTGCCCTACTACACCTCACTCTGTGGGGACTGGACCAAGAAACTGCATTTTTAGCAAGTGTCCAGTGAATCTGAAGCCACCTTCAATGAAGAAATACTGGGCTCCCTCACTCCACCCCTACTTTACAGGTGGGGAAACTGACACCCATGAAGGTACAGTAGCTCACATGAGGTTCGTGAGAGAGCTGGGTCTGGATGGCATGTCTGGTGAAGGCAGATGTTTACTAAACAGCCAAAGGATAGAGGAATGTGGGAGGGTCACTGAGAAGCCTTGAGCATCTGTGAATTTAACGTGGCACTGCTCCACTGGGTGACATACAACCTGTGATGCCTGACTGCACAGGGCCGAGGAGATGAGCAGGGCAGTGATGCCTGGAGACAAGAGCAGGAAAGGGGACTGGGGCCTGTGAGTGCCTTTGGGGAAGAGGTTAGGACCCCAGGGTGGGGCCTGTGGGGACAGTACACAGGTGGTGGGACAGTGGCTGGGCTCCTTTGGGACTGAAGGAATTGTGGGAGTCCTAGATGGGAACTGATGCGAGAGAGGAGTCCCTGCCACTGGTGGTGACAAAGGGCAGTGCCCCCCACATGGGCAGGTGGCTGCTCTGTGAAGAATGGATTTGAAGGAGGCAGAAGTGTGTGGGATGACTCAGGCAGGAGCCAGGTAAAGAGAAAGGAGCCAGGTAAAGAGAAGGGGCTGGGACGGTGCCAGAGCACTCAAGGGCTGAGCCCCACGGGGAACCTTCCCAGGAGGCTGACAGCCAGGTAGGCTACATCTATGGCTCAGGGGCACAGCAAGCACCACCCAGGCCCCAAAAGGCTTCCCAGGCACCCATGCACCTGAGAGTGTGTGTTCCAGAAAAATGACAAGGAACCAGGAGCGATGGTGTACCCAGGTCAAGAGCACACACAGTCACGTGGGGCTAGAAGCCAAAACCTGGTACCGGTGGCCAGGTGAGAGCAGGAGGGCAGTGGTGAGTGTGGGCCACTCTGGATGGGCGGTGAGTGGGAGAAAAGTGGGGAGAGGGAAGGGGGCAGCGTGGGGAGATGATAGGGAGGAGGTTCCCTTTCCACTTCGATCCCCTGCTGACAGTGAAGAGGAGGGTGTTGGGTCAGACTGGAGGGTGAAGGCTGCCAGGCAGTGGGAGCCAGCCAGGGACAAGGCACCCCTCTGTGGTGGGGCGTCCCACCAACAATACACTGGTCACTCAAGCAGGAGGGCTCAAGTCCAAGACTCACCTGGGCAACTTAGACTCTGTCTCAAAAAATAACATTTTTAAAAAGGGCTGAGGATGCATCTCAGTGCTAAAGCCCTGGGTTTAATCTCCAATATCAGAGTGGGGGATAAAAATGTAGATCTTCAGAGCAGGTGTGACGATCCATTGACAGGGCTGAGTCCAATGGTCAGATGTCCCAAAGAGCTTCAGTGGCAGTTAGCATGAGGCCACGGTGGAGGGTGTGTCGGCTGGGTTGGGGCCAGAGAAGGATAGATGCCTTCGTTATTTTTAAGGACAGTGAGGCCCATGAATGACAAAGCCCAGTGCAAAGCCCAGGGTATGGGGGAGGCAGAGGTGAGACAGAGCTTTGGCAGAAAAAGTCAGGGAACCTCCCACCACCCTAGGACTCTCATCTAAGACACTGGGGCTTTTCCATCATTGTCACCCACGTGTGCATTTCTCCAAGTACCCACCAGTGTTTGGGCTTGGGCTCATACATACTGTAAGCGGCAATAAGAAGTTCCCTCACTTTAAATCTGGGAATTGGGACAACATAAAGCCTTGGACCGGGTACCTGGCCTATAGTGGGCCTTCCACAAATGTCATTGTCCTTATTGTTTGGGGACTAGATGAGTGGCCAGGACCCATTGCCTGCTTTCAGTGTCCTCCAGCCTGGGATGCGATGGGGAGAGCTGACCAGATAAATGGTCCAAGATGGGCAGGACTGGACTGATGGGCCTGGCCGAGGAAACCAAGGGGCCTCTAGGAGGAGGGGTGTCTGCGATGAGACCTGAGGATGAAGGGAATCAGCCAGTGCAGGAGGGAGCTGTGCGCGCACAGGCCCGTGGCCTGGTGCTGTGAAGGTAAAGGACAGCAGTCATGCTTTCAGATCCCCCTCACTACCACAAAGAGCAGGGATTAGAGAGATCTCGGAAGCTGGGGATTTAGCTCAGTGGCATAATCGCCTGCCTTGCAAGCACGTGGTCTTGAGTTCAATCCCCGGTATCGATTAAAAAAAAAAAAAGATAGATGTCTAGAGAGATCTCGGGAGGCCCTCTCTCACCCTGAGGGGTAGCCTGGAACCCACTTCTCTCCTGGCCCTTCTGCTACCCGTGCATGGCTGATCTTACGGACTGACGGTGGCCACAGCCTAAAAATGGTTGTCCCCCCAGCAGGTCCGACCAAAGGTCCCCCACCCGTTGGCCCGGAGAGCTGTGGGGCGTGGCAGCCGTCATGCCACGGAATATCGTGCCTGCACCGCGTTCCTACCGCTGTTCCTAAGTCCGGCCACGAGTTTGAGCCCAGCGCCCGCCTGCCCAAGCCATGAGCCACGGGCCGAGCCCCCGGCTGGTCGAGTCCCCGCAGTTGTCCAAGGGCAGCCTCCTGACCATCCTGGGCAGCCCATCGCCCGAGCGCATGGGGCCCGCCGACTCGCTGCCGCCCACGCCGCCCAGCGGTACGCCCTCGCCGGGGCCACCGCCAGCGCTGCCTTTGCCGCCGCCGCCTGCGCTGCTGGCTGACGGAGACTGGGAGAGCCGCGAGGAGCTGCGGCTGCGGGAGCTGGAGGAGGCGCGCGCGCGGGCTGCGCAGATGGAGAAGACGATGCGCTGGTGGTCGGACTGCACGGCCAACTGGCGCGAGAAGTGGAGCAAAGTGCGCGCCGAGCGCAATCGCGCGCGCGAAGAGGTTCGCCAGCTGCGCCAGCGCCTCGACGCGCTCACCAAGGAGCTGGCGGGTGCGCGGCGCGAGCGCCAGGAGGCGCAGGGCGAGTGCGAAGCTCGGGGCCGAGAGCTGGCGCGGCTGCGGGGGACCCGGGGTGCTGCGGACAAGACTCACGATGGCCTGGAGCCCGAAGCCGAGCGGGAGCAGGAGCCAGTCCGCGACGTCGGGTCAGAGAGGTCACAGGGCAGCCAGGTGCGCGCAGGACAGGGCTGTGGATCTGGGGTGGAGGGTGGCAGGGGAGCCAGACCAGCAAAGGGTGAAGTCAGGTCCCGGGACTCCGAAAGAAGCTAGTAATGGGCCAGCTCATCTGGGAGATTCCACTCCATCAGGTTAGACTCAGCCCCCAGCCCAGCATGGCAACCCGGATTGTCTCCCTTCCGGAGACCACCCCCTCCCCAGTATGGAGAAGCCCAGGTCCTGGTGGTTAATCACTTTGGACAGGAAAAAGGTTCTATGTCTTGCCTGACAGTCAAAATTAGTGGCCACAGCTCAATCCAATTCATCTGTTCAACTTGAGTGGGTCGGGTATCACTAGGTGTGCAGAGGAGGCGGTTGACCGGAGCTTTGGCTGAACGGTCGCTTTCCTAGAGGAGGTCACGTTTAAGCAGAGACTGGATAAGAATTAGTTGTGGAAAGTGCTCGAAGGCATTCTAGGGCAAGGAGATGCGGGAGTCTGGAGGCAGAGGACCACGCTAGTGGGTGCCCCACCATCAGCCCTGCACGTGCTCTGAGGAATGTGCTTCTGGAGCACTCCAGGCACAGGTGAGTCTGAGCCAGCTCCGGGCTGGTGAAAGGAGCCTCGGAGTTTGAGCCCAGGCCATCTGCCTCCCAAGCCCATGGTAACCATTAGGGTTTAGATGAGTGCAGTCCCCTTGAGCCATCAGGCCTGTCACCAGCAGGCCACCAGGGGCAGGATCCCAGCTCAGCTCCCCAGCTCCTCCAGCTGGGACTGGATTCCCCCCCCCCACACACACACACACTCCTCCAACCCAGACCCTTCCAAGCCACTGCTGCCTCCTGGGGGCTGAAGTCCTGACTCCCAGGTGTTTGGAGGAGGCATTTCTTGCTCCTGTTGTGGGCCTCGTCTCCTTATTGTCATCACAGTAAGAAGAGCCCTGGGCCAGTGTCTGAGTTTGCACCCCAGCCCTGCTATTTCTATGCTGCAGCCCAGTACAAGTCCCTGTTTTCCTTGTGCCCCTGTTTGTGAAAAGGGATTTTGGACCAAGTGGCATCCAGGTTGCTTCTTGCTGGGCAGTCTGAAAGATAGGAGGCAGAGGAAGAGGTCACTCCTCCAGGATTGCTCAGTCTCCTCGTGCCTTAGCGTTTGCTCCTGAAAAACAGGATCATAGAACTGGAATTTCTTTTGAGGGAACCTAGTCCTCAGCCATCTGCTGCAGTATGTATTTGTGACAGGGAGCTCACACCTCTCCTGAAGAATCTTCCAGGGTATGAGAAATCTTGGTAACTGACTCTGCATTAAGTGAGAAAGCCCAGAGATGGAGAGGCAGACAGCAGAAGAGGAAGCAAGGGTCCAGAAGAACGATGGGACTTGCCAGAGGTCACCAGCAAACTGATTCCAGCCCAGGGCCTGCAAGGATCCATGGGGACAGTTATCAGGGTAATAGAGTGGCAGACTGGTGCACCCTCCCCTTTGGTTCCTACAGGAGCTGGAACTGGTGGAGACCCTGCTGAAGAGCAGACCAGAGGAGCCGGAGGGCTGCTGGGAGGTGCGCAGTGTGGGGGCTGGAGCCTCACGGAGCAGCTCAGGCCGCCAGGAGCGCAGCCGGCTGCCCTGGGAGGACGCAGCTGCCACTGAGGAGGATGCCTCCAAGTTGACTGCCCTGCGGCTAAGGTTGGATGAGTCCCAGAAGGTGCTGCTCAAGGAGCGAGAGTGAGTCTCAGGGGGCTGGGCTGGGGCACCCTCAGTATGAAAATCGGTGTCACCCAACACAAGATACATAGCTACACATGCATGCTTTTTACTTTTTGGATTATTTTCTCCTGTTATTAGGTATTGAACTCAGGGCCTTCACAGTGAACTGTATCCCTAGTGTTTTTTTTTTTTTTTTTTTTTTTTTGATTTGTTATTTGGAGACAGGGCCTCACTAAGTCTCTAAATTGCTTGGGCTAGGCTCAGACTGGCAATCCTCCTGCCTCAGCCCCCAGTGCTGGGATTATAGGAATATGCCGCCACCTCCAGTGCCTTCTTTTATTTGCTCTGCTAGTTCATCTAGGCATCTGCTCTCGGCCAGGCACTGAGCTCTGCTCGGGGACAAGCCCATAAGTAGATAAGTCCTCTGCCTTCATGGAACTTGTGTTCTGGTGGAGCAAGGCAGAAGTAAAAGCAGAGAAGTGGGTAGGGAGTCTGGGAATTGGGGTTGGAAATGTTGGAGTTGGCTTAGCAAGGAGGCAGATGGGTGCATAAAGGAGTCTAGAGTCTGGAGGTCAAGAGACAGGTCTGGCGGAGGTCAAATGCAGGTGTCATCAACCAACAGGTGATATTGTAAGCCAGAAGCCAGTGAGGTCGGAGGATGGAGCCCTGGTGTTAGCCGGGTTTAGAGGTTGGCTAGAGGTGGGGGAAGCAGCAGGGGAGATTCGAGAGGGGAGCCATTTCCAGGCAAGGAGAAACAGGGAAATGGTTTCATGGTGGCCAGAGTGGTGATTGACAGCTGGTTAATTGAAAAGAGGACTTAGCACTGGCCACTTAACTGAAGACATAGAGGTTGCTAGTGACCTTGGCCAAGGCAGTTCAGAAGGCACAGCCTGGTACTAATGAATATTCTGCAGCTTTGCTGTTCAGGAGCCACATAGTCTAATCTAGGTACACACATGATTTTATTTTTAAGAAACCAGTATAGGGACTGGAGCTGTGCTCAGCAGTGGAAAGCTCCCCTAGAGTGCACAAGGCCTTGGGTTTGATTCCCCAGCACTGGAAGAAGGGAACACCATGATGCGCCTGTGAAGGTGAAGGTCAGGGTGGTGCCCTTGGGCCACGGAGTGCCAAGATGGGCAGCAAACTGCTGCCAGAGGCCAGTGTAGCAGGGGGAGATGAGACGTGGAACAGGGTCCTTCTTACAGCCAGAGATGGGACCATCCCTGCCAGCACCTAATCTGGGGCTCATAGCCTTCAGAGCTGTGAGAGAGTAAATTTCTGCTGTTTGAGAAAAAAAAAAAGAACCTGAGGCACTGAAATAAAAATATTTGCCCATCCCTCCCTGTCCTCTCCTCTCTCCAGGGACAAACTGGCACTGAGCAGGAACATTGAGAAGCTGGAGGGGGAGCTCAGCCAGTGGAAGATCAAGTATGAGGAGCTGAGCAAGACCAAGCAGGAGATGCTCAAGCAAGTGAGTCTGGAGACGGGGCTTCCTGGAGCACACCTGAATCTGAGCAGTGGGGGCAGAGAGAAGGGAGTTCACTTACTCAGTGGTGGCTCTGTGTGCAGGGCTGAGTGGGATCCCTGCCTTCAGGAGCTCACTTTGTGGAAGCTAGGAGTGAGCAAATGATGGAAAGTCCGTGAGCCACAGAGAAGACTCGCAGACCAAGAGAGATGAGTTGGTAGGCCCCAGGAGGCCTCTAAAGAGGTGACATTTGAGGCAAGAGCTAAAGGGGTAAGAAGCAGCCATCTTTGAGAAGGTACAGGAGCAGAGGGTTCACAAATGCAAAGGTCCTGAGGTGGAACCAAGCGTCATAAGTGAAAAAAGGGGGGTTGGCTGGGGATTTAGCTCAGCGGATACGCGCCTGCCTTGCAAGCACAAGGTCGTGAGTTCGATCCCCGGTACCGATAAAAAGAAAAAAAAAGCTTCATATGTGCCCAACACAGAGAAGGGCACTGGCTATAATGAGTGAGAGGTGAGGCTACAGCTGCACTGAATTTCACAGGGCGTCACGACCTGGATGGAGGAGGAGTCTGAGTGTGACGCACCTTGGGTGCTTGCTTTGTGCCAGATGTGGTTGAAGCCTTGTGGCAGTCAAGAGAGCAAGGTCTTGACATCCCAGTTTTACAGATTAGGAAACAGGCCCCAGAGAGGGGAGTCGTCGTGTCCATGTCCTCCCATCGTGTCCCCTTCCCCACCCGGCTAATCCTGGGATCACAGGCTGCTGCCTATTCTTTCTCCTTGCCAGCCCACATGGCCACCAGGGGGCGCAGCCACCCAGGGAAAGCCTAGCTGGATTGGCTGGGTGTCTGGGTGAGAGGACCAGAGTCCTGAACCCGGGAACAGGTCGGATACTGCTCTTCCACAGAACCCCCCTGAACCATCCATCATCTTGGGGAATGGGCGCCTGGAACCCAGATCTTTATTCTTTTAAACTGTGAGGTATAAGTATTTGAAGAAAAGTGAATGAAGCACTAGTGTGCAGCTCAACAGAAAATCATCTCGTGTATCTGGCATCTTTCATCCACATTGTTTTGAAGACTCACCCATATGGCTGCAGGGAGCCACAGCTCACGGGGTTTTACTGCTGTACAGTAAGGGACTGTGTTACTTGAAAAGCAGCCTGAGCCATTCCAGTGCACCTGCTTGCAGACCAATCCTTAGATCAGTGGTATGTACCGAAGGCTCCTATGTCAGGGCCAAGCAGGACACAAGGATGGCAAACAGACACACCCTCCATCTCCCATTTTGCATTTTGGTGGGCAATGGGATGAGCACAGGAGAGGCCTGAGGATAAGATGACTCAGTCCTGCAAATTACCCGAGGATGTCCCAAGCTGGGAGGGGCATGTGTGCAAAGGGCCTGTGGTGGGCAGGAACTTCTTGTGTTTGCAGAACAGGAAGAAATCCACACAGCTTGAAGCACAGAGAACTAAGGAGAAAGAGATGGAAAATAGGATGAGGAAAAGTAAACAGGAATCTGATTGTGTGAGATGATGGGAGTTGGGTTTTATTTCAAGGCATCCAGGAACCATCAAAGGGGCTTTTGGTGTTAGGCAAAGATAGAAATTGAGTTTGTCTTTTTAAAAGCTCACTGTTGTAAGTTGCTGTTTCACTGACGGGTAAGAGTGGACATGGGGAGGGGGAAGCTAGATGTTAAGGAGGGGGAAGATGAGAGACATCAGAGGCAGCAAAATGGCCAGCGTCAGGGTCTGTTCAGAACCAGTCCCAGAGCCTGGTTCCAGGGTATATCTTGGTGGTCCTCATGTAATCAGGGTGGGCGATGTCCTTGCAGCTTAGTATCCTAAAGGAAGCACACCAGGACGAGCTGGGCCGCATGTCCGAAGACCTAGAGGACGAGCTGGGTGCACGGTCCAGCATGGACAGGAAGATGGCTGAGCTGAGAGGCGAGGTGAGGTGGCCAGCAGGACGTGGGGTGCTGAGGTGGGGGCTGGGGCCCCACCTGTATCGGCTGGTCACTGGGAGGAGAGTGGGAGCCAAGTCTGCTCTGAGGGTGCCCCCATCTGCAGAGGGCGGCCCCTTTCCCACACAAGGACCAGAAGCACCCCCACATCCTGCACACCGTGACAGAAGCCCAGCTTAATTATAGCAGCTGCAGCTGGATCTACTTCCTGGAGCCAAAAATGGCTCCAGGAGGTGGGGGGGGCAGCACGGCCCTCAGCCCCCCTCCCCCGGGAATCTCACTCGTCCTGCCCTGTTGCAGATGGAAAGGCTGCAGGCTGAGAATGCGGCTGAGTGGGGCCGCAGAGAGCGACTAGAGACCGAGAAGCTGGGCCTGGAGCGGGAGAACAAGAAGCTGCGGGCACAGGTCGGGGACCTGGAGGAGGCCCTGGCCCGGCGGCGGCGGCAGACCACCAGTGCCCTGGACTGCGACCTGCGGGCCAGCCAGGCTGCACTTTTTGAGAAGAACAAGGTGGGCAAGGAGTGCAGCAGCCAGGGCCTCCCCGGGGCCCCAGCAGGGTGCCTCCTGTGTGCCAGGCCTGCTGGTAGATTACAGGTTGAGATGTGTAAACTCGCACATCTGAAAGGCTCCAAATTCCACAAGCTTCCACCTGACACAGGATAGGTCACAGTGGAAACCCACTGTGCGCTAAGAATATTGTATGAAGTTTTCTTTAGCCTCTGTGTCCAAGGTGTATGTGAGTCATACCTGAATTTCATGTCTATGCTTGGATCCCATCCCCCAACCGTTTCATTATGTAGATGCAGATACTCCAAAATCCAAAAAACTTGAAATCCAAACCACTTCTAGTCCCAGGCATGTTGGATAAGAGGTATTCAAGCTGTAGCTGCATTTATTGAGCAGCTACTGTATGCTGGACCATTTGGTAATTACAGTAGCCGCATTTGAGTGCCTACCATGAGGTTAGGCCCAGTGATATTTACAGTAGCTGCACATATTGAGCACCTGCTGTGGTGCTGGAGAAACAGCAGTGAACAGATAGGTGTGTCGTCTCCCTCCTCTCATAGTGGAGCTGATGTCTCGAGAGATCCAGAGATTGCTCTCTCTCTCACATATGCTTATACCAATCGCATCGATCCATGGTTGTCAGGGGAAGAGGAACAGCTAAGGACTCAGCCTGTATCCAGGGTCCTAGAAAGGCTTCCTGGAGGGAGTGACATTTGACATCATTTGCTGGTGGCCTCATTTGGGAAGCGAGGAGAATGGGGAGTCAGGTGAGTGAATGTCCCTTGGTGAGAGGATGTGGCACCTTGGAGGAATGAGAAGGCCAACATGACTGCAGGGGATGAGCAGAGGGCCAGAGCATGTGAGGCGGGAACCAGGCCAGCTGGGCGGGCAGTGATGGGAGGGCAGGCCAATGGGGAAGCGACAGCTCTCGAGGCAGCAAGGGCTGCTGGAGACCAGGACCAGGCTGGATTTGATGGAGATGAAATGAAGGCTGGACTCAGGAGACTTTTAGACGCTGTCATCCCCACTTCACAGATGGGAAAACTGACTGATCCCAGAGCTCAGGGCTGGTCATTGTGTCTGCTGGCTGCCACTCCTCTTCCCAGCCACTCTGACCTCTGCTCTCTCTCCTCCCACACCCACTCCTCAGCTTGGTTTGTTTCCAGACTCAGCACTTCAAATGCCATGGATTCGTTAGCAAAGACTTCAGACCTTGTGCCCCACACAAATGCTGCTGCAGGTCCAGGTGTCTGCTGACATCTCACAGCCAAATATCCCAAGTGGAGTCACCTCCTGGCCTTCCCTGTTGCCCACTAAGCCTTCTCGGCCCAATAAGTGCCATCTGTTGCCCTGAAACCACTCCCTAAACCTTAGTGCTGGTGTTTTGAACAAGGGACAACCCCAAGGAGAAGACACACTCAGCCCCCCCAAATGCTGCCTGACCTGTGGGACACCGTGGTGCGGTGCCCAGTGACACTGAGCCCCCCCTGTCTGTCCCCTGCAGGAGCTGGCAGACCTGAAGCACGTGCATGGCAAGCTGAAGAAACAATTCCAGGAGAAGGTGGCAGAGCTGGCCCATGCCAACCGGCGGGTGGAGCAGCACGAGGCTGAGGTGAAGAAGCTGCGGCTGCGAGTGGAGGAGCTCAAAAAGGAGCTGGCCCAGGCCGAGGATGAGGCAAGTGTCCCCTTGGGGCCAAGGGAGCAGCCTGCAGGGCCACCCATGCTCCATGCTGGGACTACACGGGACTACATGGCAAGGAAGGACCCCCACGAGGCACTCGGGGTAAAAGGGAGCCAGGGGGTGGCAGTTGGGTGCTAGGATAGAAGTGGGGGCAAGAGGAGGGAAGGGTGGCCAAGCTGAGAGAGTGAGCAAGTGGATGAATAGATGAATGGGAGGGTGTGGAGACAGTTGAATGGAGGACAGAAGGGGGACTCCATGGATGAGTGAACAGATGGATGCAGGACTAGGTGGGCAGATGGATGTGAGAGGAGGGAGGGAAGGAAGATGGATGAATGAGGTGTAACAGCAGATGTCTGCTGGCTGGAGGGAGACATGGGTGGATGATGGGTGCACAAACAGATGGAGGGCTGGATGGGTAGACTGTGGACAGATGGACAGACAGCGAACTTCAGGAGTGTGTGGAAGAATGAATACAGAGAGAAAGGAGGACAGAGGGTCAGGGGCATGGACGGGCGTTGTGGGCAGGCAGATGAGTGGGTGCTGATTGGGTATTGCATGGTGAGGGTGGGTGAGTATTTCCATGAGCAGACAGGCTGGTGGGAGTAGGTGGTAGGTGGGGGGGGGGGCAGCCGTATCAGTGATTTCAGAGCACTGAGGGCTGGGTAGATTTGGAGAGATACCACAGGGACAGAGGAAGGAGCAGAAAGGATGCTGCTTGGACAGGGTGGCTTTGACTAGGCCTCAGGAGCAGAAGCCCTTGAGAGGCACAGTCTCAGAGAGGAGCAGGAGAAGCCGGACCTCAGCTCCCCCTGCCCTGGTGGCTCAAGTACTTCTGGTCCTGCTCAACCACAGCTGGACGAGGCCCACAACCAGGCGCGGAAGCTGCAGCGGTCGCTGGATGAGCAGACGGAGCTGAGTGAGAACCTGCAGGTGCAGCTGGAACACCTGCAGTCCAGGTGGGCCATGGGGCTGTCTTCATGGGAGAGGGGGCATCCATGGCCTGGGTGCTGCCCGAGAACCTTCTGTTGGAGATGGAGCCCCTATGAAGGCCAGAGGGGAAGACAGAAAAGAAAGGGATCCTGTGCTCAGAATCCCGTCCCCTCCAGGCAGGAAGGGCCGGGGCCAGGAAACCAGGGAGGTGGGTTCAGGAAGCCAGAACAGCTGGGGGACCTGGAATTGTCTCCTTTAGCAGGCCAGGGGGTGGCCAAGGAGGTCAGGCTTGAGATGTGGGGCAGCATCTGGGAGATGTTGGCAGGAAGGTCCAGCCCCCATCTGGTCAGCTTAATAACTTAGCAAGACCCCATCTCAAAACAAAAAAAGACCTGGGGATGTAGCTCAATGTGAAGCCCCTAGGTTCAGTCTTCAGCACTGTAAAAAAAAATAAGAACAAGCAGTTTCCAGGACTGCAGGCCTCTGGTGACACAGGACAACAGACCTCTGGAAGACACGCAATGGCAGAGGCCCCATCAAATTGGTAGAACCCAAAGGTCTCTGGTTGACTCACCCCTGCTCCTGCCCTCTGTGAATGGTGCCTTTTCTCTGCACTTCCCTCGAGCCAGGAGATGTCAGAGAACTGCAGCTCCAAGCCCCCACTGCACAGTACCCCACTGCACAGGGAAGCCCTGGGCATCAGGCCCCAGCACTGATCGACTGCCTTATACCCAGGTCTGGCCACCCCCTTGCCTGCTTTCTCTACCTCTGCAGCCAGACGGCTTGGGTGGTCTCAGGACAGTAAACATCTCTTGAATCCATGCCCTATCTTACAGGTGGGGATGATACTAAATCTCACCCTTTGGTCATTGTGAGAATTAAATGAGCTGATTTATGTTTATAAAAGTACCTGAAAGACTGGACATGGTGGTGCACACCTGTGATCCCAGCAGTCTTTGAGACTGAGGCAGGGCGATTGTCAAGTTCAAGCCTAACCTGGGCAACTTAGTGACTTGGATCTTGTCTCAAAATAAAATATAGAAAAAGATCTGGGGAGTGGGCTGGGTTATTGTTGAGTGGTACAGTACTTGCCTGGTATGCAAGTACCATTGCTAGAGATGGAACCCTGGATTCCATCTCTAGCAATGGTAAGAAGGAAAGGAGAGAGAGTGAGAACCTAAGGAGATAGTCCATTGCAAAAGCCCTGAGTTCAATTCCTAGTACCACAAAAAATAAAAAATATAAAAATCTGCCATAAATGCTGAGTAATGGTCAGCTGGTATAGCTGCTATCCCTATTGCTGCTACTGCCATTGTGGCCACCCCTGGGGAGGGGCCTAGGTTGGGAGGATAACCGTGCTTCAAGCAGCACACTGCTGTGGGCAAAGTTGTCTAGCACAGGGGCAGACAAGGAAACCAAGGCCCAAGAGGAAAGGTCCTCCACAGCCATACAGCCAGATCCCCTCTCCTTTGGCATCTGTATTTGCTGAGCATTTACTAAGTGCTGCTGTGCTGCAGTGTTGTGGGTAGGAGTACAGACTCAGGAGCTAGACCTGCAGTATAGTCAGCTGTGCCTCAGTTTCCTCACCTGGCTAAGGTCATAGCCATGAAGTGTGGAACAGGGGTCCAATTGTGGATCTTGGTCCAGCGGCAGCACTCACACCTCTGGAGACCACTGTGTCTAGGGCTGTCCCAAAGTCCAGGCCACATTCTTCAGGAGCCATAAACTCCCCAGATGCCCAGCACCCCCAGTGGGGAGGGCAGGACCTCCCACACCTCCACCTCCTTGTAGTTTCCAACTTTCTGTGCTTTGCTGATCATTCGGGACAGCTCACTAAATCACCACAGTAATGGAGGCATGCGCCCCTCCCTGCCGTGTTAATAATTCATGCCTTCCAGTAAGATGCAGCAGGGGCGGCCGCTGTGATGGGGTGGGAGGATGGGTGCACTCTCCACCAGCTCTGCTCGGAGTCTGAGTTTGCTTCCTGTGTTTTGGCTTTAGGAATTTTAATACAGGGAACAAGTGCCAAGCACTTGCTCACCAACACTGGGAAAGTAGGCTCTCAGACCACCCCCAAATGCCATCCCCTACTCCATTTGCCCTTGGAACAGGGCTTTAGGCAAGTCACTCAACTTCTTTGGGCCTCAGTGTCCTTGTGTGTACGTGGGTATGACAGTGGCGCCTGCCTCGTAGAAGCAGAAGTCATGAAGATTAGCTGGCAGCCGACAAGCACTAGGGAGAGTGTGGCTGCTCTCAGCACAGCTACAGCCACGTTACCAGGAGGTGGCAAGGCCAGACTCTGCTCTAACCTCTTGTCGCCCCTGCCCCACAGGCTCCGCAGGCAGCAGCAGAATGCCCCCCTCTTTGGGAAGATCCGCAGTGCCCGTTTTGGCACGGAGGAGGCCGGGGATGGAGCCAGTGACCTGGACGAGGATGAGGACCTGCAAATCCAGGTGGCCTAGGGCCTCCCAGGGCTGCACAGGACTAGCCCGAAGCCACAAGTCCCCAGCCCCTCCGACTGATGCAGCGGGCTGTGCTTGTTGTGGGTCCCTGCCCAGTGCTCCTGTGGAAGGGAACCCTATTTCATATATACACATGTGTATACCCAGGGCTGCCCTTTTGGTCTTATAAACAAGGGACTGCTCAAAGCTCAGTCCAAGGGACCCCACCCACCCAGACCGTGCAGAGTGCACTGGGTCGGGAGATCATATGGGGGCCCCAGCCCAGGGCCCCTTGCCACACCTTAGTGATCTGGCAGGACCTGTTCATAATACAGCGTGACGAACGCAGGCTTTTGTAATAAATGGAGTTCACGTTCTTGAGCAGAGTCCTGAGAGCATAGTGGGTGTGGGGGGAAGGGAAGGGGTCAGCGTCAGCCTTTACCTGGCACTGAACTGGAGCTGAAGGAGTGAACGAATAAATGAGAAGAGGGATGCATGAATGAGCATCTGAGCTGCTAAGGCGTCTGGTATCCAGCTGTGAGGGGCAGGAAGAGGTGCCTATCTGATATGGAGAAGACAAGACTTGAGTTCCAGCCCCTGACGGATTCAAACCTTTGCTCTGCCCCTTACTGGCTGTGTAAGCTCAGGGAAGTGGCTTGCCCTCTCTGAGTCCCAGTTTCTCCAGCTATTGATTAAGATGCCTTCTAGAGTAGTCAGGAGAATTAAGTGCATTCATCCAGAGCTCAGTCAAGGGGAGTGAATGTCAGAGTACCTGGAGGTCTTAGATAGGAGCAGTGGCCCAGTGGGCACAGGAGCTGGGGAGCTCTCTCAGGCAGGTGTGTCTGCTGGGAATGCAGAGTCCTTTCCCTCAGCCTCCGTCAGCTCACAGAACTCCAGGAACTTTTATTTTTGGCATTTAATTTCTAACATCCCTATAATCAGATTCATATCAAATGGATGAAATGGTTATTGGAAACAGCCAGTCCGGCTCGGCGTGGTGGTACACAGCACATCCCAACACTCGGGATGCTGAGGCAGGAGGATTACTGTGAGTTCATGGCCAGTCTCAACTGCGTAGCAAGACCTGTCTCAAAAAAAACAAAAAACGAAGAAGGAGAGAAAGAGAAGAATCAGCCAGCCCTGCCATGGGGTGCACATTTGTGATCCCAGTTATTCCAGAGGCTGAGGCATGAGAATCACAACTTTAAGTCTAGCCTGGGCAACTTAGGAAAATCCCATATCAAAATTTTAAAAAGAACTGGTAATATAGCTCAGCGGCAGAGTACCTAGCATGCATGAGGACCTGGGTTCAATCCCCAGTGCCCCCCAACATGCAAAAACAGACACTTTCTAATCTCCACATCAAGGTGACATTCAAGGCATGGGCCCTGATGAGGCTTTTTCAGATGAGCTCTGACACTAGGGCCTGCTTCCTGCAGAAGGCTTTGTCAGGACCTGTAGTGAGCAGGAGGTGGTGAGTTCCCCATGTGCAAGAGTATGCAAGGAGAGCTGGGACTTCATCCTGGTACTGAAGAGTTAAATTCATTTGGTACAGGGGCTCCCTGCTGGAGGTACTAAGTGACACTCTGTTGGTGTGGCTGAGTCATAAGGGTCCCCTGAGGCCACAGTACAGGGACACCAAGAGCCCTGGGGGCTAAGACAAGGGGACAGACTGGCACACAAGCCTAGCTGGGAGCCAGTAAGGAGCCCTGAACATGTTCTTGTTGCTAAGCCTCCCTGACAGTGCTAATGGGGTGAACTTTGCTGCCATGACAAAGGCCCCAGGTCGCTTCTCTTGGGCTCCCCAGGCGCAGGAGCCAGCCATGCAGACTTCCCCTAGATGGCTCTTTCCCCAGCAGCTAGACCTTTAGAAAAGGCAGCATTTCCTGCCAAGGGTCTTTCTGTTTTCTCTCTCAAACAGGAAGTTGGCCTGGGAAAAAGCTGAAAGTGCTGCCCTTTGACCCCGAGGAGCTAGGAGCCAGGCCCTCACTAACAGCAGCCCTGAGAGCCACCTCCACGGGACCTGCCATTCCCAGACACAGAACAGACCCTGTCCGGGCTCCCCCAGACTGCCTGGCACCTCCGGTGAGATAGCCTTGAGCAGAGGCCTCATTACAGCGCCTATCTCCTGGCAGAGCTGCGTCTGAGAGCCTCAGCGGGGAGAGGAGCTTGCCTCCCACCTCCACTTGCCAGGGAAACACATCAGCAGGGGGGACAGCTGTGGAGAGGCTTGGTGACTCTTGGCCTGGAATGCAACTGCTTCCCTGCTCACAGCCCTCCGTGGCTCCCATTTACCTGTAGCAAAAGTCTCCAAAGTCACCCAGTGGTCATGGCCACAGCATCTGCCAACAAAAGCATTAGCATTAGCCTTGGCTCACATGATGCTTTTAAAAAATCTTTAATGTGGCGCTAATATTAGTAATGGGAAGTTTTCACATCAAAATGTGGGTTTCCCTCTCCTGAAACATCAGCACTGCTGACCACATGGGGCTCAGGCTTCTGCATGGCCACAGCCGCCAGGCTGGGAGTGGTGGTCCTCGAGGCATGGCACAGACACTGAGCCCGCAGGCCTTGCCAGTCCCTACAGTGTCCTCTGCACCCAGCTCATTTAAATCGCTGCCATACCCTGGAGCATCTCCAGTTCCTTTGGTAGATCAGTGACAGAAGGAGGCGCTGAGCCCAGGGAAGGTGTGACCAGGCCAAGCACACATGTCACTCAGGGGCTTAGACCTCCCATGGGCTCCTGTCGCTGCAGGGTGACTGCCAAGAGCATATTTACTGAGCCATAGTGGGTGTCACACATGTGGCCTCTGTCCCATCAGTCTTTCACCATGTAGGGGCCACGATCGTTGTGCTATGTTATGTTCCATCCAGAGGCTCAGAATAGGCAAGTAGCTACCCCAAGGTCACGTAGCTGATTAATTGTGCATCTGGGATTCCAAGTCAGGCGGTCTGAGTCCAGAGCCCACCCTCCCTGCCGCTCCAAGGCCCCACCCTCCATGTCCCCTACCAGGGCAGCCACCGCTCTTTTCTGCACATATCCTGCAGCCCCAGCCAGGCCCACTCCTCACTGCCACTCAGAATTGTCCTCCCATCAGAGTCCCTGCAAATGTAACCTGCTGTTTTCATTCTTGGGGTGTCCATGGATTGTTTATGTCTGCTTCTGTCCCACCAGCTATTCTTTGGGCATTATCCCAGGGGCCAGAACCCCAGTCTAGACCTAGTGGACATCTTTAAGTGTAGGGAGGGAAGAAAGAAAGGAGGGAAGAGGGAAGGAACTACAGTGGATGGAGGAAGGATGGATAGTATGATAGAGGAAAGATGGGTAGATGGTGGGAGGAAGGGCGAATGGAGGATGGGTGATGAAGGATGGTGGATGGATGGATGGAGGAAGGATAAGTGGAAGGAGGATGGAAGGAGGGAGAAAGGCTGGGTGGATGGAAGAAGGATGAATGGATGGAGGATGGGTGGATGGAGGGGTGATGGAGGATGGATGGATGGAGGGAGGATCGGTGGATGGAAGAAGGATGGGTGGATGGAGGAAGGATAAATAGAGGAAAGATGGGAGGTGGGATGGTGAAGGCTGAAGCCTGATCCCAGCCCTACTGTGCTATCTGCGGACAGCCCCAGATGAGTCTTCTGCTGGTCAGCAAAGGTCCCCGCATGGAGGAAGTACTCATCTCAGGTACCAGATGTGGCAGCAGCCAGACAGCATTGTGAGGGCCTCTCCCTTCTGGGCCTGGAGTACCCAGACAGGCTGCAGAACCAGCAGAACCAGACACTGAGCTACCTGCCCGGCCCCTCCTTTCCCTGCAGCTGAGGCCTGGGTGTGTGGCTGGAGTCTGTTCTTGCTCTGCACCCAAGGTCCTTTCACCCAGCCTAACTCTCCAGGCCACTGCACACCCCACCATGCCCAAAAGTGAGCCATCCATACTCCAGCCCCCCTAACTTGAGTCCAAGCCTGCTACGTTGTTGACTGTCTTTTGTAAAGTCCTGACCCTCTCTGGGCTTTATTTTCCTCTGTAAAATGGGAGCCACAGCCAATGGGTTGACCAAACTCACACCCAGTAACAGAACTTCATTGTTTGTATTATCTTTCTGGCTTTCCCTGTTGCTCTGCACACCACCACCACCCTGCCCCACCAGTCCCCAGTCCTTGTCTGCCTGGGGGACCTCCAGCCACTCTGGCCAGCCTTTCTCGGGCAGCAGATTGGGGCTGGAGGCCTAGCAGCACCCAGGAGCCAGCTGCAGCTCTCGGCCTGCCAGCCCCCACCCAGCTCCTCTGCCGACTTTATCTACTAATTGCAGGTTGCAAGATGCCAGCTGCCTCCTGGGCCCCAGGCTGGAGCCTCCCAGCCCTCCTCCAGTCCCGCTCTGTGCTGGGGTGGTCTCCACGGTGCTCAGACTCCCGCCCCTGAAGAGGTGTGACTGCAAAGCCCTCCTCAGATTCCTCTCCCAGGCTCCTCTTCCCCCACCTAGAACTCCAGGGCTTTCCACCCTGCTCTGGCCCCTGAGAGAATTCTCCACGTGCTCCAGACCCTGCTGCCTCAGGACAGGGCACAGTCCAGACAGACCCTTTGCAGCGGCTCTCCTGTCCCTGCCACTTGCTTCCCCAGCACCATCCCTGTCCCTGCCTGAGCATCAGTGACCAGGTCAGACTGGATGCCAGACAGCTCCACAGGGACCTGGGGACATGCCTGCTGCCCACAGTTGGACTTCAAGCTCTGGGAATGGAGACGTGTCTATGGGAATCCCCAAGGGGTGGGGGTTGTCTGTCCTCTTCTGTTGTGCCTTTAACTTATCTTCACGACTGCCTGAGAGATGGATAATGGGGAAACAGGCCCAGAGAGGGAAGGGATAGTTAATAAGTGACCGGATCGGAATTCAGATCCAGGTGACTCCAAAGGATAAGCGATTTTAGCTGCAGCCCCCAGCCAGGTTTCAGCCTGGTTGGAGGGGGAGGGACCATGAGCACTAGTGAGAGAGACTCAGGATGGACAGGAAGCCTGAGCTACTGTAGCACCGTGGCCATCAGCAAGGCCTCTGCCTCAGAGCACACACAAAGCCCTTTCTCCTCAGGAGCCTCCGTCCCTCTTCTAACTTAGGAAGTGGCGGTTGGGAACCATAATCTCTAGATGAGGACATTGAGGCCTGGAAAGGGAGTGACTTATCCCAGGACACCGAGCCACTGTGACCTGGGAGTCTGTAATTCTTTGAGTAGGACTGTGATCCTTTGCTCCTTGGGCACCTTCGTTAAAGAAACTCAGGAGGATGTAGCTCATAGTAGTGTGCTTACCTACCATGTGCAAGATGCCAGCCCCAGCACCACAAAAATAGATAATAAAAGTAGCGTAGAGAGAGCAGCCAAACAGATGTAGATTCACCTATACCATTAACTAACCAGGAAGGGCACCACTCTCAGCCTCTGTTTCCACACATGTAATATGGGGGCTAGAAGGGACGTGTCAAGCCCTGGCCCCAGGTTTAGTGCCCCACAGTGCTGTGGTCTGCCCAGCTTTTTCCAAGGTCCTCTGGCATGTCTAAATACAGGGCCAGCTGTCCAGGTGGGAAAGTGGCCTTGTTCACACTGGGTCAGGATCCACTGCTGTCACCCTGGGCCACCCCTCCCAACCACCCCTACTCTCCTGTCCCCAGCCCATCTCAGAAGCCCCCTCCTGATCACCGACCCATTTTCCCAGGGAATCTCCATTCCAGGAAGGAATGTGGGGGAGCAATGCACCTTTGTCTATTCCTGGGCCCCTCTCCCCCCCTCACTCCCTGGAGTCAGGTACAGGGAGCATCTTGAGAACTTGGATGGTGTACTAGCTTCTCTGCATTAGCTTCTCTGATTTCCCCAGTCCCGGGGTGAGGGGTAAATTGAAGAAGCTGCTGAGCTAAGAAGGTGGGGCACAGCGTAAAAAAAAGGTCAGCCAGCCTGTCCTCTGTCATTTCTTGTGATGGTCCTGACAGCCCAGCGGGCTGATACCTTATTATGCCACCTTGCAGGTGAGAGAACCAAGGTCCAGCTCTCTGGCTGCCTCTGAAGTCCCATAGCCACTAAGAAACAGGACTTGGACCTGGGCCGCTCTCTCCAGAGCCAGTGCTGGTGACCCCACTGCCCCAAAGCTCTGCAGCACCTTGAGTGTGCCACATGCTCCTTCCCAGGCCTCCAGAATCCCTCGGGGTCCGGATGACACCCAGCCCCTCATGCTTATGGCTAAGGAGGTACTGTTCTGTGGGCACCTGCTTGCCAGGTGTCTCTGCCAAACTTCCCCCTGCGCTGTCCCCTCACTCACTGTGACCCAGCCACTGGCCTGCTTTCCATCCCTCCAACAGCCCAAGTCCACCAGGCCTGCCGCGCCTTCAGCCCAGAACCATCTTTCCCATCTTCCCAAGGGCAAGGAAGGCGTGGCACTTTTCTGACTCCTCTGGCCACCCAGACCCTTCCTCTCCTATTCCCCCAGGTGCTCCACTTTGAGCCCTTGAAATATATTTTTCAAATTAGCCTCCTCTCCTGTAATTCTGATTTATTCACCTAGTAGTGACTTCCTATTACCTTGTTCACCAATGACTCCTCCTTTGTTATAAATATTTTTCCAGTACTGAAGATCAAATCTAGGGATACTCTGCCACAGAGCTACAACCCCAGCACTTTTTGTGGGGGAAGAAAATTTGCCTGAAACTTGTGATCCTCCTGTCTCAGCCTCCAGAGTTGCATGTGCCACTCTCCCCAAGGACTCCACCTTTTTTGCTTACCTTAGTACAGCTCACCTAAGCCAGTCATATAGCTGGGCCTTACTAAGCACTGGACGAATGAATTGAATGAACGAATGAGGAAATGAATGAGTATGCTTCTGTGTGTTCTCTCTAGCCCCTGCTCTGGGTAGGCATCAGAAGCCAGGCCAGGGGCTCAGGTCAGTCAGAGGCAACAAGAGAGGGAGTAAGAGAGCAAGGCAGGCAAAGGGGCTGTGTGAAGTTTTTTGAGAGGAAACTCAAAGATGCAGCGCTATTAAAAATTGATATTTCAATGAGATAATCCCTCTCCTAGGCTTTTAATTGATTGTCTAAAAAGCCTTCCTCCATTGTTATGCTGCTTTATTTTCAGAGACCATTAATTTTTTTATGGACAAGCAAACCCAGCTAGGGTGGAAGGGCTGCTGTTCAGCTGATTCAAGGCAGTGTCCAGGGTGCCAGGGGTGAGCGGCGGGGGCGGGTGGGCCAGGCATGGCCATGACACTGGCCCTGTGCTCCATGCTAGCAGGTCAGGGCTGGCTCCCTGAGGAAGAGGGAAGCCCCTATCCAGGACACACGCACAGGTATGCACACACACACATACATAAGCCCTGACTCGGCCCCAACTAGTGGACCACATGACAGGAGGAGGTACAGGTGAGGAACAGGAGTTGGGATCCCTGGGTTCCTCCCTGGCTGCTGGTGGCCTGTTTCCCACCTGCTCCAGGCCTCTGTTCCCCAAGGACTCCCTTACAGGGAGGTGTGGGAAGTGGAGGAGGAAGGAATGGGAGGCAAGGAGTGTTGCTCTGCCCCTTCCCTTCTCTGGACCTCAGTTTCCTTCTGCATCCAGGCACGTCCAGTTCTGAAGGGTGGCTCTGTGGGCCAAGCACAGAGACCGGGACGTGGGAGTGCACAGGAACAGCCACCTGGCCTGGCTCCCACATGGTCCGTCTCAGCATCCTCCTCCCTGCTCCACCAGGCCTCGCTTCTCTCCGTACCCACACACTGGGTTTGCAAGGCTGGTGCTGCAGAGGAGTTGTTCTGTGCACACCTGTCTGCCAGATTGTTGGCTCCATCCCCTTCCCACTCCACACCAGCCATGCAGGCCATCAGGCAGCTGCAAGAAGGCCACAGAGGGTCCCTGGCTGGGGTGGTGGTAGGTCTGGTCTGGGCCCTGACTCTTTCACAACCAACTGGCCCCTGAACTGGCTCCCCCTCTTTCTCTCTGCTGCCCTGTGCCCATGTGAAGGAGATGCAGGCCAGACATGGCAGGCATCATGGGCAAGCAGGTGGCCTGGGCTGTCACACTGGGCCCTGCACTTCCAAGGGCCCATTGCTTGTTTAATGTTCAAGCTACCTTGAAATTATTGATAATTTGTAAAGATGGGAGATCCCACATTTTCATTTTGGAAAGGGACAGAGCTGCTTCAAGAAATGGGCACAGGTTGGCTCGCCAGGGTAGCACCCTGGTCTTTAGGCCATGGACTGTCCCCCCAGAGGGCAGATGGCCCCACACTTTGCCCTCCTTCACTGGCTCTGGGCCCTCCCAGTTTGGCAGCCCCTGAGACACTTTCTCTGAAAGGATGAGCAGATTCATGAGGAGGCCACTCCTCATGAATCACAGAGCCTGCAGAAGGGGCTTAGAGGTACAGCAAGGAGGTCCCCCAATCCATATGTTCATGAGACTCATCTGTGGACTTGACAAATAACATTTCACCCAAACTGGTATGACTGCCCTTAAGCAGAAGCCACAGAGCAGATGAAATATAAATTAATTTAAATGAGCTGTGGATTTCATAATAGCCTTTGGTCATTGAATTGGGCTTGGGGCATTTTTTTATTTTTTAGGTACTGGATATTAAAGATACAACAGCTCTAACCTTAGGTATCAGGAAATTTCTTCCATCAGTGCTGATGTCCTCAGATGGCAAAAAGGCAACCGGCAGGACACAGCAGTAACAAGACAGTTCTCTTTCAGAAATCTCCCCAAAGGACATCTTGGAGCATGTGCAGTCTGTAAGTATAAGTGCAAATGTTTAGCCACACAAGTGCTCACTGTGGCACTGTTTACAAAAGGAAAAGTAGAGACAGCTCCAGAGCCAGTGGTCAGGGCAGGTTAAGTGAGTGACAGTGCATTTTTCTCCAGGGGCTTGCTGGACAGTCTGGAAAACCCACCTTGTTAGCGACAGGGAGGCAGTGAAGTCAATTCTGAAAAAAGTGTGCGACATGGGCTTGGTTTGCTCTCTACATGTGTGGAAGAATCAATACCACAGTGTTAGTCTCGGGTCATTGCTTTTCTTCCTTCTCCTTGACTCTCCCAGCTCCCTGCAGCCAATCATCAAGAACTGGACACTTGCCTTTCTGAGGGTCCCTCAGAGCATCCACTACTGCCACCTTCCACTTTTTCCCTCCACTCTCTTGCAAGTCTTATCTTTGCTTTCTATCTTGCTGCCTCTAATCCCACTCAGGCCCCTCATATTCTCCAAGGGTGGCCAAAGGAATATTTTTTCAAAATCCAAATTGGGTCTTGGCTCTTTCTCTGTGTGACATCCTTGACTAGCAATCTGTCACTCTTCAAGTGAAGACTGGGCCCTGGACTTGGCCTTCGAGATGCTGCATGGCCAGCCTCACCAAGCCCACGCTTCACTCTTGTCTGTGCTCTGCCACTTTGGCCTCTCCCCATGCTCTTCTGCAGCCATCTTATCAACCCTGCTGTTAGCTTCACATGTGCTCGGGAAGAGCCACCCCCACCCCCTCAGAGCCCTGTGCTGGGAGGAGCTGGGAAATCCTCCTGGGCCTCCTTCCTGAGCGCTGCTCTCTGGGTCCATCGGAAATGGCCCCACACCGGCCTGACCTCCGTGGAGGAAGCAGGAGCCAGGGGCTCATCTCCTTCCTCCCCACCCTCCTGATCCTTATGCTTTGATGTGAAACCTCCCAGGGAGGCTGCTTTGTGTCAGTGGAGCTGGGGGAGGGAGGCAGGATAGGGCTTCATCTTCACTGGTGAAGTGAGACATCTGGGCTGCTGCTCCGCTGAGGGCCTGGGTGCTGCAAGGCACCAGCTCCTTTGAAAAGAGTTCACCAGTCTGATGGCTGCAGTGGTGCTGCTTGGGATTCTGGGGACTTCTCAAGACTCCAGACGTCGTCGTTTCCCCTGGGCCCAGCTCTGCTAAGCTGACACTTCCCAGGAGCAGGACCATCCAGGAGGTGGCATAGACAAAGATCTCTGTCCAAGTGGTCATGTCAAGGCCCCAAGAAACAGTCTCCACGGCTACTGAGTCAACTCCCACTTCCTGGGCCTTAGTGTACCTACTTGTGAAGTGGGGATGACATTTCCTACAACAGCTGGTTGCTGGGAGGCCTCGGGAAGGGGGTGCCCTGTTTTCCCAAGGGCACTCACACCATCCTGGCAAGTCTGGCTCCACAGGACAGCCCCACCCAGCCAACAGCGGCAGAACTGCAAGGGAACAAGTCCCTGTCCAGGCTCTGCCTCACTTGACTGTCCTCAGGGAAAAAGTCTCCAGCAGTTTTGCACCTCTATAGCACGCACTGACACCTTTTAGCGAAGAGCTTAATATATCTGTTTTCTTTTCAAGGTGTTTTTAGTCTGTTTGTTGGGGGGGGGCAATAGAAAAGGATGAACAGTCCTTTGAAGAAAGGCGTTAAAAAATAATAGGAGACGCTTGAATCTCACAATCACTGCACAGGCTGGGCTAGAGCTTAGAAATACTGCTAGAGGGTGGGTGAGAATTGTTTGAAAGCTGTTAAGAGGTACAAAGCCATAGTGAGGTCAAAGGAAGGAAAGGGTCAACTTTGAAAAAGGCTTTGTGTTTCCTGGGAGAAAACCTCAGCCAAAGGGACCAAGGCCTGGGGAAAATCATTAATGACTGAGCACGGGGCCTTGGCGTCCTCTGCGGCCTTGGCGGCCTCTGCTGTGAACAGGCGCATCTACAGAAGCTGCTTCCTTCAGCGTCACTGCTGCCAGAGCTGGGGCTCATATCTGAGCTCCAAGAGGCTTGGCCCCCATGCCTCCTGCCTCTAGCCGCCCATGGACGCTGCCTCTCTCCTGTGCTTTCAGCAGGTTGCCCAGGTTAAACTCCGAGGCCTGCTGTGTCCAGGTGGCAATCAGAATCTGGCAAATGACTCGGGGCATCGCCCCTGTCCTGTGGCTGCAGGGAATAGGTATGCACAGTAACTAGAAACAATACATTGTGTGGCTTTAGAGTTTATTGTTTGAAAAATTTACACATGGCTTTTGTAAAAAGTTTATAAAACTAATAGGCAACAATAAATATGTGATTACTGTGAATGACAACTTACCTGTGTGGAATTCATCCCGCATGTCACATATCTTGTTCCAAAAGGTTTCATATGCATTTTCTCATAAATCTGCAAAAGGAGACGCTCATCATCACCACCATTATCACCTTCACTTTATAGATGGTAAAACTGAGGCCCAGGATCAGGCCCTGGTGACACATGTCTGCACTGCCAGCTGCTTAGGAGGCTGAGGCAGGAAGATCGAAAGTTCAAGATCATCCTGGGCAATGCAGTGAGATTTTTTCTTAAAGTAAATAAAAAGGGCTGGAGATGCAGCTTAGTCCACCTTGGGTCCCATCCTCACTGAAGAAAGAAAAAGAGAGAGAGAAAGAGAGAGAGAGAGAGAGAGAGAGAGAGAGAGAGAGATAATAACCGAAGCCCATAGAGGTTGGGTGAGTCACCCAACAGTGGAACCACGGTTGGGTTCTAGAACCCATGTGCCCCAGGGCTGCCCTTCTCAGCCTGGGGTCCCCGTGGTCTTTAGAGCATAGCCTTTTTGGAGAGGCTCACTCCCTACCATTTCCAGAGGGAAACAGAGACACAGAGCTGAGTGCACCCTACTCATGGTCCCTGAGTCATTGCCTCAGTTTCTCTTGGCATCATATTCTGACAGCAGATTTCCTCTCTGTCAAAGAGGCCAGGAAAGCTGGAGAGGAGGAGGGAAGGCAACTGGCTCTGGAAGTGATACATGTGCCTGCACTGAGGCCTGCCTGGACTTGGGCATGCACCTGGGGTCACCACTGCCACTCCTGAGCCTGCCCAGGCAGTGCCCAAAAGAATGTCCAGCTTGGTCACCCCCACCACACTCCCAGACAAACTGGGCCAGGAGCCAGCTCCCAGAGAAACTGAGAGCGCCCAATGCTGTCAGGCAAGAAAACGCCAGTTTCCTGACCTAAAAAGAGTGTTGGCTGAGGAATGAAAATGTGATAAAATAAAATTGGTCTGCCTAGCAGAGGAGGGACCTTGAGTGGGGCCTGTAAGCACCCCCAGGACAGCAGCAGTCTTTTAGCTCAGTAGGTTTGGCCCAAAGGATCTCCTAAAGAAAGCACATCTGGGGACCAGAGTCCCCTTCCCAGCCTGGGCCCCAGGCCCAATGTCAATACTGGACTGAAATTGCAGCCGAAGACCTTGCCCCTGAGCTGGAGAGCTGGGCCCGACTGGCACAGTCCTCCTCAGACAATGCTGAAGAAGGAGGAAGAGAGCATTCATTAGAGATTTAGGGACAGCTCTGGCACCGCCCATGATTTTAAACAGGAGGCTCCTGGGACTTACCAATGGCCTGGCCACCAGGCAGATGTGCCACCAGGCAGAGGGACACCAGGCTGCAGCTGATCCATTCCTGCAGTCTCCATTTAAGACTTTTCCTGATAATCCACAGTGCCCTCCATGCCCCCAGTGCCCTCTGTGCCCTCTGATCCTGCCCTCAAACAAGTTTCAAAGGTTTTGAGGTTGAGTGACCACTTCCAAGGTGCAACTTCTGAACTCAGGCTTGGAAATAGGGGCTTGGGAAGATTTTTTCAGAGTAGTAAGTTTGCAAATACTTGATTTTAGTTGGCATATGAATGAAATGGTGCCACACTGAGATTATATATATATATATATATATATATATATATATATATATAGCATATTACACACTATATGTTATATTGTGGTATATTATTATGTGTATTCATGTGTGTGTATATGTGTGTAATTATGTTGTATATATTCTTTTTAGTCTGGCTCTTTCTCTTCTACTTTGTGTAATTAATTTGAGAAACATCCATGTTTCTTTTATTGCTGACTTGTACCCCAAGGTGTGTAATACATTCATGTGCTGCATAATATTTCAGTTAACAATGGGGTGCATCACAATGATGGTCCCAGAAGATTACATTGCCTATTGTTGCAGACACCTTAGTTTGCATTAGTAAATGAAGCAATGTTTGCACAATGACAAAATTGCCTAACAATGCATTTCTCAGCATGCGCCCCTGTCATTAAATGACACTTAACTGCATCTATAAAATTACTCTAAAATGTAAAGTATTATACAGGACAGAAAGCAATTGGATGGGTGCCTGGTAGGAGTGGTTGACAGGAACAGAGGCACAATGAAGAACAAGAGGAAAGGAAGAAACTGGGATGCTGGGTCTGTTCACTAACTTGACTGTGCTGATGGTCTCATGAGCTTACACCTATGTCAAAGCTCATCAAGTTGTACATTTTAAATATGCAGAGTTATTACATGTCACTTATATGTATATATTTTATATATATGATTCAGCACCATTGGACCTGTGATTTAGTGAATATTACTTGTTAAGTCAAAGGCAGAGCAAAGATGGTGTTTATGGTTTGTTTGTTTTAAAGTAAGTTGGCCATTTTGCTTCCGGGAACACGGAGTAGACCCATATTTCCCTATTCCTTCCACTAAGTGTAATTAATAATGCTGGAAGTTATACCTCATAAGCAAAGCAAACACAAAAGATTAGGGTATGTGGGTTATGAGCACTAGCGCAGCAGTGGGTTTCCTGGGTTTGAGCTTCACCTCACACATACTGCACACGCAGAGCTGCACCCCAGAAACACCAGTGGCACAGGCAGCAACAACTAACCAAGATGTGTAGCCTGCTCTCTCCATCCCAAAGACCAGGAAAGGAAAATCCCAGCAAGATGGAAAAATTTTAGACAACACCACTCTATTCCAACCAAAAACCAAAGGAAAAAGCTATGGTCCCAGTACCATCCATTTTACCAGATGCTAACTGGGGACCCTAAATTTCTGCTCTTGCTGGACTATCACAAGACACCCCAACAGCTCCAACAAATGAGTTTCTCTTGCTGCAGCGGCAGTGGGGTCACCTGGCAGTTTTAAGGTTCCAGCTCCCTCCTCTCCAGGTTGGCATCAGAGGAGGCCTAGAGGAAAGGCAAGACTTTCACTACTAGCAGAGGTGACAAGGCCACTCCCACAATGTCAGTAGAGAGCATGATGGGGCTGGAACTCCCACCTTTTTCCAGCAGTAATGCAGAAGCCTCCTGTCAGGTATTGACAAAGGGAAAGTGGAGAACCTGGACTTCTGCCTCCACCTTCTATGCTACCAGGTAAGCAGGTGGTGCACTCCTTCTCCTGTGGAGCAGGGAAGAGAAAGCCAGATAAAATGTAAGCTCCATAGTTTATGATTTCTCTTATGTGAGAAACCCAAAATATAAAAAAGAGCACAATAAAAAATAAATAATAAGGAGTAGGGAGATAGATCTTTTGCAAAAGGAAAAGGAACCAAGAGATGGAGGTAACAAGGAGGGAGGAGAGGGGAAGGGGATGAAAAAAGAATTAAGGTGTGTCACTGACTCCCCACTAGGGCTGTGATCATTATGTGCTGCAAACATGTGCCAATAAAAATTAAAAATAATAAAAATAAGGTCCACAGTCTCAAAACATAATATGAAAATGTTCAAGTTTCTAAAAGATACTGATTCCCAAGCATCCGAAAGATCTCAAGCTGAGTGAAAAAAGACAAGCCATAGACAGAGTCTAACACTGAGATGACAGAGGTGCTAGAATTATCTGATGAAGATTTTACAGTAACCATCATAAAAAGCATTTCAATGAGCAATTACAAATACATTTAAAGCATGTGAATAAAAATAGTCTCAAAAGGAAACAGCAGATACAAAGATATCCAATGGAAATGTTAGAATTTGAAAGCACAACAAATTAAATTTAAAGCTCAGTGGGTAAGCTCAACAAAGGAATAAAGGGGACACAGGAAAGAATAAGCGAGAACAATAAAAGTTGCCCAATCTGAGTAACAATGAAAAAGAATGAAAATAAAAATAAATTAATAGAGCCTCAGGAATCCATGGGATTACAAAACTATAATCTTTGCATTAATCAAGTCCCTGGAAGAGGAAAGAAAGAGGTCAAAACTGAAAACTGCTCAAGGAAATAATTGATGAAAAGTCCCAATTTAAAGGGTAAAGGACATAATCCTACATGTATAAACAGATGAATGAACCACAAAGAGGACAACTCAAAGAAGTACACTCCAAAATCAGCATGATTAAATTTCTAAAAACTAGAGATAAAATCTTGAAAGCACAAATGATGCCTTACATATAGGGGCAAGTCAGTTCCAATGACAGCAGATTTCTCATCAGAAGCCATGATGTTCAAGAGGCAGTGGAATAATATCTTTTAAATAACGAAAGAAAAGAATTACCATTGTGGAACCCTATCCCAAGTGAAAATGTTCTTCAGGAATGTAAAGCAAATCTAGAATTTTAAAATAAAGGCAAACTGAAGAATTTATACCTACTATAAGAAATAGTCAAAGGAAATTCTTCAAACAGAAACAATGAAAGAAGGAAATTTAGAAAACTGGGTAGAATGAAAGAATATGGGAAGCAAATGGGTAAATGCAATGGACTTCCCACTTTCCTTGAGTTTTCTAAATTATGTTTTATAGTTGAAACAGAAATTATTGCCTCATCTGATGTGGTTCTAAGTGTGTTTAAATGAGGCTGAGTGTGATGACACACCCCTATAATCCTAGCACGCAGGAGACTGAGGCAGAAGGATCACTATGAGTTCAAGGCCAGCCTGCATTACATAGTGAGACCCTGTCTCAAAATAAATAAATAAATAAATAAATAAATAAATAAATGTATTTAGATGAAAAATTTTAAACAATCATATTATAAATTGGGGAAATTTCCAGGTATACATACCTGTAATCCTAGTACTCCGAGAGCCCAAGGCAAGAGAGTCACAAGTTCAAGACCAGTCTAGCCAATTTATCAATTTAGCAAGACCCTAGCTCAAAATTTTAAAAAAAGGACTTGGATGTAGCTCTGAGCAAAGGTCCTAGGTCCAATCCCTCAGGCCACAAAAATAGATAAATAAATGAAATTAAAGGGACCTGAAAGGAAGTATTATTTCTATACTTCACTAAAACTGGTAAAATAATCATACTAGTGGATTGCAATGTTATACATAGACATAATGTAATACCTAGACCAAGCATTAAAGAGCTATACAAACATATATTAAAATAGAAAAGACAAATCAAAATGGAATCCTAAAATAAAGTCCAAATAACCCATAGGAAGTCAGGAAACAGAAAACACAAAAATAAAAAACAAAGAGCAAATAGAAAACAAAAACACAATGGCAAACTGACACTCTAGCATGTCAATAATTAGATTAAATGAAAATAAGCTAAATACAATAATAATAATAATAATAATAATAATAATAAAATAACACAAAAACACCAAAAGTCATTAAATGAATAAAAATGAAAAAATGAAAGTACAACATCAAAATTTGTACAACACAACTAAAGCAGTGCTGAGAGGGATTTTATTTCCTTTATTCCAGTACTGAGCACTATGCCCAGGGCCTTCTCACTGAGCCATTTGTTAAAGACAATCTCTCTAAGTTACCCAGGCTGGCCTGTAATTTACTATCCTTCTGCTTCAGCCTCCCATAATGCAAAATCACAGGTGTGCCTATCTATCTTGAGAGCAAATTTACAAATCTATAAGCTCCCATATTCAGGATCAAGAAAAATAAGAGCTAAAAAACAAAGGAAACAACCAGAAAGAAATAAGAAATATAAGAGCAGAAGTTAATAAAATTCTTTAAAAAAAAAAAGATAAGGGGCTAGGGGTGTACCCAGTGGTAGAGCACTTGCCAAGGAGGGTGTGCAAGGCCCTGGGTTCAATCCCCAGCACCATCACCACCAGGAAAATAAATAAATAAATAAATAAATAAATAAATAATTTTAAAAATAAAAATCAATGAAATGAGACAGTTATTTGAAAAGATTAATAAATTGACAAATCTCTAGCAAGAATGAACTAGAGGAAAAAAAGAAAAAATGAACGAAGGCACAGTTGCCTGTATCAGGCATGAACCAGAATTATTGCTACATACTCTGCAGACAAGAAAAGACAATAAAGGGAAACACTAGGAACAACTCTGTGCACAACGCAGCTGAGATAACGGCTCCCCACCAAAACCTAAATTACCACAACTCACTCATCCTGAAATAGACCATTTACACAGACCAATAATGAGGAAAGAAATTGAATCCTAATTTACAACCCCTAAAAAAGAGATTTCCAGACCCAGAGATTTTGGTTGGAGAATTCTACCAAACATTTGAAAAATTAACACCAATTCTACACCATCTGTTCCAGAAAACAGAAGAGGAGAGAACATTCTTCAATTCATCTTTAGAAGTCAGTATTACTGTAATACCAAACCCAGGTAAAGACAGTAAAACAAAACCGCAGACCCACAGCCCTTGTAAATACAGGGACCAAAAAACCTTAACAAAATACTAGCAAGTAGAATTCAGCTATAATATAAAAAAATTATACATCATGACCAAGTGGGATTTATTTCAGGGATGTAAAGCTGGTTCAATCAATTGAAGTCACTGAGCCTCAACTGAGTATGGTGGCACACACCTGTAATCCCAGCACCCAGGAGGCTGAGGCAGGAGGATCATTATAAGTTTGAGGCCAGCCTAGGCTACATAGTGAGTTCAAGGCCACCTTACATTACAGAGCAAGACCCTGTCTCAAATAAACAAAGCAAAACAAAAACATATTTGAAGTGATGCATGACAGTAGTTCCAACTACTTAGGAAGCTGAGGCAGGAGGATCATTTGAGCCCAGAAGTTCAAGACCATCCTGGCCTAATAGTAAGAGACTGTCTGAAAACAATTTTAAGGGCTATGGATCTAACTCAGTGGTAGACTTCTTACTTAAGCATACACAAGTCCCTGAATTCCATCCCCAGGATCACAAAAACAAAAAAGGTTAAGTAAAACTAATAAAGTACAAAGCTTGTATGTCAAAAGTTCTGTAATATCAGGCTGGGGATTTAGCTCAGTGGCTTAAGCGCCTGCCTGGCAAGCGTGAGGTCCTGAGTTCAATCCCCAGTACCAAAAAAAAAAAAGTTCTGTAATATCAATGAAAGAAATTAAAGAAGACATAATTAAGTGGAGAGACTTCTTATGTTCTTGGATTGGAAGACTCAACATTATAAAATATCAGTTCTTTCCAAACTAGTATACAGGTTAGGTTTAAGATTTCTATCAGAATCCCAAAGAGATACTTTTACACCAGCAGTGCTAAACCTATGGTATACGTGCCTCGGTGAGCTGTTTGTATCACTGAAAGTTCTGCTACTGTTTTTCTTTTAATGTATGAATTATTTTTTCTAAATTAAAATTTTAATTTTAATTTAAACTTTAATTGCAGTACTGGCACTTTGTGACAAATAAATGGGTTTTGGGTTGCAGTTTGGGCACTCGGTCTCTAAAAGGTTCTCCACAGGTCTCCACCACTGCTCTATGCAGTAGATAAGATTGCTCTGCCAGGGGTTTAGCTCAGCAGCACAAGTGTCTGCTTGGCAAGTGCAAGGTCATGAGTTCAACCCCCAGTACAAAAAAATAATAATAGTAAAATAAAGAAAAAAAGATTGTTCTAAAATTTGTGTGAAAAAGCACAGGAACTAGAGTAGCTAAAACAATTCTGAAAATTAATAAAATGAGAAGAGACAGTGATTCCTAATAATAATAATAATAATTCCTAAGAGTTATTATATTACTTTAGTAACCAAGACCATGTGCTTTAGAGGACTAGACACTTTGATGAAACAGAACAGAGAATTTAGAAATAGATCCAATTAACTTTTTTTGAAAGGAGGGTATCTAACTAGTGAACTACATCTCTAGCCTTCTTTGTATATTTTATTTTGAGACTGGATCTTGCTAAGTTTCCCAGGCTGGCCTTGAATTTGGGACCCTCCCTCCCCCACCAGCCTCCTTACTGACTGTTACAGGTTTGGATCCTTGGTTCAACTGATTTTTGACAAAGTTGCAAAAACAGTTCAGTGGGAAACAGAGAATGAGTCTTCTCAATAAATGGTAGTAGAAGAATTGGACATTCATAGCCAAAAAACCGCAAACCAAACCAAACCAACTCAAAAACCAAAACACACGCACACATACCTGATACCAAAGGATCACAGATTTGAAAGTAAAACTTAAAGAACTATCAATATAAAACATAGAAGTCCAGATTTTGTAAAATTGGCACCAAAAACATAATGCATAGAAAAGAAAAAATTGACAATCTGGACTATCGAAATTAAAACTTTCTGCGCTGTGAAAGATCTTGTTAAGTGGATTTAAAAACAGGAATCAGATGGAGGAAATATTCGCATATCACATACTCGCCCCAAAAAAGGACTACTATCTAAAATATATGAAGAATTCTCAAAATTCAACATCAAAAAAGCAAACAGTCAAATTGAAACATGCACAAAAAAATGAAGAAACATTCCATTAAAGAAGATGCACAGAAAATTACTATATGATAAAGAGATGTCCTGTGTCAGAGCCACTTGATACAAATTTAAACTACAGTGAGATATCACTACACACCAGAAAGAAAAGCAGAGGTAACACCAAATGCTGGAGAGAATGTGAAGAAAGTGGACCATTGCTACACCAATGGTGAGAATGTATAATGTTACAACCACTCTAGAAAAGTGCTTGGGAGTTTCACTTAAAAAGAAAAAGAAAAAGAAAAAAGAAAAGAAAAAGAAAAAATAGAACATGCAACTACTATCCCAGAGAAATGAAGGCATTTATCCCAGAGAAATGAAGACATATGTTCCCACAAAAACCACTACACAACATTCATAGCAGCCAAAAACTGAAAATAACCCAGATGTCCTTGAATGGGTGTACAAATAAACACTTGGTGTATCTATATCACCACGGAATACTACGCAGCAATAAAAGAAACAGACTGTCGATCCATGCAAGGATGGGAATGAATCACCAAAAATGACTGAGTGAAAAAAAGCCAATCCTCAAAAATTACATATTTATGGTTCTAATTGTAGAACACTCTTGAAATAACCAAAGCACAGAAATGAAACATTGTTAGTGGTTGCCAGGGGTTACCGAGGACCGGGTAGGACAGGGAAGTGGGCGTGGCTAGGAAAGTGCAACATAAAGGTTTTTTTGTGGGCATGGAAACGGTTCTTCTCACCCTTTTTTCTTTTTTCTTTTTTTTAAATTTAAATCCAAGCACTTTATTAGCAATTTGTTCCACAGAGAAAACTAATTTAGAACAATACCACTTCATGGAATGTCATCATGGTTGTATTCTATTGCTGGTGTCTTAAAGCTGTCATACTACCATAGAGTATTTCTTTATTACACATGAGGAAAGTAAGGCCAAGGAAGGTTCACCTAACCTGCTCTAGAACTCTACCAATTAGTGGTAGAATCAAGACCCAAAGTCTGGATTTCCAAGCTTTTTACTCAGCCCAGGAAGTTGACAACCAGGAAAAAACCAACTATGTCACTTGATATTTTCTCCCATAACGAAAAATTCACTTGCATTCTGCCAGCCTTCTTTTGGTAATATTTTGGTTTCTTAAGAATCAACATGGTATGGATTACAGTATAGCAAAGACAAAATATATGGTCTCCACTTGGTACTTTAATCCAGAAGCACATTAGAAAAAGTGAGATATGTCCCTGAGAAATGGTTCTCCCCACCTTTTTTTTTTTTTTCTCTTTTCTGTCTTTTTTGGTACTGGAAATTGAACTCAGGACCTTGTGCTTGCCAGGCAAAACTATATCCCTGGCCTCCTTTTCTTTTCTTTTCTTTTCTTTTCTTTTCTTTTCTTTTCTTCTTTTCTTTTCTTTTTTCTTTTCTTTTCTTTTCTTTTCTTTTCTTTTCCTTTCCTTTCCTTTCCTTTTCCTTTCCTTTCCTCTTTCTTTCTTTCTTTCTTTCTTTCTTTCTTTCTTTCTTTCTTTCTTTCGTAGTACTGGGGATTGAAACAAAGGCTCTATGCATGCTGGGCAATTGTTCTAGAATTCAGTATATCTCCATTCCTTCTCATTTTTTGAGGCAAGGTCTTGCTAAATTGCCCCAGGTGGCCTCACACTAACAATTTCCCTGCCTCAGCTTTCCAACATACACCACCACACTTTGGTGGAGACATTTCCTGTCTTGACTGCACCGCTGTCAACTTTTGGGAGGGGAGATTGTACTATAGTTTTACAAGATGTTACCACTGTGGGTCCAGGGTAAAGAGTACTCATAATGTCTCTGTATTATATGTTACAACTGCACATGAATCTAAAAATATCTCAAAATAAAGTTGTACTTGAAAAATGTAGGTGAAAAAATTAGGTGACAGTTGTACAGATCGAATGTGGACTGGGCAACAATTTTGAGAACGAAGTTTGGGAACCACACTTGGAAAAGATGCCTTTTTGTTGTGAAAACTCATTTTTTTTGTTGCTGACAAAACCCCTCCAGAGGTTTCTGGGAGTGAAAGCTGGTGTCCATGATGGATTAAGTGCTTGGACTTTATGGGCTGTGGTTTGAAGCAGAGCAGGTGGGGTCAAGTTTGGAAGATGGATAAGAAGGCCAAGAGGTCAAGGCCCAGGCCAGCAGGCCCTGGCAGCTTCCTCCTTCCTTCCCTGTAGTCTGGGGCTGGTTAATGCAAGCTCAGGGCCTGAGGCTGCTGGAAGCACGAGGGGTTCCTTTCTTTCCTGGTCACAGGTCCCACAGTGGCCATTCAGTGACATTTTCAGGGGGAAGGAAGCAGCTCCCTCAGAAGTTCCAGGGGCAAGGATGAGGCCCAGGGGCATTGTAGCTGGGCAGATGAACTCCATGGGTAAACACCTGGGGTTCTTGGTCATCCAGACGCTGGGCCTAAACACACTGTTAGATCAGGCTTGAGGGTATTTTCCTTTCTCAGGATTTTAGTTGTTCAAGTGTGGTGTTGGGTTTAATTTTGTATATATGTCCCAAGACAGGAGTTTTCAAACATTAGCCTCCATCAGAATTACTGGGATGGTGGTGGGGGTGGGTGGTTCCTGCCTTGAATTCTCAGAAATTTGGATTTTATAGGTCTGGATTGGGATAGAGAATTTTTTTTTAAGATGGAGTCTTGTTATATAGTTCAGATCAGACTTGAACTCACTATGTAGTGTAGCCCAGAATGGTTTCCACTCTCATGATCCTCCTGCCTCAGTCTCCTGGATGCTGAGATTACAGGTGGCACCATGCCTAGTGGAGTGGGAATTTGCATTGCTGACAAGTTTCATGGTGGTATAAAACTTCTGATCCAGAACCCACACACTGCGAAAGGTGTTAAACCAGCAGTATAGACTTCCCCATCCCTGGCACAGCTGTCACCTGTCACCATCTGTGATTCTCGCACTGCAGGCACTCAGCACCTGCACGGCCCTGAGAGGAGCTAGATAAGCTTTGGGGTGGGGGCTGGAGGAGGTCATGGGAGATTTAGGCAGAAGTAGAGATCACTGGGGGACAAGGGGTGGTGGGCTATAGAAAGAGCAGGAAATCACAGGAAATAGAGAGCAGTGGGTGTGCATGAGATTCCTGCAGAAGTTGCATGAGGGGGCTGGGTGCTGATTTTGGGTTCAGCTCTCAGGGGCTGACAGGCAACGTGAGATTGGGGTTTGGGATCCACAAAGGAGTGGTGGCGGGGGTGGGCCCGTGAGTGTCCGGCGGCTCGGAGAAATACGGCGGGGGCGGGG